>JADBJO010000060.1:520000-582500 GCA_016801955.1 Conus betulinus
AGGTCCGAGTCCACTGATACAGATTGTGCTTCAACAAAAAGTAAATGCCGCAGGTTTTTTTTTCTACTAGTTGCAAAGAAATCTAACGAATCGCATAGCATTACTTTTTGTCTCTGTGCACCAAATCAAAATACATTTTGATCGTGAGGCGAACATGAGAATATAAGTGGTTTCTCGTTCTTCGTTTTTATTGTCCTAAATGTTTAATTTTCGCCTGAAGAAGACCCAAGAGGTCGAAATGCATTGTCTTGTCCCGTACTCTCGTTTGTCTGTGTCCTGGCCGTAACTAACCCCCTCTTTTTCTAAATTTTGCTTCATTTTTTTCCTCCCTCAGTCACTCCATTTTGAAACTTTCATGACCAGTTTTTCATCTGATTTTTTTTCTCGCAGAAATAGGCTATCCCCCCCCCCCCCCCCCCCCCCCCCCCCCCTTGCTTTCCCTCGATTAAACTGAAAAGAAAAATAATTTGAAAAAAAAAAGGAAAGAAAATCGTTCACTCATTAAACACCGCCTCTTCAATCACGCATGCTCACTGAAATGACTGAATATATTGTGAAGAAGATGAGAGAAGCAATGAAGTGACAGAGAGAAAGATTGAATGAAATCAGTTTTACTTGAGGCAGGTCTTCAACAAAGGATTACATCATAGTCTTATGCTGTCTTCAGTCCCACGACTGAATCCATGCAGCTTCTTACGAAAACTGAAAGCGCATTTAGGAAATTTCTTTCTTTTTCCATTCTCACTTTTTCTTTTCAGTCGAGAGCAATAGTATAAACTGCTTAAACATAACCTTGTTTTTCTCCATGATGGCTTCCGACATGAAAATTGTGCTAAAGTCATCAACAACGATCACTGATTTTTATCATTAGTATATATTAGTTTCAAAGTGAGGTGACTGTATGCGGAAATTGAAACATTTTTTTAAAAAGGGAATTAAAGTAAATCCTCCAGATAACAGGGACCAACAAACTACAAAGACAATTATGACGCGTTTCGACCTTTAATATCTTCTTCAGGCAAAATAATCAACATTCAGGACAATGGAATCGAAGAAGAACGAGCGATCACTTATCCTCTCAAATTTGAGAGGATAAGAGATTGCTCGTTCTTCGCTTTCAATGTCCTGAATGGTGTTTATCTTGCGTGAAGAAGACCTACGAGGTCCTAAAGCATCGGATTTTGTCTTGTAGTTTGTTGGTCCCTGTCGGCTGCGGATTTACTTGATTCCCTTTTAAAATTGATTAGTATATTTTAGTTCGGCTCAGTCCACGTAGAGTATAGCCATGCGTTTTCATACTGGTCTGCAATATAATACCGAAGTTGTTAGGTCAGTCCATTTTTTTCCTGAATTCTCGAGTTGTTGCTTAATTGTAAGGTCACCGTCTGCAACTGATTAGACTGGGGGGCACTTTTTTGAAAACACATGGGGAAAAAAAATGTATGACAAACCGTTGGATATCGTCATATTTGCAAGGGACGACTTTAACATATACATGTATTTAGAAATTTCAGAGAGTTAAAGTTCGGATTTCTCCTTCTCTTCCCAATCCACTCCCACCATCCATCCAGGTCCTCCATGTCTTATCCTGCATCCCCTTTACCCCCACCCCTCACTCTTGTCAGGAGCCTTTCATTTTGTTGTTATTCTAATATTGATATTAGATTAACACTTATTGCAAGGGCAGACAGGCGGGAGGGCTACAGGGTTCTGGCTCCTCTAGACCTTCCCTGGGACGCCCTGAAAGCGCTGTTAAGTCATTTCCTCTGCTTTGTCAGTGCAGAAAAAGCTTCTCTCATCGAAGTGTGTGTGTGTGTGTGTGTGTATGTGTGTGTGTGTGTGCGCGTGCGCACGCGCACGCGTGTTTAAATATTGTAGCTAGCTCCAACCCCATACCTAAAGAACTTTTTTGACTTGGATAATAATCTCCTTCTTCTACACCCCTTCCATCATACCGCCTCCTATATACCCTTCATCACCTTCTCTCTCCGATTTCTCGCCCCACGGAAGTATTTTTGGACAGTGCACTTCCATTTGGCAGCAGTTTTGACATCCATGCAGATAAAAAGAAAAAAAAAAAAGAGAAAAAAGGAAGAAGAAGAAGAAGAAGAAGAAGAAAGGAAGAAGAAGAAGAAGTAGAAGAAGAAGAAGAAGAAGAAGAAGAAGAAGAAGAAGAAGAAGAAGAAGAAGAAGTTTAAGCAGCAGCAGCAGCAGCAGAAGAAGAAGAAGAAGAAGAAGAAGAAGAAGAAGAAGAAGAAAATAAAAGAGAAAAGAGTACAAAAGAAAAAGGGTATCCCTTCATCCTCGAAATAAAGACCCGTTTCTGCATTGCAGCTAGCATTTATTTGCAAATTTTCGACAGGAATCAAGCAATTCACTGTGTTAATTTTTTTTTTTAATACGGGATCTAAGTTATTTAGTCAACACCACACTTTTTGATGTGTGTTGCTCGTTTGTTTTGTTTATTTTCCTTGTAGATTCACCAAAAAGCCAAATGTAAAGGAGTTAAACTGAGAGCTCTGTGTCCAAGGATTATGTAGCCGGTTACTAACATCTGACAAACTTTCAAGATTACACCAGAAGTTTGCTCGGGAGAGCGCCGACCTCTGCCAACGTCCGGAATGGATCATGGATCTGCCCCTCACTGGATACGGATTCGCATCAAATTTGAATCAAATCGTCCTTGGACCACACTCGGTTTCTCACAGTCCTTGAGCACAGTCCAGCCTTCAACCAAGTCTTACTAGAATTGGTTCGCTAGTTTCTTTTCTTCTATTCTTTTTTTTTTTTCCTTCGTAAATTTTAAGTCAGCAGTGTTATTAACAGATATAGTTCAACAGAGAGAAGAACTGAGGCAGGTGAAAAGATAAATGTTTTGATGGAGGAAATAAGTTTATGGATCAATCACCACATAATGACCAGCAACTCGGTGCAGGATTTCTGGGACGCAGAAATACAGTGAACAATAGTACCGTCGTTGTTGCTCTACACACACACACACACACACACACACACACACACACACACACACACACACACACACACATGCACGCATGCACGCACGCACTCTCGCGCACACAATACACATACAGACAGAGTAGAGAGAGAGAGGGAGTGGGGTCCATCATATGAAAACAGGTTTTCCACATGGCAGTGTAACTCTTATTCAGGCATCTGCAGTTTTACAATCAATTGTCTTTTTTTTTTTTTTTTTTTTTTTCAAACAAGAGAATTGTGGAAGGAAAACATTCTCCGTTCAAACCGAAATTAGTCCCCTTTCAGGATGGCTACGTCATGTCTTTATTTCACAGTAAACATTTCCTTTCGCACCATATGAAACGGGGTATGTTATCTTTTGCATTCACATAGTTACTTACGAAGAAAAGAGGAAGCAAAAACAAACAAACAAACAAAAAAAAAGAGAAACGCAGAAAGAAAAAGTATAGATGACTGAAGACGGCAAAACGGGAAATGGGAGAACGGAATGTGCCCATGAATTGTACTATTCTGGTTTTCAGTATACAAAGTCAACACGGTAAACGGGTTCCACTATTTCGTCTTCTCCCGTCCCTCCCTCCACCCCCAGCCCACTTTTTTTGTTCCCGTAGGTAACAATGGAATGGGCGAAAAGAAAACCTACCCGTTTCAACTGGTTCGGGTAAGCGAATAGCTCAAATGCATGAAGATCATAGATATGACGACTCCTCATCAGTTGCGGTATATGCAGAAGCGTTATGTTGTGGTGGTTTACATGTGCTAAAAGCCAGTAACTTTCGCAGACTGGAAAATCCATCTGCTTTTAACCTTCCCGTCCTTTATGCTGGCCATGTGGGACCACCTATGTTCTCCGCCTGGAATGTTCTATCACCACTCTGCCTTGTCTTGCACTGAAAGTCATAGCACTGATATCTATGAGGCGAGCTTTCTGCCCAAACCCCATCATAGTCACGGACTCACGGGCAGTGACAGTTGGTTCAGTAGGCTGTGGATTTGTGGACTGATAGGTATGGAGAGAAGGCACTGACTTCCCTCTGCAGACAAAATGAACACGAGCTTCAAAAATGTGAAAGATGCTTGCTTGCTTGTACTTACAAAGCCACTGTACTGCACTCTGGATCAGTTCTCACTAGAATCTCTACCTCCATCTCCACCAGCTCAGAGTAAGAATAACGGAAAAGAAAAGTATGTTTGATTTTGAACTTTAATACACGCACGCACGCACACACACACAAAACAGAATGAACACTTTTAAGTGAGTGGAATAAACATGAAACGAAGGGAATCAGTATGTCACCTCGTTTTCCCTCTGTTTCCCTTTGTTGGAGTCCGGTTTTACTTACTTTCTGGCGAGAGACCTGGTCAATCAGCTGGCTGCTGTGAACTCGAAGGTAATACGTATGCAGTTTCAGCCGTTCAGCGAGGTCTGCCTACTGCCTGGGCTTTGCCTGTGTAAGAAGCACTGTGTGTGTACTTCAAACGATGTAACTACACTATATTAGACTATATCAGAACTGCATGACGAATGTCTTTAACTTGCGCAATGGCATGAAAAGGCGAGGACACTGATCCTGTACCTCTACATCTTTGATGGGGATTCCTTCTCAGGGCACCATTTCACCTTTAGACCACCCCATCCTCCCCCCCCCCCCCCCCCCCATCCCCTTCCACTTTCGATCGATTACAAAATGCACCAATCAACATTAAGGTCACTTCTTCAAGGACAGAGTCTTCAGGCTCAGAGAGTTTAGTGTAGGAAGCGCGTCTACAACTTTTTGAAGTCACACAGAACCTGCTCCTAACCAACCAAACCAACAGAAGCAAGTCCAAAAGACTACAGGAAGCTCAAAAGGCGGTCGCGCGGGATTGGCTGTAGCCGAGCATCACCGAGGGACGTAGCGAAGTGCGTGATAAACGAGGCTGTTCCAGCTCCAGTAGCGGTCCTCCCTGTCCTCCATGGGCGGCTCCTCTTCCTCCTCTTCCCGGCATTGGGATGAAGTTCTTGTTCTTCTTGGCCATGTTGCGCAGGTAGTTCTGAATGCTAGCCTGGGCGTTCAGCTCGTTTTCGCTCAGCTCGCCATCAGCATCTGAGCCTCCCCCTTCCGAGCCTACTGCACTTTCCCGGCCGCGCTCTGCCCAGTCTGTGGGGTATCGGGGCTTAAAGGACAGTTTCTGAAACCAGAGACGGAAGACTGAGGTTTCTTGACTATGGCAATGGACAGAATTTTGAAGCAAATGGACAACTTACAGACAGTCTGATCTGAGGAGAAAAACATGGTTCTAAGAAAACTTGCTGGTGAAGCTTAAGTCTTTTGTTTAAAAGGAATAATGAGAAGAAGAAGGAGAAGAAGAAGAAAAAGAAGAAGAAGAAGAAGAAGAAAAAGAAGAAGAAGAAGAAGAAGAGGAGAAGAAGAAGGAGGAGGAGGAGGAGGAAGAGGAGGAGGAGGAGAAATAATTCATTGAAACTGTTTGTGATACATATGAAAGTAGTTTATCTGTGTTTAATCCGTTCAGTTCCACCCCCCCCCCCCCCCCCCCCCATTTCTTCCCTATACACACTCCCTCATAGCATATTCATAATGGCCAATTTATACTCTGATCACTTATCTCTTATTAAATGTGAAAATCAACAACGATTAAAAAAACACAGTACAAGACAAATCAGAACATTCGCACATGTGTCAGGATTTAGCATAAAAACCAGACGTATGACAGTCACCACTTATCGTTACTAGCCCACAAAGTACACACTAACTCAGGCATCCATCAGCCTAGAAAAGACTCGTTTAAAAAAAAGCATGAAAAGTGGAGATAAGGCGCGGCAGAGTGAAGCGGGGCCGGGACGCGGGGGGGAGGGGGGGGGGGGGGCGGGGCGGGGAGGGGGTGAGGGGGGGGGGGAGGAGTGGGAGGGAGAGTAGAAGAGGAGGACCTGGAATAAAGGAGCTGCCGGGGCACAGTGGTTAGTGTCATTGAATGACTAACATGCTCATGTAGACTTGAACTGCAACATAGCTTATGTATTATTTCCAGATTTTTTTTTATCAAGATTATTTTCTTCTCCTTCTGCGGTCGACTTTTTTTTTTTTTTTTTTTTCTTTTCTTTTTCTTTTTTTTTTTTTTTTTTTTTTTTTTTTTTTTTTTTTCTTTTTTTTTTTTTTTTGTTGCGTCAGATCTTCAATACTGTTGCCATGATGAAATTCATGGTCTTCTTGAGGCCTTGACGGCTGCCCCAACGCTGCATCTGCAGTTCTTCTGCACCCTCTGGCCAGGTTTGACGCCGTAAAACATCATGGGCTGGACAGTGTTGGAGGATGTGTTCTGGGGTCTGAGATCTAGTGCCACACGGACATTCGTTAGTGTGGGCAATCTTAATTCGGCTGAGGTGGCTCAGCAGTTGGCAGTGGCCAGTTCTTAGTCTGAAAAGGATTGTTTGCTGGTATCTCTGGAGCTGATGTATTGGATCAGCACCACTGTCTGCACCCAGCCTTCTCTTCCACTGGTTTTGATATCGGTTGTGGATGATAGTTTTGGCCTCTCTGTTGGTTACTGGGCGGCTGAACTGCTCCATACTGCTGCCTGCCATAGACAAAGCGTCATTTCAACTTTAGGTACTGACGTTCAAACTGAGCGTAACAATAACGTTAGCCCATATCAACGACCCAGAGTGTGCTATGAGTTACACTGGGGCACCTGGAGCCGCTGATGTTTTCTGGGTTCGAGCAGGAAGGAATGAATCACGCAGTGTGTTACGTGTTCCAGTGGCAAGGCTAGGGTCCATACAGTGTGCTATGGGTTCCAGTGAAAAGACTGGGACCACATAAGGTGTCATGGACTCTAACTGGATAACTGCGAGTATACAGTGTGCTATGGGTCACAATGAAAAAAACCGAAGTTTTACGTCGTGTGCTATTGGCTCCGATGGGAAGATTGAAACCCACACAGTCTGTTATGGACTCCAATGGGATAAGTAAGATCGAACAATGTGCTATGAGCTCTAGAGGAAAGATGGGGACACCACACTGAGCGTTCAGCTTTAACAGCTCTGCTGGGACCATATAAGTGCTATGAGTCCAGTGGGACAATTGGGACCACACAGTGTGCTATGGGCGCCACTGGGATGACTGGAATCATACAGAATGCTACGGACTCCAGTGGGAAGTCTGGAAGCACACTGTGTGCTACAGATTGCTATGGGAAGACTGTGACACAGAATGACACAAGCTCCAATGGGATGACTGAAACCACACAGTGTGTTTCGGGCTCCAGTGGACCACGCAGAGAGCTAAACGCTCCAAAGGGAAGACTGAGACTGTACAGCGTGTTATGAGCTCCTTTGGAAAAAATGGGACTGCACAAGTGTGCTATGGTCTCCGGGGGGAAACTAGAACCACACAGTGTACTATGGGCTCAGACAGGAAAACTAGGACAACACAGAGTGAAGCTAAATCTGGTGGGAAGACAGGAAACAAAATCTGGAATAATCTGGTAAACCTTTAGAATTCTGTCCTGAGGGTCAACTGACTGCTTAAAAGCAATAGCCGGCGGGAGGCTAGCAACCTACTTAGCCTAGTGGGTGAAACATCAGACTGTTGTTCCCAAATCTGGGGTTCGATTGTTACTAGATACACCCCCGCGTTGAAAAAAAAAAAAGTAGGAGCATACGAAAGTCTGAACGGATGGATTTTTCATCCGTACAAACTTCCATCTGCTCCTAGTCCTTCACATCACTTACCAAGCCGAGGTCCCGTGCATGAATGTATGCATGAAAAGTCTTGATTGTGTTTCAGTTCCCCATTTCACCTTTCGGAGGTCATCGTGGATCGGTGGGAGTGGAGTCTTCTTAAAGATGATCTAATGTTCAACTGAAGGGGGGGCGGACGGCGGGGGGGGGATGGGGGGGGGGGGGTAATACGTGGAGGGGTGAGGAGAATGGGGTAATACGTGGAGGGGTGAGGAGAATGCGGATGATGGGGGGGTGGAGGTAGGGTGGAGATGGGAGGTCGAGGCAGCCACAACCATAAAAGGAAAAGAACTCACGTCCAGAATGTCGTCGGGGATGATGGGTGGTTCGGATCTCCCGAGCTCTTCCTCATCCTTCTCCCTCCGGCAACAAGCTCGGAACCAGTTCTTCAGTGCGCTGCACGGCCCATTCGGAAGTTTCTCCACAGTGTCCTCTGTCATCGTCATCATTACTTCGTCATCTTCATAATCATCATAATTTCCATCGTCATCACCTTTTTCTTTTTTTTTTTTTCTTTATAACGTTATCAACACTGTCGTCATCTCCATCATCTTCGTTTGTTATCATCATTATCATTGTCATTGCTATTCATTCTCGTCATCTCCGTCACTGCCACGTTTTTTTGTCTGTGTCAGTGTCACAACCATCGTCAAGCTCCCTTGCTCTTTCAAACGTTTAAAACGTCATTGCAAAAACATTGAAGTCAGGTCAGAGGCTTTCCTCTGTTACTGGCAACCCATAAAAAAAATCACTTCCCAAGACTAACAAAATGAGAGAGGAAAATAGTCGATATGTCACAGCTCGGGTAGACATCAGCCCAATGCGAAAAGCTACTGTGTCAAACAACAGGGTACCCGTAGAAAGAACATCTTCACAATCGCCACATGGAAGGAAGAACACAATTAGGGAGGCTGAAAAATTAGAAGAACAGACCTGTATGATGGACAGATACTCCAGGCACGTTATCGGCCTCTGTGAAACCAGATGGCAGAACAACAAGTACAGACAGAAGAATTGCATGTTATGTGCCATAGTGGAGAAGAAGACAAACATCTCTATTGAGTGGTATTTTCAGTTAACAAGAACATCACAAACAATATAACTGGGACGCTGCCATGTTTCCAGTAGGTTTATGGCTTTCTGCCTGCCAGCAAAACCATTCAACATCACGACAATGCTAACATACCCCCCCCCCCCCCCCCCCCCCCCCCCACACACACACACACACACACACATAGGACTATGATGATGATGATCAAATTGAATACTTCTAGTTTAAGCGCCAAACGGTCATCAGAAAAGTTGACAAGAAAGACATCGCCATTGTTCAAGGTGATTTGAATGCAAAGATTGGGGTTGATGCCCAAGAAGACCGAAAGAATTACTGCGGCCACTACTGTAATGAGACCTTTGGTGACAGGGGGCTATGCTAGCCAGAATATGCTGTTAGTAATGACTTGGTCCTTGTCAGCACTGTTGGTGAGCTTAAATCCCCCGTGCGGATACCGGTGGGTCTTTTGTACAAATAGTTACACCTCCTTCTGGACATTCTGTGCTAATAACGTCCCCTTTTTTCCTTTCGCTCTCAGTACCTCTGTCTCCTCCTTTGCTATACTGTCGTCTACTGTCCTTTCTGTCTACCATATCTTTTCTCTATCTTTTTCCACAACCTCTTCCCACAAATTTCTGCACTCAACGAAGTCGGAGTGAACTGACTATACTCTCGAGTATTGTGTGAGTATCCCAACAGGTAAAACGAGTTCACACGCTACCAGAACGCTGAAGAAGAAGAGAAGAAGAAGAAGTAGAAGAAGAAGTAGAAGAAGAGCTTAAAGAGGCCAGCAATGGACATGGCGCTGCCCAAATAGTCACTATTATAGCCAAATAGTGTTCTCGTGAAGAACCAGAACGGGTCAATAGGGCTAAAACAAACATTTCCGGGATCTAACATTGGAAGTGTCCACGACCTTATAATAATGAACTTTAAAGAAGAACAAGAAGAGAGTGAAAGCAGCAAACAGAAGTACGAAATGTGATACTGACAGACTGAAAGATCCTGACATCACTGAACAGTGCCAAGCGGACACAAAAGTAAACTTTACCCCACGGCACAGCTGAAACAATATCAGCCCTGATGAGTGAACACACCGACAAAGGTACGAGGTGTAACCCACGGATTACAAGCAATATCTTTGAAATGTGCGACACTTAAAGAAGCTTATAACCACTCAAGAAGACTGAGAGAAAGAAATACAGCATCGTAAACAAGAGGGTCGGTAAGATAATGAAGAACGCAAAGAAAAGCTGAATCAAACAACAGTCCGAGGGCGCTGTAAAAAATAACACGAAGAAAGATTAACGACTAAAAGAATTGACCATACAAAATCAAACTGAAGTCACCGCTTATCAGGACGGTAACTGTCTGACGCAAGACTTCATATAAAGTTGGGTGGAATGTTGCTCTGAGTTTTTATAACAAACACAGCAAAGGGAGGCCCAAACGTGCCAACAGTACCGGATTCATCAAGTGAAGATGACTTTCCAATGCCCCATGAAGAAGTCATAGTTGCAGTGAAATCGCTGAAATGTGAGAAGTCTGCAGGCATCGACAACTTGCCTGCAGAACTCTTAAAACATGGCAGAGACGCAATACTTGTTATCCTAGCTACCATCTTCGACAGAATCTGTAAACAGGGGGTGGTCCACGCCATAAATTCGATCACTAATCGTCAGCCTTCCCGAGAAAGGATATCTCCCACGCCGACAGAACTACTGCGCTACCAGTTTGCTCAACCATACCGGCACTGTAAATATGAAAATCAAGTCTGAATAAATCACAGCCGCAGGCAGATACCGTTACTGCTGAAAAATGGGCTGAACTCCGAAAAGGCAGACATACGCCGTGTAGATCTTTCACAGAACACCCTTTGCGAAAACCACCTCCGACACAAATAGGGAGTTCTAACATGTCTTTGTAGACTTCAAGAAAGCCAGGATGCACTACGGATCAAATTGGACAAATGGAACATTGGGTGAAAGCTTATCAACACTAACCAAGAACTGTACTCTACAGCGACCAGTGCAGTGCTCAAAAGCGGGGTGTACCGTCACGTTTTCTCACCGTCACGTTTTCTCACCTCTCACGTTTTCTCACCAGGTGAGAAAACGTGTCGGGTGTGGCATCACGTTTTCTCACCCGTTACGTTTTCTCACTCCTTGGGTTTAGTTGTCCATAAAAAAGTGACAATTATAAGCGTAGGATAGACAATAAGCATTAATTTTTTGTTGGTTTGTCTACTTAAAAAAAAAAAATCAATTGAGTTAGCCCTTTAATTTCATTACAAATTATACCAGTCCCTTGGAGGCCATTTTTTATGTCTTGGATGCCAAAATTTGATGTGTTGTTTTAGGACTCGATCCGACCACAGAGTTTGTAGGTTATAGAGTGACCCGATTTTGACGAATTGGGTGACTTTTTGCATCCGAGAGTAATGTTAAAATCATGGAAGTGTGTGAGTGTTCATCAGTGAAAAAGTGATTGAACAAGTGATTGTCTGAATGGTCCAACGAATTACCTTTAATTTTGAAAGTGCATCAAACGTTCAAATTCCCACACGGTGATTACGGCGGTTTTTTTTATGTAATATTGTAAACTTTAAATTTTTGTAATCTTTGTAATCCTAAAATTGTTGGAATTTCCTTCATTTAAAAAAGAAATCCTGGGGTGCTATGCAGTCTGAGACTGTCGAGTATTGGACTGAGTCTGAGACTTTACCACAGCACTTCCATGTGTCAGTCTTTTTTTGTGTGTGTTTTTTGATTTTTTTTTTTTTTTTTTTTTTTTGGGGGGGGGGGGGGGGGGGGGGGGGGGGGGGGGGGGGGGGGGGGGGGGGGGGGGGGGGGTTTTTTCCAGCGGATACAAAAAGAAGACATTAATGATTAAAAGTATACTTTTTTTATGCAGTGTGCATTCATTGGCATTCAATGAGTCAATCAAATCTGGAGTATTTTTCATCTGTTCATACAATTCTCTCTCTCTCTCTCTCTCTCTCTCTCTCTCTCTCTCTCTCTCTCTCTCAGAAAAAAATGTCTTTGGAAAAAAAGGAGTTTATATTTCGGAAGGTAACCAGTTGCTGGACCAAAAAGGACGCTTACCTAGAGCCGGCCGTTTGGTCCGATCCGACAAAAGATTGAAAGTCGGACCAAACGGCCGACAACTGCGATCTTTCCGTCTGTCTGATAACAATTCTAAACACGCTATGACAACCCTTTTGACACGTGGCAAAGGCTAACGCCTTATCAACGTTGGTTAAAATCTGATAAAAACGATGAATATGGCACCACCCGTCACGTTTTCTCACCCGGAGTGAGAAACGTGACGAGTGAGAAAACGTGACGATACACCCGTCACGTTTTCTCACCAGGTGAGAAAACGTGACGGGTGAGAAAACGTGGCGTAACAGCGGGCACTTTTGGAGAATGGTTCATCCTTCAGTTGGAGTTCCGTGAGAGTTTGTTTCTATTTCCCACACTTTCCAACACATTCCTGGAACATATCACGACTAATGCGCTTGACGATCGTACGTCAACTCAGTCAGCACTGGAGGAAGAACCGTCACGAATCTTCAGCTTGCATGTGACATCGATGGTCTGGCAGGCAGTGAGCAAGAACTCACCAAGCTTGTTAAATATATCAATAAGATATGACGGGAATATCAGGGCTGCGAAGACCTACTTGATGGCCAGCTACAACATTACCATCAATACAGTTTTTAACTACCCACATACAGAAGTTAGAAAACCGTTCAACACTTAATTTACTTGGGACCCATCATTACTAATAATGGAATCAAATCAGAAATTCTCCCAATCGCTGTAAAGACAACATCAGCATTGTTCAGACTAAAACCTGTACGGGAGGACGAGAACATCTCCATGGAACACAAGAGCAGACCTCTTCGTGCACATCTATACTCCATCTTCCTGAGTGCATGCAACACATGGACCCTCACAGCAGATCGGGAAAGAAGAATCCAAATCATGGAAATGATGGTGTTTCCGCAAGACACCAACATCAGATATACTGTCATACTGCCAACGAACAAGTGCGTTGAGCTACCACGCAGAACTTCGGACCACATGAAGATCTATTGATATCAGCTGGGAAAGAATTCTACGATGGTTCAACCATGTGATTATATCCAGTGGCATTGCAAAAACAACCCTTCGATGAACTGTTGAAGGAGGAAGACGACGGGTAAGACAGAGAAAACAAAGGACCGAGAACATTGCGGAATGAACAAGAAAAGCATTTTGCAAGACCTTAGCCTTTGGCACACAACCAGAAGAACTAGAGGAACCTGTTGCATTGTTCTTGAATGGCGCCTCAATGACTCTCCACGGTGTCAAGGGAGAAAAAGAGCAAAATACGCAAAATCTTTTTTTTTTTTATTTACCTTTTTGGTAGCATGTTTCTGATAATTTGGTGGGCTTATTAGTACCGCCACGATATATATATATATATATATATATATATATATATATATACAAGTGTATGTCTGAGTTGTCTTGTGGAGTGAGTTCAATAACAGTAGGACGCACAACAGCAAGGATGTTTTTAGGTGTACATAATTGTGTGTGTGTGTGTGTGTGTGTGTGTGTGTGTGTGTGTGTGTGAGTGTGTGTGTGTGTGTGTGTGTGTGTGTGTGTGTGTGTGTGTGTACCGGGCTTTTTGCATGCTTTTTGTATGCTCCTAGTTTTTACCTTAGTGAATTGTTTTACCCTAGTGAATTGTTTTCAATGGACAAGGCCTTGATATTGTTTATACCTTTTAGTTTGTGATAGCAGTTGTCTGAAGAAAGCCCCAAAACAAGGCGAAAATTTATGAGAATTAAAGTGTTGGAGTGCAGCCCTGTTCAAGTGTTATGATTTCCTTTGAGTGTATGCTGACTATTGTGAGCATTGTCTACTTGAACAGAGTCCTTGGTGGAGCGGTGCCTGATTATGGAAATCTGAACCAATCAAAACTATATATATATATATATATATATATATATATATATATATATATATATAAGTTTAAAAATATGATTAAAAAAGGAGATTAAAAAACCACCAACAAACTTGTTTCAAGCTCTCTGCTCTCTTCAGGGTGTTCATTTTGGCCACGCTACCGGTGTGTTATATATGTGTGTGTGTGTGTGTAAGCGTGAGTTCTGCATGTGTTTCACGTGGCCTGTATCTTTTTACAATTTTGATTTTTTTGGGGGGGTGCGTTCAGGGAGGGTGTGTTAAGGAATGGTGTGTTGACAAGAATTTCATTTGTGCCTGCAATTGTTTATGATCTCAACTTTTGAATTCAGAGTTGCTAGATGAGGTTTGCATAATATCAGCCACTTTTCTGTAGAACATAGGTTGCATTTTTTTAGAGATATTATTGTATGGTGCTGCTCTTTTTATAATTTTCCATGATATATTGTAGTCTATTTTTTTATCTTTAAGTTTCCAAATGTGTTTACTTAGTTCTGTTTGTTTTTTTTATATTTTTCATTTTTGAAGGACTGTTTATGGTTTGCATATCTAGTTTTGAAATGGTTTGCAGTAATCCCTATGTATGTTTCTTTGTCACTATCAGTTGTTACTGTGGCTTGGTATACAATATATTATTGTAAAGGCATTTATTATTCAGGGGGCATTGATCTTTTTTAGTGCAGTTACAAGATGTCCTTTTGTTACCCTTTTTGGCTGTGTTGCCTTTAGTTTTGTTAGATGAGTCAATTATGTTTTTGAGGTTGGGCATACATGAATATGATAGCTTGATGGTGTTTTTTATTGAATATTTTAGATAGCACATGTTCTTTTGGAAATGATGTTATAAGAATTTTAAAGAATTCTTTTCCTACATTAGTCTTTATTCTTCCATCATATGGGGGATTATACCATATGATCTTCCTTTTCCTGTTTTTCTTATTACTGTTCATGTTATTATCTGGGTTGTATTGTAGTTTTGTAGTTGTAGCCTTTTTTTTTTTCAGTGCCTCTTGGTATTCAACTGCTGCACTGTTGAATACTTTCTCGTTGCATGACAGGTTAGATAGTCTTTTGTTTATGCCCAACCTCAAAAACATGTATGCCCAACCTCAAAAACATAATTGACTCATCTAACAAAACTAAAGGCAACACAGCCAAAAAGGGTAACAAAAAGGACATCTTGTAACTGCACTAAAAAAGATCAATGCCCCCTGAATAATAAATGCCTTTACAATAATATTGTATACCAAGCCACAGTAACAACTGATAGTGACAAAGAAACATACATAGGGATTACTGCAAACCATTTCAAAACTAGATATGCAAACCATAAACAGTCCTTCAAAAAATGAAAAATATAAAAACCAAACAGAACTAAGTAAACACATTTGGAAACTTAAAGATAAAAAAATAGACTACAATATATCATGGAAAACTAAAAAAAGAGCAGCACCATACAATAATATCTCTAAAAAATGCAACCTATGTTCTACAGAAAAGTGGCTGATATTATGCAAACCTCATCTAGCAACTCTGAATTCAAAAGTTGAGATCATAAACAATTGCAGGCACAAATGGAAATTCTTGTCAACACACATTCCTTAACACACCCTCCCTGAAACCCCCCCCCCCCCCCCCCCCCCCCCCACAAAAAATCAAAATTGTAAAAAGATACAGGCCACGTGAAACACATGCAGAACTCACGCTTACACACACACACATATATAACACCGGTAGCGTGGCCAAAATGAACACCCTGAAGAGAGCAGAGAGCTTGAAACAAGTTTGTTGGTGGTTTTTTAATCTCCTTTTTTAATCATATTTTTAAACTTATGTCGCTCCCTTCCCGGTTGAGCGTTTTTAGAGTTCTTGCTGGCTCTCTACTTTTTATATACATATATATATATATATATATGTGTGTGTGTGTGTGTGTGTGTGTGTGTATACATATATATATATATATATATATATATATATATATATATATATATAATGTGGATCCTCAGGCATAGGCTCTAAGATTGTCCCCTACATTTTATACTGTTTGCATAATGCTTTTAGTTTTTCAGTAACTTTTTTCCTCTCCACACTTTCGTTTTATTTTTTTTTACCATCTTCGCTGGCTGCTTTGGGGGTGCTGTTGGATTCTTTTTTGAACCCTTGGTGGTGAGAACACCGCAGAATTATGGACTGTGGTGTGTCTCTATTTGACACCAGGAACGCAGACACACAATCAGCCGTGTTTCCCTGATGAGTCCGATCCAGCGGACGAAAGGCCTAGGAGCAGGCAATACAATAGATCTGCTTTCAGAAGGGATCACGATGGTTCCCTCGGGCAGCTAGTGAAGGGCTTCTCCTATTTATAAGATATTTCCCCCAGTTTCTTCATCTTCGTTTTTTTTTTCTCTAAAAGTTCAAATCTTTGCAAAGTTATTATTATGACGACTGAAGAATTGTTAGCCTGCACTTGTTTCCCTCCACTACTAAATTGTTCAGCATTATATATATATATATATATATATATATTGAATTGTAAAAAAAGCTTGCTCTTATGTCTTAGATTGTAGAAATAGGGGGTGATAAGCCTTCATATCTGCAGTGGTAGATAATTCTGCCTAACTGACAGTATGTGCTTGAGTGGGAATGAGGAATAATAAATGCTTCTCAAAATGAACCTTCAGCAAGCTTATATTCTCCAAAGCGGGAGACACATCTCCAATGGGGAGCAAGCTCACTATATATATCTCCTGGTCAGATACCGGTATTTCGAAACCTGATTGTTTCTCCTCAGTGACCGCGGAAAGTGGTAATTTGACTCCTCTGCCTTTTCGGTTTAAAAAAAAAATGCTATACCTGAAAAAGGCTGGTGTGCAATACCGTAGTATGTTTGTTGAGTTTTTCAAAAAAACCAACCAAAGGTGCCACCTAAGAAGCAAAAGAAAATCATGAAAGAGCAAAACAATATACATTTTCTTGTAAAAAGCAGAAAATATAAAAAGATAATCTCTTAAGACACAAGTGCTGAGGGCCAGTTCTTGGAAAGAATCCACAAGGGACTAAATTACAATAAACTAATAAATTTCAAGAATTAGAACCGAGCACCATTCCAGCAACTTACAGAGCAGCTTGGTATTGCAATGACTGCAAGAAATATTGAATTTTAAACAAAGCTTGCTCTTATGTCTTAGATTGTAGAAATAGGGGGGTGATAAGCCTTCATATCTGCAGTGGTAGATAATTCTGCCTAACTGACAGTATGTGCTTGAGTGGGAATGAGGAATAATAAATGCTTCTCAAAATGAACCTTCAGCAAGCTTATATTCTCCAAAGCGGGAGACAATCTCCAATGGGGAGGAAGCTCACTAATATAACTCCTGGTCAGATACCGGTATTTCGAAACCTGATTGTTCTCCTCAGTGACCGCGGAAAGTGGTGTAATTTGACTCCTCTGCCTTTTCGGTTAAAAAAAAAAAAAAAAAAAAAAAATATATATATATATATATATATATCCATATATATATATATATATATATATATACTACGATAGGAGTTACAAAATCAATTCACACTGTCATTTTAAAAAGTTGAAACAAAACCTAAACTGACCTTTATTTTTTTTTTTTTATTGAATATTCATAGTAATACTTGTCCAGAAAGCCCAGTGAGGATTCTAGCTGCTCTCACTCTGCAGTGTTTACTTCGCCTCATGGCCTTAGATATGTATTTTTTCTTCTATTTCATCAGGAACCAACACATTAAGCGGAATGACTGTCGTCGTCAGCCCGGCCTTGTGTTAACCGCCTGAAGATTGTGGAGAGTTGGCGACCATGGTGTCAACTTTTTTCTTTAATTGTAATTTGTTTCTGTTCCAGGATGTTTTACTTTTTTTCCACAGGATGTGACCTTTTTTTTTTTTTTTTTTTCCCTGTATGAGTTTGACGGCCCTGAAAGGCTCTGCATAGTCGGCAGGGCCCTGCTGCGGCTGCTGCTGACACAGTTCCAGAACTAGTGCAGCTGTATCTGCAACAGCACTGTAGATTACGGTTTCTACCGTTGCTACATATGCTACTGCTGACGATGTTGCTACTAATTTGTCACACTATCATTCCCGTTCCAGTAATGGCAGTGTTGACCCGTGCACTGCAATTCCTATCGAAAGTGTACCAATGCTGCTGTTACCATGGCTATAACCATCACCATTACCATTATTTATACAAGTGATGCTACCGTTGCTGCTGGTGCTACTGCTGCTGCTGCTGCTGCTGCTTTGAATATCGCTATCATCATTACCGTAAATGCGCTGCAGCTACTACTATCATTAGTTCTGCTCCTATCTCTGTGCTCCTTCTGCTGCTGCAGCTGGTGCAATCATTGCCGACGTCACAAACGTGCTTGTGCTGCTACTGATACTACAACCACTGCTCTTGTCACAAATAATGACAATGATCACAATGACAATGGCCTTTTTTTCTTTTTTTTCTTTCCTTTCTTTTTTCTTTTTTTTTTTCTTTTTTTTTTTTTTTTTTTTTTTTTCTTTTTTTTTTTTTTTTTTTTTTTGACAATGCGTTTCAAAATCTCTTGAACAGATTTTTATAACAGTTTTTTCATCAGATGAAGCTATTTTTCAGGAGAGTGGGGAGGGGAGACATTACCTCGCACAGGAGGCGACTCATATTCTCCTCCGGACATTTGTGGCTGGTACACGGCGGTAGACGGGTAGGGAGGAACGCCCGTAGAGAAACTGGAGCCATCAATGTGCGCCTTCTCCAGGTCTTGATGCACCTGTTATACAGTTCAAATCTCCAGTTACCATTTTACTTGCCTCTCCTTCAATCTTCCTCCGCTGCTCTCCTCCCACACCCCCTTCCCCGTCCTCATTCCTAGCCAACCCCCGTCTTCCATACGCCAGCCTTCCACCTCCTGCTCTCTCTCTCTCTCTCTCTCTCTCTCTCTCTCTCTCTCTCTCTCTCTCTCCTTTCCTTTCATTCCGAAAAAAGCACTGTGATGACTTCAGGGTAAAGACGGAATGTTTCCGACTTCGTAGCACCCCAACTCCACATATCCATTGTGCAACACTCAGCTTAGGACTTGGCTACATGATCCAACACCCATCATATCCATTGTGTATTACTCAGCTTAGAACTTTGCTACATGATCCAATACACAACATATCCATTGTGCAACACTCAGCTTAGGACTTGGCTACATGATCCAACACCCATCATATCCATTGTGTATTATTCAGCTTAGAACTTTGCTATATGATCCAATACACAACATATCCATTGTGCAACACTCAGCTTAGGACTTGGCTACATGATCCAACACCTATCATATCCATTGTGTATTACTCAGCTTAGAACTTTGCTACATGATCCAATGCACAACATATCCACTGTGCAAAACTCAGCATAGGACTTCGCTGCATGATCCAACGCACAACATATCCACTGTGCAAAACTCAGCATAGGACTTCGCTGCATGATCCAACACACAACATATCCACTGTGCAAAACTCAGCATAGGACTTCGCTGCATGATCCAACACACAACATATCCACTGTGCAACACTCAGCTTAGGACTTCGCTACATGATCCAACACACAACATATACACTGTGCAACACTCAGCTTAGAACTTCGCTACATGATCCAACACACAACATGTACACTGTGCAACACTCAGCTTAGGACTTCGCTACATGATCCAACACACAACATATCCACTGTGCAACACTCAGCTTAGGACTTCGCTGCATGATCCAACACACATCATATCCACTGTGCAACACTCAGCTTAGGATTCGCTACATGATCCAACACACAACATATCCATTGTGCAACACTGAGCTTAGGATTCGCTACATGATCCAACACACAACATATCCACTGTGCAACACTGAGCTTAGGATTCGCTACATGATCCCAACACACAACATATCCACTGTGCAACACTGAGCTTAGGATTCGCTACATGATCCAACACACAACATATCCACTGTGCAACACTCAGCTTAGGACTTCTCTGCATGATCCAACACACAACAAATCCACTGTGCAACACTCAGCTTAGGACTTCGCTGCATGATCCAACACACAACACGTCCTCATTACCTCTAACCAGCACTGCACACAAGCATCCTCAATATCTCAGTGCCACCAGACAGCCAGCGACCGACATTTCACAGCCCAGCTATCAATGAACAACCGCAACGCATTACCCCAAATCTCCAGCTCAACTTACCCGTCCTAGTCATCACCCTACACCTCAAAGACAGTACCCAGCACCTCACAATCATCACTTAACACCTTACAGCCATTGCTCAACACGTTAAAGCCATTGCCCCAAAATCTAACAGTCATTACCCAACATCTTACAACCATCACCCAGCACCTCATAGCCATTACCTTACGCGTCACAGCCGTTACCCATCACCTCACATCCATTACTCATCACCTCAAAGCCGTTACCCATCACCTCATAGCCATTACTCATCACCTCATAGCTACTACTCATAGCCATTACCCATCACCTCACAGCCGCCGTTACTCATCATCTCAAAGCCATTACTCATCACACTCATGGCCATTACTCATCACCTCATAGCCATTACTCATCACCTCACAGCCATTACCCATCACCTTTCAAACCATTACCCATCACCTCACAGCCGTTACCCATCACCTCACAGCCGTTATCCATCACCTCACAGCCATTACTCATCACCTCACAGCCGTTACCCTTCACCTCACGGCCATTACCCGTCACCTCATAGCCATTACCCATCACCTCATAGCCATTACCCATCACCTCACAACTATTACCCATCACCTCACAGCCGTTACCCATCACCTCACGGCCGTTACCCATCATCTCATAGCCGTTACCCATCACCTCAGTCATTGCCCATCACCTCACAACTATTACTCATCACCTCATGGCCTTTACCCATCACCTCACGGCCATTGCCCATTACCTCACAGCTATTACCCATTACTTCAGTCATTATCCAATACCTCACAGCCATTACCTATCACCTCAAAGCCATTACTTATCACCTCATGGCCACTACTCATCACCTCACAGCCATTACCCATCACCTCACAGCCATTACTCATCACCTCACAACCGTTTACCCTACCTCTCACAGCCATCACACATATTGCACAGCATTACCTGACACCTCACAGACATTAACTTACACGTCACAGACACCATTCAAGCTTTCAAAGTCATCACCAAATACCTAACAGCCATCATCCAACACCTCACAGCCATCATGCAAAACACAGGCATCATTCAATGTCTCACATCCATTAACCGACTCTTTTCAGCCATCAATCGACATAACACAGCGCTCATCCGCGACCTAAAAGTCATCACACTACACATAGCAACCTCACCCAACACCTCATAGCCACGACCCAACACCTCACAGCGTTCATTCAAACATCTCAAAGCCACCAGCAAACCATAGCTGTCACCCAATACCTCAAAGTCATCACTCAAAACCTCAGAGATATCAGCCAGTGCGTCACAACTATCAACGTACACCTAACAATTATCAACCAGCACCTCACAGCTTTTATCAAACATCTCGCAGCCATCGCCTAACGCCTCACTGCCATCACTCAACACCTCATTGTCATCACCTAACACCTCAATGCCATCATTCTTTACCTACAGCCATCAACAAACACCTCACAGCCTTCATCCAGTACGCATTTTTAACACCTAATGTATCAAAAACATTACGCAACACATCACTGTTATCACCGAAAACCTCATAGCAATCGCTCAACACTCAGTCATCATCCAACACTTCACAACCATTATCCAACAGCTCTCACAGTCATTATTCAACACCTAAAAGCAATCATCCAACACCTCGCAGTCATTCAACACCTCACAGTCATCATCCAACACCTCACGGTCGTCATCCAACACCTCACAGCGATCATCCAACATCTCACAGTCGATCATCACCATTAACTGAAAGGCATCATCGAACACCTCACAGCCATCATCCAACACCTCACAGCCATCATCCAACACCTCACAGCCATCATCCAACACCTCTCAGCCATCATCCAACACCTCACAGTCATCATCCAACACCTCATAGCCATCATCCAACACCTCACAGTCAGCATCCAACACCTTACAGCCATCATACAACACCTCACAGTTATCATCCATCAACTCATAGGCATCATCCAACACCTTACACAACCATCATCCAACACCTCACAGCCATTATCCCACACACCTCACAGCCATCATCCCACACTTCACAGTCATCATCCAACATCTCACAGCCATCATCCAACACCTCACGGCCATCATCTAACGCCGCACAATCATCATCCAACATCTCACAGTCGTCATCCAGTATCTCACAGTCTAATCACCATCCAACACTCACAGTCATCATTCTGCACCTCACAGCGATCACCCAACAACTCACAGTCATCATCCAGCATCTCACAGACATCACCCAACATCTCACAGTCATCATCCAGCTTCTCACAAACACCACCCAACACCTCTCATTCACCACCCAGCACGACACAACCACTGCATACAACACACCGCAGACATCCGCAAACACCTCAAAGCCACCACCCGACACCTCACACTCATTACCTAGCACCTCATACAGCTCCACCTCCGATCACCTCACAGTCCGACCACCCGACACCACAAAGCCACCGTCTATTATATATGTTCTGAACGCCCCTCCCGCCTCCCATCCAATACCTTCACTACTGTCGTCTAGCTTCCCCCCCCCCCCCTACACACACACACACACACACTCTCACACACACACACACACACACACACACACACACACACACACACACACACACATCATTGCTCGCCTACTAACCTTCTTGATGGCGGAGGGCTGACCGACGACAGCGTTGATGTACAGGAGGTTGAAGTTGGACACCATGATGGGCATAGTCATGGACATCAGGGATCACCGAACACAGCCACCACTGACCCGATCACCTTCGTCCTCGCCTGAACGATTTATTCTGTTATTAATGATAAGGCTCCCAAAAACCCATGACACTGCATCCCCTCCCCCTCCCTTTTCTCCCAAGAAAAAAGAAAACAAAATCGATTGTTTTTTCGCTTATGTACACATATGCCTATTCAGTGCCTTGAAGACATAATCAAATGTGAAGAAAGTTTGTCAATTTGGCCTTTCTAATTGTCTTTTTCTTCAGATTATGCCATCTTTGGTGTGTGCTTTAATTCCATTACTATATATTGTAAAACGAAAAAGGAAGCAGAGAGAGAGAGAGAGAGAGAGAGAGAGAGAGAGAGAGAGAGAGAGAGAGTACTCTTTCCTCTCAACTGCGCAATCTGTTTATGAATCTGATCTACGCCTACTGTATCACACAGATATACTCACACGTACAGAAAAGTACGTTTTCATGTACCATAGCTTCCACCACCACTTCCCTCACTTCTCATATCCCTACAGGCTCCACGTGTAACCAACATAGTCCTATGCACCACCTCCCCGATTTCTCCCTGTCTCCCTCTGACCAAAGATAGTACGCCCTACGGAAAGATGGTTCACTCCTTGACCGTTTACTCTGCTGAGCGCCGTCTTGCGGGCCGGCGACGCCTGCCACTCTCACTTTCCCCGAGAATAACAAAGTAGACTTGCAGACCAGGAAATGGCGGAACATACTGTAATACAAGTTTCGTGTTTTCTCTTTCTGTGTGTGTGTGTGTGTGTGTGTGTGTGTGTGTGTGTGTGCATGCAGATAGTTTCGTGTTCTATCTCTCTCTCTCTCTGTATCTGTATATATATATATATATATATATATATATATATATATGTGTGTGTGTGTGTGTGTGTGTGTGTGTGTGTGTGTGTGTGTATGTGTGTAGATAGATATATAGATAGATCTCTAAAAGAAAAGAACAAGGATAAGCTGGTGTGGTTATAGTTGAAATTCCACTTCATTCGCCTTCAGAGCTTAATCTAGAATTTTTTAAAAAAAGGGGGCAGTCCCCCCCCCCCCCCCCCCCCTCTCATATCAAACAAAGAGGGGCACCCCCCCCCCCCCCCCCCCTCCCCCCTCCAGGGCCACTTCTTCAGCCAATCGTCTTGAAACCGGTGTTCCCTTGTACTGGCACTCTTTTCGGGCTGCTTCTCCGAGCTTTTGGATGTAGTCGCGGTTTCTTCATGATCTTCTCCACCCTCGCATGCACGGAATCTTTTCTTCTCACTTTTCCTCCACGAAAGTCGAAGTCGAATTGGGTGGGGGCACGCTTCGTTTTGGGAAATATCTAATATGGCGCCTTAAACTCTCGGACCTTATCGTCGGTGATCGAGATGGAGGAGATGAATGCCGCCGATTGGTTGATTTACACTAACAGCCAATGAAATGTCAAGAAATCGTTCGCTCCTGCTCAGTCCTAGTTTCAGTTTTTCAAGCAGACGACAATCAGTGAACAGGGCGGGCAGTCCTGCAACTGTGCGGGAGTCTGCCCGCGCTAAGACTCGATAATTGCGGGAAGAAACAGATTTTCGGGAGATTGTACAAATCCCGCTCTCTAGATTAAACTCTGCGCCTTCATAACGGCTGTGAGGTTATAGCTGAAAATTTCCGCTTTATTCGCCTTCATCAGCAATTGACCTCCTTCCTGAGTGCCAGCAAGTACGGTAGTGAGGGAAAAGACATGTACGTATACGTATGTATACATACATATACATACATACATACATACATGTGTGTGTGTGTGTGTGTGTGTGTGTGTGTGTGTGTGTGTGTGTTGACTTTACCGTCATCATATTTTTTTTGTGATTAGTTTTATCCGTCTGTCGTATATTTCAGATAGACAGACAGAGAGTGAGTGTGTGTGTGTGTGTGTGTGTGTGTGTGTGTGTGTGTGTGGGGGGGGGGGGGGGGGGCAGTTCTTTTCTCCCATCCTCGTTTGGTATTTTTTGCATTCTTTACCTATGGGATAGTTTGTCTACAAGAACTATACAAAGAACAGCATTTTAAAACAACTGATAAATTGCAAAACCAAATGCACAAAATGCTACTGTCACAGCTCCCGAAATTTCACTGCCACAAACAGTACCTCTTGCAAGATGAGTGGACAGCTCAAATCCACATAATGATTTGTCTGCGGTTAGAATGTTGCACATGGATGTAACTTTTACAGGAGCTGAAACTTAAGCATTTTTCTGTTCTTCCTCCCTGAAGCTGCTGAAAGTATCTGATGTTGTCTGTCAGTTCTGAACCCATTTTTTGCATGTGTAAAACACAAAAAGAATGGTGAAACTTGATTCTGTATAGAAACTGTTTTTAACGCCAGTCTGTAGACGTTCTCCTCTCAGTGTGTGCATATGTGAGGCCGTGTGAGCACATGGTCACTTGCTCATGCACATGCGTATCATCTGCATACAAGTGTGTGTGTGTGTGTGTGTGTGTGTGTGTGTGTGTGTGTGTGTGTGTGTGTGTGTGAGAGAGAGAGAGAGCTTACGTTCATGCATATCATCTTCATCATACAGTGTGTGTGTGTGGTGTGTGTGTGTGTGTGTGTGTGTGTGTGTGTGTGTGTGTGCAAGCGCCTGTGTATGTATGTGAGCACTAGTAGCCTATGCATTTTTACTCTGTCTCCTTCACTCTCTCTCTCACTCTCTTTCTCTCTCTGTCACACACACACACACACACACACACACACACACACACACACACACCACACAAACGCATATATTATTGCGTGCATACATGTACGCTCTCTCTCTCTCTCTCTCTCTCTCTCTCTCTCTCTCTCTCTCTCGGGGCTATGTTTAAGGATACAACAGGAGGTGGACGCACTTTTCTCAACTCTCAGTATTTTGGAATTTTCAGTGGTGTGTCGGTGGTTGTCAGTGCTGACGTTTTGCATAGTACTTGGTAAAGAACTATGCCACTGGATGGTATTTCTTTCAGGGAAAGGTGTGGTGGATTTTTTGCCGGTATTCGTACATTTCATGTACAAAAGGAGTATGAAGAAGCAAAGATGAGAGTCTCCATGTTAAAGCTGCGTAGCGTGAGTGACGGTGTCATGGCAGGTTTGCTCCTGGTCTTGCTGTTTTGGGGCGGACTGTTACTACAGTGCGGTGATGTGGAGCAGATCCCGGACCAGCACCCTCGAAGACTGTGGAAGGTACAAAGGCTCCAAAGACGGACACGACGCTGAGGCAGACACGGGTTAGCACCAGTTCCCGTGGTGCCAGTGCTGACAGACCTGGGACGACTTTGGAAGAACGGGCGGAGCTCCAGTCAGTGTCTAAGGAGCCCACCATTGCTGACATCGTGGCCTTGCTGCAGGAGATGCAGGAGACCAACAAGGCGATGAACAGTAAGTTGGACGATGTGCAGAAGGATGTGAAGACCTTGGGAGAGCAGAACTCTGCATTGCGGGAGGAAGTTCAGGGTCTCAGCGAGGAAGTGCTGGACTTAGGTGCCGAGAATAGTACTTGTGTCGTGCCAACTCTGAACTGTCCGAAAAGCTGGTGAATCTTGAACGGAAAACAGACGATCTAGAGGGACGCTCGAAACGCAGTAATTTGTTGTTCTACGGTGTGAGCAAAGGTGAGAATGAGACCGGTGATGACTGCGAGCGAAAGTTGAAACAGTTGATTGCTGAGAGAATGGGTGTGGATGGTTCGAATTTGATAGAGTACATCGACTGAATGCAAAAGATGATTCCCCCATTATTGCCTGTTGTTCTGCCTACAAGGATAAGGTCCGTATCCTCAAAGCAAAAACTAAGTTAAAAGGTTCTAAGATTTTTGTTGGTGAGGACTTTACCACAAGAGTAAGAGAAATCAGGCGCAAACTGACGCCTCATCTGAAAGATGCCAGGGGCAGGGGTAAAAGAGTTGCAATGGTTTTCGACCATCTTCTCATAGATGGCCGGAAATTTGCTCTCGATGACTCTGGGCAATTGAAAGAAAAGAGAGGTTTTTTGGCCGGTCCTCTTGTCCTGCGCAACACACTTCTTTAGGGAACAATTCTGACCTGAAACCGGTAGAAACCCTAACGAATCGCGAATCCGTCATGTCTGACGGTGGTCGTTGTGCACGGGTTTTTCAGAACAATGTTGCTAAAGTGAGCGATCGTGTTGATGTGTTTTTGGGTCAGGGGCGGTTTACTGAAAACAGGCACTTGTATTATGTTCCTGGCGGCGAAATTAAAGATGATGTCATGGACGAGAGTGTTGATGATAACACTTGTTTTGATGATAACAATACTCGTAGTACAGGTGCTCAGTTTCCCGTCAGATCTGTGTGTAAAAACGTTTTTAAATTTATCTCATGGAATGTGAATGGTTTACTCTCAAAATTATTAATAATGATTTTGTTTCATATGCCTCTGGTTTTGATTTTATTTGTTTTGGAGAAACCTTTTTGGAAATGTTCAGTATGGATATCTGTGTTGGATACAAATCTTTCTGTAAAGCTGCTGTCAAACTGTCAGAACAAGGGAGGCGATCTGGGGGTCTTGTTTGTCTTATTAAAGAAGAATTTCTTCCCTTTGTGAAGTGGATTGACGTTCGTTATTCCAATGTTTGTGTGTTTTTGATTGATAAAACTTTATTAGGCTCTGCTAAAAACATTGTGTTTTAATTTGTGCATATGTTCAGCCGGAAGGGTCCCCTTTCTATGCTCATTTTAATATTGATAATGGCATTTTCACGCTTGAAGAATGTTTGGCTGACTGTTTGTTGTCGCTTGGTGATGTCGATGTTATTGTATGTGGTGACTTAAACAGTAGAACGGCCAGTTTTTCTCCCGATATGTATACTGACATTGTTGACTCAGCTGTTGAAACAGACAGTCATCCACCATGTAGTGATCGATGTTCACGTGATACTGTTTGAATAATTATGGCAAATTATTGTTGAATCTCTGTACTGCTTTTGACTTGTACATAATGAATGGTGTATGTCAGGGGCGACCGTTATGGTTGCTATATATACTTGGCAGATAGCGGTAGCAGTGTTAATGATTATTTTCTTGTTTCTAAAGATTTGTTCTCATTCTTTTCTGATTCTTGCTACATGTTTTGTATCCCAAAGAATTGAATCTGATCATCTACCAATTGAATTTCATGTCAATGTCTCCAGGGAAACTAATCATAAACCTGTTGAAGTTGACGTTATTGTGTTTGATAAGTTTGTTTGGAATGACAATAATGCATTAATTTACAGAAATAATTTGTGCGATACAGAAATGCTAGCTAAATTAAGACGTGCGACAGAATTAATTGATGTGGATATAAACATGGCTTTGAATTTATTTAATGATTATATTAAGGTTGTGCAGAATTTATGAAGAAGCAGGTGCAAACAAGAAAGGGGGTGTCAAATGAAGATTGGTTTGACACTGAATGTAGGGTGATGAAAAGGAAAACACAAGCATTATTGAGAATTTCTTTGCGAACTTTAAAGGACACAGATAGAAGTATTTATGTTATAGCAAGGAGAGAATATAAGAACTTTTTAAAAAGAAAGCAGAAAATATTTAATAAAACTTTGCTTGATGGCATGATAAGGTCTCTCCCCCTCACAGCAAGAATTCTGGAAAATGGTTAAAAGAGTTCCATTTAAAAGAAACCAGCCGAAGAACAACATCTCTCAGGAAGCGTGGTTTGAACATTTTAAAAACCTACTGGAAAAAGATATTGTTGATGAGGATGTGCAGGATATGGCAAACAATGATGGAGAAAATGAATATTTTAACCGCCCTATTTCTGAAGAGGAGGTGCTGTTTGCACTGCGTAAACTTAAGAATAAAAAAGCTGCTGGGCCAGATCAGATTGTCGGAGAATTGTGAAAAAACGCTGGTGTCCAGATCATTGATTTTCTCTTGAAATTCTTTAATAAACTTTTTGATAATGGACTTTTCCCAGACAACTGGTCAGAGTCAATTATTTTGCCTCTGTTTAAGAAAGGTAGCATAAATAACCCTAACAATTACAGGGGCATTAGTTTGGTTGATATCAGCAGTAAATTGTATAGTTCAATCATTAATAAAAGATTACAGGAGTGGGCGGATTTCAATAATATTACTGGAGAACATCAAGCTGGATTCAAAAAAGGATATTCACTATTGACCATTTGTTTACCCTTCTTGCCTTTGTTCAAAAACAGTTCTGTTCAAATCGTAAATTTTATGTTGCATTCATTGATTTTGAAAAAGCATTTGATTCTATTAATAGGCATTTTTTTGTGGAGGGTACTGTTGAAAAATGGTGTAAAAGGAAAACTGTTTTGTAGTATTAAAGCTATGTATAAGCTTGTGAAAAGTAGAGTTAGAAACGGGTCCGAATTGACTGAATACATAAACTGTGCAGCTGGTGTAAGACAGGGCGATGCGTGTAGTCCTGTTTTATTTTCTTTTTTCATTAATGAGTTGGCGATTGATGTTATTAATAATGGTCTTCATGGGGCAAAATTTCCAAGGGATATCTTAGAATTGTTTATTCTGTTTTTAGCGGACGATGTTCTTTTAATGTCAGAAACAGTAGTGGGGTCTACAGCGTCAACTGAACAATCTATGCAGAGCGGCAAACTCATTGGAACTTAAAGTGAATTTGAATAAAAGTAATTATAGTTGTGTTTAGAAAGGGGGGTTATCTGGCAGCTAGAGAGAGAGATGGATGTTCGATGGTATTGCTATGCCTGTCTCAAATGTTTTATAAATACTTGGGGATTTATTTCTCGACACGTTTGAGCTTTACCGTCGCTTGTAAAGACCTTGCTAGTAGAGCAAAAAATGCGTTGATAACTGTTATGAAAAGATTGAATGCATTGAATAATAATTCTCTTGATTTATTTTTAAAGATATTTGATTCTCAAATACAGCCCATTTTGCTGTACGGTTCTGAAATCTGGGGATTGGAGAAAGCGGTTGCACATTGTGAAGCAGTACATTTGTTTTTGCACTTAAAAGGTTTTTAGGTTTAGATAAGCGCGTCTCTAATGATTTAGTCTATGGAGAAACACACCGATACCCACTGTCCATTTTGTTCAGCCGTAAGGTGTGTTAGATACTGGTTAAAGCTTTTGTACATGGATGATTTTAGGTTACCACGCAAATCGTATGATATATGTTGCTAGAATTGGATGCAAGGGGAAAGAAAACTGGGTGTCGAATGTGCGTCTGATGTTGTGTGAATATGGCTTTGGTGATGTATGGCTGAATGGGGGTGTTGGGGATCAGCGTTTTTGTTCGTGCGTTCTTTTCGTCAAAGGTTAATAGATTGTCGATGGCAGACATGGAATGATCATATTCAGACTAGTGAAAGGTATGATTTGTATAGAAACTATTCAAATGTTGGTAATATACAATCGTATTTAAGGTTTGATCTAGATATGTATTTGAAAAAAATGATAGTTAAGTTTAGACTTGGGCGTATCTGATATAAAAACTCACCAGTTAAGGTACAGGCAATGCAGAGAAAACGATTTAATTTGTCCAATGTGCATGCAGAGAGAGGAAAATGAATTGCATTTCTTGTTTTGTTGTCCCGCTTTGGCAGACATCCGCCAGAACCTTATTCCACAAAAATATTGTAGACATCCCTGCATGTTTAGATTGTGTGTTTTACTCAGCTCCAACAGTTATGCACATATGAAGAGCTTTGGTCTCTTCTTGTGTAAAGCATATAAGGTGAGAAAAGCGTTTACCTCCTAGTTGCCATTTTCGTTGTTACTACTCTAATATGTTAATCTGAAGCATTTTGTTTTATTTCCTGTTTTGTGTGTAAAGCTTCCCCTTCAAATGGGCAATGGCCTTTCTGAATAAATATCTTGAGTCTTGAGTCTCTCTCTCTCTCTCTCTCTCTCTCTCTCTCTCTCTCTCTCTCTCTCAAAACAACGAATTTAGAAAATATAACACAGAAAATGAACAAATCTTTCTTCGTCTTTTGGAAATGAAAACAACCACAGCCCATTTTTCCGAGAATTATGACAGTTCTGTGAGGCGTACCAAGTGCCTCTTACCTTACTCGCCATGCTGGACACGCGTGAAAAGATACTAAGTGGAGGTGGGAGTGGCAGGATGGAATGCGCCAGCCGTCTGGCTTCACTTTCCTGCGGAGTGAAACATCTTTCCGTTGGGCGTACTATCTTTGCTCTGACATACTTCCTTCGCTTCCACACTGAATCTTCAGACTACCAGCTCCACCACCACCCCTTCCCCTACCCCCCTCACTGTCCCATCTTCCCCCCCCCCCCCCCCCACCCCCCCCCCCCCCCGTCTCCTCCACGTTCGCTCGGACCAGCCACTGACCTTCCTGGCACGATGTCCCCATAGCCCACGGTGGTCATAGTGGTGAGGGAGAACCACATGGCGTGGGGGATGGACTTGATGGACTCACGGTCGCCCAGGTAGTACAGCAGCGAGGAGAAGATCATGGTCAGGAACATCAGCAGCATGAACACCAGCAGCAGCTCGTGAAAGCTGCACTTGAGCGTGAAGTAAATCAGCCGGAACCCGATCACCTTGGACATGGGACGCAGGAGGCGCAGGATCCTCAAAAGCTGCAGGGAGTCGATGGCGCCCACCCAGGTCTTGGTGCTATGGTCAGTCCCCGGGCCCATGGACAGCTGGGTCACTATCTTGGCGATGCTGGACAGCACGGCCAGCCCGTCTGTGATGTTGACGAAGTCGCGGCAGAAGCGACGAAGTTTCGGATAGAACAGAATTCGTAGGAAGTAATCGGCGTACAAGTAGGCAGCGCACACGTAGCTCAAGATGATGATGGGACTTTCTGGCGTAGGCCATGTCTTCTGTCTTTAATTCGGACACCGTGTCTGCTGCGATGGTGAAAAAGGAGGCCAGGATGAAGAGGCACATGACGTAAAAATAGGCCTGTGACGAAAAAGGGTTGAGAGAGGTTTTAAACGCCAAAAGGGCAGATGACGTCGAAAGAGTCCTGCAAGGAAAAGGCTGGAGGAAATTACAGCACATAAAGTCTCAGACTGTTACTAAATATCAATATTGATTGTTCTGGGCAGTAACTAATTTCTTTTTTTTTTTCGGGGGGGGGGGGGGGGGGGGGGGGGGGGGGGGGGCACCAAAGAAACTGTCCAGGTTGGAATAGGCTGTGACTGTATTGCTTCAGTGAATTAAGTGTCATCCAACACACTAAGGGTATCTCTGCACTCATACACGCATATACACCCTCATGCGCCCTCCAAACATTCCATTCTTTCTGCGAACAGAGTGTCATGTATTCGCTGTTTCAGTTTCTACTCTACTTACAACATACACATGAAAAAATTTAATTGCACAAAAAGTGTTAAACAAACACAATAAAACAATGTTATCTAATCAACAGGTTAAGGACTATGATAGGCTTCCTACTTGTCCAGGTTTCCACAGATGACACACACACACACACACACGAAACACACCATGCAACAGTTCTGTTTCTGTTCCATGACAAGGTCACTATATAATCCTCCTTATCTCCTTGTCTCTTGGACAGTGAGTGGTGATGATGACGCTTTTACGGTATTCTGGCACCATTTTTTAGGATTGGGACTCTGTGGTCGTCGTCTTCTATGAGCTCTTCTTCCAAGTCGAAGTTTTCTTCTCCTTGTCGTCTTCTTATATCACATCTGCTTTTTGGACTCAGCTTTCTTTTCTCCCTCTGCAAAGCCTTCTCTCTGCGTTAGAGACTTAACTCTCACATCAGTCCCTTCTAGATCATGTTCTTTCTAAACCGCTCTCCGTCCTGCTCGCTGTCTCTTCCAGTCTCTCTGCCCTCGTGTCATGTAGTATCTCTCCTCTTTCCCAAAGTCCAGTTTAAACAGGGGGTTGGATAAAGAATCTCGTTTAGGCTACGTCCATCTCCACCCTGGGCCTTTCTAAAGTCAAATTCACATCCACGATGAATCTTAACCACGTTCTTCCACACACACACTAGCATTCGCGCACATTTTCAGCATAATAGTTTAATAAACAACTCTTTTAGCCAATGGACATTCAAAGTTCACAGCAACTTCCGAAGATCATTTTCAGACAATAAATATCCTCTTGAAAGCTATGATCACGTCGCCCACAGGTAGTCAAACCAGCCTGATAATAGCATCAGTTCAGTGCCTAACAGCAATGCCAGTTGAACCAGGAAAAGACTCCTATTCATTGAGTAAATTGTCCATGGGCTCGGGTCTGTTTACCTCATATCGTACAACCTTCACTGACTAAGCTTTGAGGACCGCGCTTGGTGCTCCAAGGTTTTGGAGGATAAATTTTGTCTCCTCTAGACTATTAAAAGTCTTAACTCAGGACTCCTATCAGCCTTCGCTGATTACTGTCGCCTGTCAGTAACCACCCGATAGCTTCGACCTTCACCTGGCTTGAAGGTCTGCATTGCCTGAGGACCCTCATACTAATAGGTCAATCATCCTACCACCTAAAATCCTCTACACTGTTGTCATATACAACCTTCTATGAAAGATTTTGTTACCTTGACCTCAACACTAATACGAAAAATGCACCCGATATTATAGTTTACAAATCTGTATGGAAGTGTAGTATAAACGAAACAAAACTTTTCAGCGCAAATTTCTTTCAGAGAAAGAAGCAGAGACAGACAACCCCCCCCCCCCCCCCCCCCCCCCCATGGAAACAAAAACACTGTGTGCACTCTCTTCCTAATACAAACTTACTACAACAGAGAACATACAGAGGATTAATAGCGAATTATGAGAAGAACGAAAAATAAGGAGAAAGGATATGATTCTATAATAGTAACTGTCATATTACGTGCACTACACTTGACTTATCGCTTGTGCTCGTTACTATTGTCGTAGAACGAACAGTGGTAAAAACCTGATCCGAGAATTATGACAGTTCTGTGTTATAATTGACCAGCTTGTTCTTTGTGTCACTGGAAGGTTTGTTGGGTTCTTCATATGGAAATCGTATGAACAATGTAGAACTAAAGGAAGTGGTGTGTGTAACGTAGGAGATGGGGAGGTCGTTCTGACGGTAGTATAATGGTAAAGAACATGAGATGAAGCGTTATAATGTGTTTTTAAAAGTCCAGTGCTTTTAAAATGATAAAATCTTTAAAAGGATTTTCAAACAAAGGGGGTCGGGTGGAGTTGGGGTTGGGGTAGACGTGGAGTTAAATACTGGACAGACCTGTGATGTCGGAAAAGCCCAGAAATGGAGAGAGTCCAAGGAATACCAAATAACTTAGCAGGTACACTGCTGCTGTAATGTAGAAACAGGCCTGAAACGGCGAGTTTACCAAAAGACCAAAACACTCAGCAGTACATAATGTAGAAATAGGCCTGAAACGATGAAAGGAAATCCGAATCGAGGCAAGGAACAGTAAACAATAATTAAAGAACAAGTAGGGGTAACCTCTCGCTCCCTTGGTGAAATAAATAGACGCCCATAACTCCAAGCGAATGTCCTTTACGACACACAGTCGCCCTAGTCATAGAAATGACGAGAGAGAGGATACAGAACAAACAAGGAGACGTCCCCAACAAACGGTGTTCCAAGCTTGCCCATATACCCACACATCTACACTGCAACAACTGGAGAAATGAACAAAAACAAGTTAACGTATTCAAGACATGGCAATGCCATTTTGATCTTGAACAGAGTCAATTAAACACACGGACGAGCAGTAACAAATACAGGTAACCTCGGTTTCATTGGTATGAAAGGAAATCTGAAATGAGGCAGAGAACAGTAAACAGTAATTAAAGAACGAGTAGATAACTGTTGCTTCATTAATGAAGAAAACAGACGGCCATAAACTGCTAAGGAATGCTGCTTACGACACCCAATCGCCTGGCAGAAATGACAAGAGAGAGCACATAGAACAAACAAGGAGACATCCTCCAAAAATGTGGGCCATCCTGGAACATCCCTTTTGGGGGAATGTCTGTTTGTTTGTTCTGTGTACTCGCTCTTGTCGTATCTCTTAGGCGACTGGGTGTCGCCGGCAGCATTCGTTTGGAGTTATGGGCGTCTAGTTATTTCAGAAAGAGTTACACATACCCTTATTGTTTTTATTATGAAGAAAGAGTTACCATACTTGTTATTAATTGGGGGGGGGGGGAAACGGAGAGTTTGAAAAGGAAGACCAAAACATTCATCAGCACATAATGTAGAACCGGGGCCTGAAACGGACTCAAGATATTTCATTCATATCAGGCCTCATCCCATCATGGAAGGGGAATGTAAACATTTAACTAAATGAGATAAATAGCAAATTCAAATTAAAACTAACGATAATCTAAAATGTATTCATATACATTTCAGTCACTCACAAGTTTAAGCAGGACAAAACATTTTTTCTCAACAATTACGTTATAATGTAGAAACATTACATTTCACTCACAAGTTTAAGCAGGACAAAACACTCAACACACGTTATAATGTAGAAACAGGCTGGGGATAAAAAGGAAAGATGGGGAGGGGGGGGGGGGGTGGGGGGGGGGGGGGGGGGGGGGGGGGGGAGGGGGGGGGGGGGGGGCGGGGGGAGGCGTTTCAAACCAAACAAGCACATCATGTAAACGCAGGCCAGAAGCGAAAAGTTGCTGGAAGTTTTAAACACTAAAAACAGGCACTTGACATAGAAACTGGGGCCAGAATGGGAATGTTTGAGGAAGCTGAACGGACACATAATGTGTAAGACACCCGGATAAATAAAATGGAAGGTCTAGGAATAGGAAGCTCCAATACCAAACATAGGCCAGGGGGGATATTGGGAGGGATGGTACAGTATGCGGGCGGGGGGGGGGGGGGGGGGGGGGGGGGGGGGGGGGGGTGGGTGGAGTGGAAAGGTCCCTGGATCTCCCTTACCCGAGCAATCTTTCCAGTAAAAGGCTCGTCCAAAGACTTTCCACACCTCCTCACGCACGTGCTTCCACCTGGTGGTAGCGGGTGGGATGTGGGTGTCAGTGAATTCCCCGGTATCGGTCTGTTGCTCTCCTCGAGGCCTGTCTTAGGACGCAGGAAGCCGTGGAACTTGGTCAGCCGGTCCTGCTCCCACAGAAGTGCACCACCCCAGAGAAGCAGCAGCTTTCCACCTGGAAGGAATCAACTTGTCAGTGGAATGTGGTGTAAAGTCATGGCTGACAGTGTGTGTGTGTGTGTGTGTGTGTGTGTGTGTGTGTGTGTGTGTGTGTGGTGTGTGTTTGCGCGCGCGCGCGCGTGTGTGTGAGCGCGCGTATGTGTGTAAATGTTTACTGAAGGAGGAAGGAAGGGAACAAACAGTACTGTCACTCTTGTTCCACGGGTGAAAGTGCCCGTCTTTCCGTTCCTTTTCTCATCTTATGGATCAAATAGATAGATCTAGATAGTAAAATACTCTGTTGAAGTGTACGCCAGGATAACGGACGGCCTACTAACACTGTCAAATATTGCTGTTGAAGTGTACGCCAGGATAACAAACGGCCTACTAACACTGTCAAATATTGCTGTTGAAGTGTACGCCAGGATAGCAAACGGCCTACTAACACTGTCAAATATTGCTGTTGAAGTGTACGCCAGGATGACAAACGGCCTACTAACACTGTCAATTTTGCTGTTGAAGTGTACGCCAGGATGACAAACGGCATACTAACACTCATATATTCTGTTGAAGCGTACGCCTTGATAAAGAAGGCATTCTAACACTGTCAAATATTTCTTTTGAAGTGTACGTCAGGATAATGAACGGCATTCTAACACTGTGAAACAATTCTGTTGAAGTGAATACCAGTACAACGAACGGCATACTAACTCTGTCAAACATTTCTGTTGAAGTGAACCCCAGGATCACGAACGGTAGAGTAATGCTGTCATTTTTTTTTTCTTTAAGTGTACGCCAGGATAACGATCGGCATACTAACTGTTCGCGTCAGGGGCACACTGTTTCCCACCCCTGTTTCGGCATTCTGACTCTGATGAACTGTTAAGGGCAAAAATTGCTTTTATATCACTCGACCTCTCTGTCCCGATCCAACGAATTCTTTCCATACAGGAAGTGGGCACGATTAGGACATAACGGCAATCTGCAGGATGGTTATTCAGAAGTGATCCATGACCAAAATAGACGCCCAATACAAAACCGTTCCAAACGAAGAAAACATCCAATTAGTCGATGGAGATAGCCAGCATGATCTTCACGTCTTCTGGGGAAGCGGCTTTGATTCTGTTGTTATTACGTTGTATTGGATTAGGTGGGATTGGATTATGCTGTGCTGTGCTGTGATGTGCTAAAGAGAACCGTAATGTGTTGCGTTGATTTGTATTGTAATATGCTTGTTTCGCTGCGCTGCGTTACGTTGCATTGCGTTGCATTGCATTGCGTTGCATCTCATTGCATTGGATGGCATTACTTTTATGGGTACAACGAATTTCTCTGTGTTTGCAATTCACGCTGTTGCTATCCCAAGTGAGAGTCACTTCTCTCTCTCTCTCTCTCTCTCACTCCCCCCCCCCCCCCCCCCCCCCCCCCCCCGTTGGTCGGTTTGCTTACCTACTGAAGCGTTTTTTTTTTTTTTTTTTTTTTTAACGTAATTTTGTCAGGAATAACACTTGCGTCGCATCAGGGAGTGTGTGTGTGTGTGTGTGTGTGTGTGTGTGTGTGTGTGTGTGTGTGTGTGTGTGTGTGTGTGTGTGTGTGTGTGTGTGTGTGTGTGTGTGTGTGGTGTGTGTGTGTGTGTGTGTGTGTGCGTGCGTTTTTTTTTGTTTGTTTGTTTGTTTTAAAAGTAAGGCGGTAACTACATGGTGCCCAACTCATCCTCAGTTTATATTGTGCCATCCAAAAAGACCAATTAAGATCGTCTTGGGAAAGGGGGCAGGGATGGGGAGGGCGAGGAAGGGAGGAGAGGGGGCGGGGACTCTAGAACAAGAGTCTGGCGCCTCAAGGACCAAGTCAATCATCTTCGCTCACCCGCTCATTATTTCTCCTTAACAGTTCATCATTCTCCCACACTCCAGACCACCATGTTCGCACAGACAGCTCACCATTTTCCCTCATCACATCACGTCATCAATCCCTCCTCCTCATTTCTCCATGTACATCATCATCCCTCCTCACCAGTTTCCCTCATCATAATATCATCCTCCTCATCTCTATCGCTCATGACACCATCCCATCTTCCATCTCGTCGTCTTCTCACATCACTTCATCCATCTCCGCACCTCATCGATGTCGAAGCCCCAGAAGCTGAGGTCCCGTGCAAACAGCTTGGGACAGACGTGGGGCGGCACGTGCAGCTCGTTGTTCTGAACGTAGTCCACCACAGCCGCGAAGATTGTGGGGTTCCTCTCAAAGAATAGCTCCTCCGACATCTTGGACGACCTGCATGAAGAAGACTACATTGTGAGCACTGTGCGCTACTAGATATGCTGGTCTTGACGACCATCTCCCTAGATATACAGAACTCTCTGGAGAGGGAAAGCTTCGAAGACTGTTAACTCTACACAGCTAGATGTGCTCTTCTTTGTGAAGAACAGCTCTTCGGCCTGTTTGGGATCATTCAAAGGGGAATAACTCCGCGTCACTAGATCGGATGGGTTTCTTTTGAAGAACGATTCTTCAAACATTTGGATACGTCTGGAGAGGAAATATTAGAAACAGATTTACTAGCACCTTGTTGTAGAAGTGTTTCTCTCAAAGAACAATACTTCCGGCATGTTGGATAGGTTGAAAGGGGTGGAGCCTTTCAGTGGATTAACTCTGCAGTACCAGATGTCTCTTGTTAAGGACAGCTCTGCAGACATCATGGAAACGCTGAACATGTTAGAGGAGAAGATCACAGTTCTATACTAGAGGTGTTCCTGTCCCCTGCAGCATGCCGGAGGCCCTGATTGGTGTTTAAACTCTCCTTTCCTTTTGAAAATCAGATCTAAAGACATTAAGACTACCTCTGCAGTACAGACAGTCTTGTTGCTGATCAGCAGCTCTTCAGTCATCTTGTACACACTACAAATGGAGATGCTTACAGTGCATACATCCGTCCTTACTCTACACCCGAAGGATTATTCTGGAAGAGCACTCCTTCGGGCACTTTGAGACGATCTAAGATAAGGTATTACAACGGATGAATTCTGTGCAGCTACAAGTGCTTCTCTCGAAGAACAACTCTTCAGTCCTCTTGAACACCCTGGAAAGGGAGACTGAATTTTCACAGTGGTCTAACCACACAGCAGATATGTTCATCTTAAAAAGAAATACGGAAAGAGCAAAGGAAAGAGGAAGTGGGGGGGAGGAAGTAAGGACAGATGGAAAGAAAGAAAGAAAATGAGAAAAGAAAAGAAAAGAAAAGGAAAGAAAAGGAAAACTGAGATGGAACAGATGACCGTGTGCGACGGCGGCATGTTTTTGTTTTACTCCATGTGACTGAGTTGATAAGCACAACTTAATCAAAAAAAAACAGACCAAAATACTCAGATGCAAACACAAACACAAAACAGAAAAAAAAAAAACACAGATAGGCAAACAAAATGCAGACACACAAACCAAAGGGACACAAACGAACTAGCCCACAATTCTGCAGAATGCTTCTAAAGAGCAAACAAAACACAGACATACAAACAGACCTACCACGAGCAAATAATCACAAGCCGAGTCAAGATCCAAACACAAGGCCACTGAAAACAAAAAACGCAAAACAACAGACACACAATTCCATAGACCCGTCACCACCACCCACCATCCCATCCACACTCCCCCCCCCCCCCCCCCCCCCCCCCCCCCCAAATCAATCCTTCCCTCTCACACCGCCCCCAAAATGAATAAATCAATGAAGTTAGAAAGTACAAAAAAAACAAATGAAATAACGTTAAATTTCAAATGATGGACAGACAGACAGAATGAAGCTCTCAGGATCCACAAAAGGCCACTGAAACGTAATGACAAGACCAGATAAAACAAACAGATCCCCCTTCTCCCCTCCTCTGTATCCTCTTACTACACCTGGGTCACTGGGCTTGAAGATGAGAGCTCGGTGACAGAAACAAGCAGCAGAATGCAAAGCGGGAGCAAAGTGAGCGTCCTGCGTGCATCCAGAAAGCAAAGCGGGAAACAAAGTGAGCGTCCTGCATACATCCAGAAAGCAAAGTGGGAACAAAGTGAGTGTCCTGCATACATCCAGAAAGCAAAGTGGGAACAAAGTGAGTGTCCTGCGTACATCAGGAAGCAAAGTGGGAACAAAGTGAGCGTCCTGCATACATCCAGAAAGCACAGTGGGAACAAAGTGAGCGTCCTGCATACATCCAGGAAGCACATTGGGAACAAAGTGAGTGTCCTGCATACATCCAGAAAGCACAGTGGGAACAAAGTGAGCGTCCTGCATACATCCAGAAAGCACAGTGGGAACAAAGTGAGCGTCCTGCATACACCCAGAGAGCACACTGGGAACAAAGTGAGTGTCCTGCGTACATCCAGGAAGCACATTGGGAACAAAGTGAGTGTCCTGCATACATCCAGGAAGCACATTGGGAACAAAGTGAGTGTCCTGCATACATCCAGAAAGCAAAGTGGGTGCAAAGTGAGTATCCTGCATACATCCAGAAAGCAAAGTGGGTGCAAAATGAGTGTCCCGCATACATCCAGAGAGCAAAGTGGGTGCTAAGTGAGTGTCCCGCATACATCCAGAGAGCACAGTGTGGAACAAAGTGAGTGAGCTGCATACATCCAGAGAGCACAGTGGGAACAAAGTGAGTGTCCCGCGTGCATCCAGAGAGCAAAGTGGGTGCAAAGTGAGTGTCCTGCATACATCCAGAAAGCAAAATGGGTGCAAAGTGAGTGTCCTGCATATATCCAGAGAGCACAGTGGGAATAAAGTGAGTGTCCTGCATACATCCAAAGCAAAATGCGTGCAAAGTGAGTGTCCTGCATACATCCAGAAAGCAAAGTGGGTGCAAAGTGAGTGTCCTGCATACATCCAGAAAGTAAAATGCCGTGCAAAGTGAGTGTCCTGCATACATCCAGTGACTTACGGGTCCTCTGTCGACTTGCTGCCCGCAACCTTCAGCGTGTCTTTGTTCGTGCGTGACTGGGATTGCCTCATGCGTGTCAGCATCCCCTGAAGAACGGGGATGCGGATGCAGGTAGACTTAGACAGCACAAACAGACGTCCGTTCACGTTGATGTGGATGGGACCCTTGCGGGGCTTGTTCTTCTTGTTTCTGTTGTTGTTGATATTGCGGTTCTTGAAAGACTTCCGCCTCTGATCGCGGTACTTGTCGTTCAGGCCCTCCTCCTGCATCTGAAGGGCGTGGTTGGAGCAATCCGGGTGGTGATGGTTCTGGTTGTGATTTTGAGTGTGAACGACGTCATCCAGGCTGTGGTGGCTTAGATGTGACCTTAGGTTGTGGAAGTCGTGGAAGTCGTCATGCAGACTCTGGTGGTTTGGGTTGGACTTCTGTTTGTTATGGACCTGAGGATTGCAATGTAGGTGGCGGTGGTTGTTCTCGAAATGAGGACATCGCTGCTCCTTCAGCTGCCGACTGCGTCTTCTTCTGTGAGGTCGAGTGACGAAGTCGTACGTCTTCTGAGAGTCCGAGGTGTGTTGAAGGCAGAAAGGTGGTATGATGTTGTCGTTTTGCATTGCTTTTTATTTACACTGCAGGCACTGTTTGATCAAACATTGTTTTCGATCCTGTTTATCTTCCTGACAAAATCCCAAAATCAACAATTCGACTCTCCCCACAATCTCTCTCTCTCTCTCTCTCTCTCTCTCTCTCTCTCTCTCTCTCTCTCTCTCTCGGCAAGATAATTGGGAAAAAATAATAATATCGGCGCATCTTTCATTAAATGGTTGTTCGTAGGCTTAATGTCTTGGACTAATTACATTTGAGGGCCCATACTCAATGAGTATGCTACGGAGTTTGCCTGCCGATTGTGACCATGAGTGTTACGAAAGAACGCACCACTGCGCAGAACCGGACGAGGGAGGAGGAAAGGGAAGGGGGGGAGGTCTGGGGATTCCAGGGACCCCCCTTATTTCCTCCCCTCTTTAATATGTCAGGTCTGGACAACACGGGGGGGAGGGGTTCCACAGTTTTGGACTCCCCTTGCTGGCTGACAAAAATTGTATTTTTTTGGCACGTAGCTTCCCCTCCCCCCCCTGAGAAAGGACCCAGACCCTCTTTAACTCTTCATGTGACTGATTCGACCTTGGATGTCATATTGATCTCCGAGCATTCTTGCACAATAATTTCAACGATTGTTAATAACAAAAAAATCTGGTATAATGCACCATAATGCAACGAATGCATTTCAGTAATTCAACATACGTAACAGTGCAACAGAGTCACTTTGCAAGGAAACGCCGATCAGATTTTTTTTTCTTCTGTAGTAAAGTTTGAGGGAGGGGGGGGGGGGGGGGGGGGGGAGGATTGTTGTCATTTTTACTGACTTTCCCTGTTCAGCCAGTCTTGACTTAAAGATGATCGTGAAGTCTGTGTTGGTCCTTGTATGTTCGTCTCAAAGTACAATGATTGAAATACATTTCACGTTACTGAGTTACTTACTTTTTAAATTCCTCTAATTACGCGTTGTCGATCGGGTCTGTCGTCAGTAGGCCTACTGGGCAAAGCCATCTAGTAACGGCTATATTTAATTTTATTTTATTTTAGTCTACATTTTATGTCAGTCGACAGAGTTTTCTTCTATTCATGTTTCATATATAAGGGCTGGATCACAGAGCTTTTATGGGGGGGGGGGGGGGGGGGGGGGGGGGGGGGTGCTGGTAAATGTTTTAGGCCGGATTCCAGGGCCCGCCTAGGCCCCGGTGGGGTCTAGGGGCAAAACCCTGGGGGGGGGGGGGGGGGGGGGGGGGACCAGGGGGCAAAGCTCCCCGGCCGTAAATTGATTTTTGACATTTTAAAAGCTGCTTTGTGGCATCTCCTGTAAACAGGTTTTTGAGCCGGGGGATGGGGGGGGGGGGGGGGGGGCGTAGTACCAAAGCATCCCAACCCCCCCCCCCCCCCCCCCCGGATCCGGCCCTGTATATTCCTTTATTTCTTTTCATCTCATACGATGCTGAGGTCATGTCACTGCTGTGCCAAGATACCAATACATGTATACCGTCTTGAATTCTGGCATTGTGGGCTTTGCAGGATTTCTGATCTTCCGGTATCCCCCCCCCCCCCCCCCCCCCCCCCCTCCCCTTCCCCCGTTCGTTAACGTGAACATTCAAAAGCACGCGTTTGAAAACCAGCTAGGTTAATGTACTCCTACCAATCATCTCACGTCTCTCATATTCAATATATCACTATTGCACCGCTGGTTTCCTAAAATGCTTACAACTACAAATTTCTTCATACCTCACAATTTAGCCAATATGCATGTCAATATTGATAGTACCCCTGAAACGTTTTGATTTCAAACAAACAAAACCGATAAGCTTACTGCGATCTTTTCCATCAACGTGTTCCTTTAAGCTTGTTCAAAATGACGTCAATCCGGTGGTGATGTTATGAAAAGTGTTAGATTAGAGAAGATGTCACTAAAGTCATAGGCAAGCACGTCATTTCCAGGTGGTAAGTACGCAAACATCTGTCTTTCTTTTCCCAAAGCTTGAACGACCGAAATCAACACTACAGTTATAAATTGTATGTATGCCACGGAAATGAATTGTTTCCAGCATTATGTCCAGTAAATTTTTCGAAAGTCTGATAGTAAGGAAAGACTTGATCGTGTTCGGCTTTCGAAACATTGGTGAATGTTGGACCAGAAATACGTCATCACTATTGTGGAATATGTACAACATTTAAGGGGGGGCGGGATATGAAAACAGCTTCTGCGTATAGTCAGCACAAGTCATCCGTTCACAATTTCGATATCATGAAAATCCATTTCCATGCTTCTTACCGGATTTTTTTTAACAAATCTTAAATAAATGTCAGCGATCCGCCCAGACAAACGTGGACAAACGACTCACAAGACAAAACACAACGCGTTTCGACCTCTTAGGTCTTCCTCAGGTGAAACAAAAAACGAATAAAATAACGAAAATGCACTTAGCTTTGATCGCTTCAGATCGCTTCTGAGTTAAGCGCAAGGAAAGGCGTTGAATGAGCGATCTGAAGCGATCAAAGCTAAGCGCATTTTGTTATTTTATTCGTTTTTGTTTCACATGAGGAAGACCTAAGAGGTCGAAACGCGTTGTGTTTTGTCTTGTGACTCGTTTGTCCGCGTTTCTCTGGGCGGTTCGCTGACATTTATTTAAGATTTGTTTAGATTTCCGCCTGCAGTCGTCTCACTTTGCAACCGGATTTTTTTAAATTATAGAATTGGCCGTAAACAGGCCCGTGTTCTCAAGGCAGTCCGTCTTTCAACTGGACTTGGAAAAGAAAAAGTCGCCGACGTTTTCTTTTAAGATTATGTCATGTGATGATCATATGTGCAGGTACGCAAGTTGCGCCTTGGTGCATCTATGCATTCACAATTTTAAAAAAAAAAAAAAAAAAAAGTTGTTTCAAACGAGAGAGAGAATCACCGCGACAGAGAGGAGTAATGAATGTAGTTTGGAAAAAATGCACCAATTGTTTCGCAACTCAGAAACAGTGAAGTGTCATCTGCGATGAAGGTTGATAACTTCCAAGCTCGAGAGATCTTGGGCTCAGTAAATCTCCATCCTCATTTTGGAAAATCAGCTTGAGGTATGAATTTCAGGTTACAAGTGAAGGCTAGGTAGTATGGGACAGACAGGAAACCAGTTCAGACAGGAATGTGTGTGTGTGTGTGTGTGTGTGTGTGTGTGTGTGTGTGTGTGTGTGTGTATGCGCTCGCGCACGCGTCCCAGTCACTGTGTATGTGTATGCGTGTGTGCGCGTGCGTGCGTTCATGTGTGTGTGTGCATGTGTGTGTGTGTGTGCACGCGTGTGTGTGTGTGTGGAGTGGGTGTGTGTGTGTACACTCGCACATATGCCTGCGTGTATTTATGTACACCTGTATACATGTGTGTGTGTGCACGCGTGCGAGTGCGCAGGGATAGTGATGTGTATATGTCACATGCATACGCTTGTCTGAGCGGGCGTGCAAGAGAGAGTGTGACAGACTGATGAAGAGAGAATCGAAAGAAACAGTCTGCTCTCAAGTACTTCACCTGAGTGCACAAGACAGCACTAAACTATTTCAAAGGAGAAAGACGCATTCAAATTTGCAGAGTCGGTGCTTTGTTTTGTTTTTGCTGCAATTTTATTGATCAGAACAAAACAGACACAAAACAAGTAAACGCACAGAGGTAATGTTGCAAAATGGTCAAAACAACAAACAAATAAAAACGAAAACAAAACAAAACAGAACAAAGCTCCTGCTAGCGATGTTCAGCAAAGCAAAGTGATTGGTCATTTAGTAGAGATGTTTCACTTGCTATATACGTTATGAGTAGATTATCAATTTGTTGACTTGTAGATGCGGTGAGTGACCATTCCCTATTGGCTAGAGGCGTTTACGGTATCTAAACTCTCATCTGTATGGCTTTCATGATATTATCCTTGATCCTTCGATGTTCATGCGCGATTTGTTCTGTGATATACACTTGAACTAGCATACATGTTAGGCAACATAGAACTCAAAGTGTTTAGAAATTCATCCTTCTAATCTTAAGACCAAAGATCGGCGTTTCTTTCTTCTTCTTCCTTTTATTTTATATTTTTTTTTTAATTCTTCATACTCGTGAAATTTTCCAGTTATCAGGAGAAATGCACAGCTACGCTGGGTAAAATCAAAATGACCTTCTGTAGGCCTTTCCGTCTGTTGTACCTTGTTCTCACGCAGTTTCGCCAACTTGTCACATGACACGTGACGTAGGGACGAAACATTCAAAGTGCACTCCCACATATATTGCAAAGCCTATTTCCCATGCCATGAGATGCTGATTTTGACAAATATTTCCACGTAATTAATTACGTATCATCCCTGAGCAAAAGACCACATTTGCAAATTAAAATCATCTCAGCAACAGTGTGTGTCGATCAAAGTGGATGTTAATTTACATGTAAAACAACAAAACCCTAATCGGGTCTAGGCTTCCTTGTGCGTCACGCAAATGTCGTGTTAAGCGAGATACCAAGTGTTTTCACACTTAGGATTGGATGTGGCAACAGCGATGCCTCTCGAATCTGTCTGACGCTCGTAATGGTTCTTTCCGTCCAATACTAAGATCGACGAACTCACTTAAAGTACCACTTGCAAAATTCATTTATGACGAGGGAAAAAAAAAAAAGTTTTGAGGACAATTACCAACCCAGCTTTCTCCATCGTGGCTCATGTCACCAAAAGAGCAAGGAAATGGGAATGTGGTTGTTTTGAAATCTCTTCACTATTTCATTGGCCTTCCTGGTGATTCACGCTTAGTAAATTCTCTCTCTCTCTCTCTCTCTCTCTCTCTCTCTCTCTCTCTCTCTCTCAACAGTCTTAAGTAGCTAAATCTGGTTCCTGTCTACACAGCAACATCCAGGTTATCCACCTCCAACCTAGCACCGGCAATCCACAGGGTACAATCAAGTCATGAGGCAACCACCGGAGGAGAAACTACAATACTGCGAAGTCACTTCGGGATTTTCATTGGCGCCTGTGCTGATCCTTTATAATGCAGGACACCACATACTAAGCATTCTACGGATGACAATAATTGCATAGTCGTAGAGCGAACTAACTTGTATGAGCGGTCCGCTAGCCCTCCCCTTCCCCCCCCCCCCCCCCTCCCTGGTCGTCTCCCTCCAGGGGCATTCATTATGAAAGACTTTGACGGACACTCACCACGGCCAGTCACAGAGAGAAAATTGAAATTGAGGTCTCCACGAGAGCAGATGAAAGCCACATAATCTGAGACTTTTTTTTTTTTTTTTTTTTTTTTTTTTTTTTGAAAGGATACTCAAAAGGAAGGTGATGATGAAGATGATAGCCTACTGAACAGTTCCATTCTGGTCTGAGGTTCCATGACAGAGCCGTACTCTATGCTTACTGTCCCGTTCTCAACCAGGCTCACAGGTGTAAGCGTTAAGTGAATGAAATTGAAATATGTTCCAGTCATTTCATGTGACATCACAGCGCCCTCAACTTGGGGTTAGAACCTGTTGGGACCGAATTATCTCGTGGAGAAATGTCTTTGACAAGTTTTTAAGTCAGCTTTCCAGCTTGCAATATCGCAATGTTTATACGGCAGCTGCTTAATAGTTCTTTCTTTCTCTCTCTCTTTTTCTTTCTCTATTCATGTATTTGTTTATCTAATCATTTATTTGTTTATTTATTTTTATGAATGTATGTATGTGTGTATGCATGTATTTATCCATTTATTTATTCGCTGCGAAATCGTAAGATGTCTCTTGTCTACCCCCCCCCCCTCCCCCTCTTTTTTTCTAAATTCCCCCTCCTCACACACCTCCTCCTCCCCCGCCATTCTCTCACTGCCATTCTCAAAACAACAACAACAACAAAACAAACAAAACAAAAAAAGAGAAAAAAAAAACGAAAAAGAAAAAGAAAACGTTGCCATCTGACATTGATTAAACCAGTTGGACTTCCGGTCATATGAAGTGCACGTCAGATCCAAGTCACGTGACAGGCCATGGGAATGTTTCTTAATCACAGACTTTGACTGACATTGTGTATTTATTCATTTCAAAGCTGTGTTTGCTCTCATGTTAGAAACTCTAGCCGGCTACGAACTGCATACAAACATTATCATCAGTATGAATGAACAAGACATCACTACATAAATATTTACATTAGTGTCTGCGGACAAAAACATACCCAAAAAAATCACATTTATATTGCATGGACAGAAGTCCAAATGTTATGTTTTGAAACAAAATTACACACAGAGAAGGACCGCAGCTGTTAAACAAGATAACCTATTTACAAAGTTTTTGTATACTGTTCCGTTCGTCAACTGAAAAACCGTTGAAAAGTATAAAACAAAGATAGAAAGAAAGAAACAAAGAAAGATATATAGAAAATAAGAAAATTAGACAAAACTGAATTTAACGAATAATGTTAAATGAAATAAATCAAATTAAATTTTTTAAAAAATAGACGTAGAAAAAAAAGACAACTGTACAAATGTGTCAGATCCGATTTTGCGAATCCCAGTCGGTTGCGTCACATATCAACACGTGATTCTCAGTCACATTCTACAGTCACGTGGTCACGAGAATCTACGAGGTGCAGGAAGGCCATCACATCTGCTTGGGCACAGGGCAGGCACGGTTCTGGCTTTTGCTGTCTTTTCTTCTTCTTTGTCATTTTTTTTTCATCGGTATAAAATCTCATGTGTCGTCTTCACCCCTGAAATTGTGCAATGGCGATAATAAGAATTGTTGTGATGTTGCTGCTGCTGTTGATGATGATGTTAAAGATGATGATGATGGTGTCGATGCTGATGACAATGATGATAATGATGACGATGACGACGACGACGACGATGATGATGACATGATGACGACGACGACGGTGACGACGGCGATGACGCTGCTGCTGCTGCTGATGATGATGATGATGACGATGACGATGGTTATTCATAATCCTTATCATATGATGTAACTGCATAAACAGCGTTGGCACAACATTTTCTGCAATTACTTCCAAAGCAAGACTTTTTCTCTCTTCATCTGCAAGACCAAATATGCACCTGTGTCTGCCGTGTGTGTTGGCAGGCAGACTTAATTGTGCTCATGATGGACGAACAAAGAGGAAATCAGACTAAGAGAGAAAGAGACTTTGCTGCAATCGCCATGAAACGAGTAATACCGAAGCAATGACTATTGTTATTAAGCGCTCATTTTTCTGCTATATGCTATACGATGACTGCTACCACTAGGACCTATAAAGTACTACTGCTGTTGCTGCTTCTACCACCGCTTCTTCTGCTGCTATCGCTGTTGCTGCTGATCCTATTAATAGTAACAGTACACCAGTATTACTAGAATAGAAAAACAATACCGTATAATGTTAATAGAGATGTGTTTACAATACTATCGCACATTGTCAATGCAACTGTGTCACAGTGGTGTGCTTCTACTGTTGTCACTGTCACTACTACTGCTGCTGCTGTTGATTGATTGACCGACCGACTGACTGATCGACTGACAGAGTGGCTGACTGATTGACAGACTAGTTGATTGACCATTTGATAAATTGATTAACCGAGTGACTGACTGACTGACGGAGTGGTTGACTAACTGACAAACTAGTTGATTGACTATTTGATTAATTGATTAACCGAGTGACTGACTGACTGACTGACCGAGTGACTGATTGACCAACTGAGGGACCGACTGACTGACTGACCTATTTCACCACCACCACACCCACCACCACCACCAATCCCACCCCACCCCTACTCTTGCCCCTTCAGGAGACACCCCACTTGCACGCCCTACCCTCACCTACCCCACCCCCACCCCACCCCCCCCCCCACATTTGTCACCACCACCCCCTCCTCCTCCCATCCCGACTCCTCACCCCCGGGACAGATGAATCGGGCGTTGAACTGGGCGTGGTGGACGTTCCCCGAGCTGACCATGGAGATGTAGAAGCCCCGCGGGCTGTCGGCGTTGAAGTCGGCGAGGGCGGCAGGGTCACACACGGTCTGCACCAGGTCCTGAGGGGTGTGCACGTACCCGCTGCGGTAGATCTCCACCCGCACGTCGTCACAGCTCTTGCCGGCGGCGAGTGCCCTCGCTGAACTCCAGTCGCACGTTCTGTGCCACACACACAACACACCACACACATATATATATATATATGTGACTAGAGCGCACTCAAACAGATCACAAAACTTCCCTTTTATCATCCTTCACAATATACACACATATATATATATATATATATATATATATATATATATATGATGGGTTGAAGAGGGAGGGAGGATGGGAGAAAGGATAGAGGGGAGGCAGAAGGGGAAGGCTTAGAGAAGAAGGGGAGAGAAGGGGTTAGGATAAATGTGGATATAAGTATTGAAAGAAACAAATTTACACACACGTAAAATCTCATTCTATCCACATGAAAAAAAAAAAAGAAAAGAGGAAAATGATGACAAAGTATTTATACTGATGTCGTATCTAGACATTACTCCCGCAGATGGAGTGTGGCTATCTCAATAATGGGATTGAAAAACAATGACGTACGCAAATATCTTAACAGTGCTGAAACCTCAAGGGTTCCAGCCGAGGAATCGAGAAGGAAGAAGAAGAAAAAGAAGAAAGAAGAAAGAAGAAGAAGAAGAAGAAGAAAAGAAGAAGAAGAAGCAGAATGCAAACTTGTTCATTTTCCAAAGAGAGAACTGACTGAAATTAAAATCGCTGAATTCATGTAAAAAAAAAGAAAAAAAAAAAGGAACAAATGTGCACATACAAAAGTATGTGTACATACTTCCCCCACGTATACCTGCCGTCCTTTGTCACTCTTTCCTCCTCTGTCATTCTACTTTGTCTTAAAGAAACAAAGGAACGTATGAACACAACTGACTTTTCTTCAATCACTGTTTCTGTCTGAAGGAACGTACTTTCACAATGTCATTTGTCCTATCACTGTATCTATCTGACTCACCATGTATGAGTGCCAATGATGTGTATGTGGCTGGCATACTCGCACATGCATGCATTTGTAGGCTGTCTCTCTCTCTCTCTCTCTCTCTCTCTCTCTGTCTCTCTCTGTCTCTGTCTCTCTCTCTCTCTGTCTGTCTGTCTGTCTGTCTCTGTCTGTCTGTCTGTCTCTCTCTCTCTCTCTCTCTCTCTCTCTCTCTCTCTCTCTCTCTCTCTCTCTCTCTCTCACCTGCCCAGGGGTGGCAGGCACCACTCCATAACCAAAGTGTTGCACACCGTTGATGTCTTGCAGGCTAAAGCCGTCTGAATGGGGACGAAGAGCTGTTGACAAGAAACACACCGTACCATCATCATTATCACATATCACATAATCATCATATCATTGTTATCACTTCATATTATCATGATTATATTGCATTCGATCATAGCATTATTAACATGATCACATGTCTTTACATTATATCATTTCGCATTGTCATTACCGTTTTCACGTCATATTATCATTAACATTTCAAGCTCCCAGTATCACATCAGTTTGTCATTATCATTTCTTATCACATCATGTCATTGCCACGTCACATGGTCGTTATCACGTCATTTCATTTTCATGCGCAAGACAGATTGATTTTGAGAGTGTCGTGACAAAACGCGAACAAAAATGGTATTGATGCCTGGGTGATAGAGCATTTCAGAAGATAACTGGGCAAAGCCTGGCGGAGCCCATCTCCTCTCCAGGTATCACGCTGCATGCTGGGCACTAAGGCTGATGTGAATTACACAATGTGAACCGCGTGTCTGGTTTTCTCGGTGTGGGTGTACGCGAAACCAGTATGCAACACCATGCCAAGCTCTGCATAATTTTGCACAGTTGTCGTCAGGAAGAGCATCATCAATAACAACAACAACGACGGCGGCAAAAGGAATCCTAGCCTCCTGCATAAAAGTCACCAGGAACAACAACAACATCATCAACAACAACAATAACAATAATACACAAGGCCATGTGATCATTTACCAAGCAACAATAGTAATGACAACAGGCGAGGCTAAATGGCCTGCTGAGTAACATCGTGTAAACAGCAACAGTAGCAAATAGAAAAAAACCCACGGCTACTTAACCTCTTGCATGACACTCTGAACAACGTCAGCAACAACAAAAAAACGAGGCAGCAAAATCTCTTCCATGACAAGAGCAACAATAAAGAGAAACAAACAAGGTTTATGCGATCTCTTGCAAAATAATCATGACAGCAGCGACAACAGCACACATGGGCTATGTGACCTCTAACATGCATAACTACAGCAACAATTACAACAATAACAAGCAAGTCTATGTGATCTACATACTAACAATAACAACAAGCGAGGCTTTGTGATCTCTCGCAAAACAACAGGAACAACAGCAATAAAAAACAACGAACAAGGCACTGTGACCTTCAGCATAACAAGAATGACAGCATCAACAAACGAAGTTACGTGATCTCTTCCTTAACAACAAGCAGTAACAACAAGAATAGGGAAGACTATGTGACCCTTTATAGAAATGAGTAACAACTAGATTGTATAACATCCTAAATAACGATTATGAACAGCAACAATATCAGCAAGCAAGACTATTTGACCTACATAACAACAAAAACCAACAATAAACAAACAATAACAAAGGGAAAAATGAAAACAACGACAGACAATGTTGCTCTTTGGCCTCGTATATAACAACCAGAATCGTTGGGAAGAAGAAGAAGAGAAGAAGAAGGAGAAGGAGGAGGAGGAGGAGGAGGGGAGGAGGAGGAGGAGGAGGAGGAGCAGGAGCAGGAGCAACATCAGCCTGATAGCGAGGAAGAAAGATGATCGCGAAGAGGAAAGATGAAGAATGAACAAGGTATTACGCAGGGAGAGAGAGTAGGCATACAAGCAGAAGCAGAGAAAGAGTAAGACAGACAGATAACACAGAGAGACAGACACAGACAGACAGAATACAGTGTGCATGAACAAAAGAAGCTGTCTTGATATCAAACATCGCCATAGCTATTCTTACCATCATTACGTCACAGGCAACAGTATCAAATTGACGCACTTCCAACAACCCACAACCCACCACACACACACACACGCGCGCGCGCGCGCGCGCGCACGCACGCACGCACGCACGCACGCACGCACACACACACACACACACACACACACACACACACACACACACACACAACCAGTCAGCCAACCAACCAACTGAAATAAATTACAATATTCATACCAGCAGCAGAAATGGCAGACACCAAGCAAGCCAGGCAGAGATCTCGTACAGCATCTTTGCTGGTGATGTAGTTGATGTTGTCGTCGATGTCGTTGTTATCGCTGTAGCAGTAGTAGTAGTAGTAGTGATCGTTGTTCAAACCGAAAATCACCAGACTGATGGAGCGCATGCAACTTCGTTTTCAAAATCAGAATTTTGTCTTTCTACCAGTGACGGCTCCGCTTATAGTAGTTCCTCTTTCTTTTCTTCCTTCGTTCCCTTCTTTCTTTTTTTTTTTTCTCTTTTTTTTCTTTTCCGATTTTTATTTTTTCATTTTATTTATTTTATGCTAACAACTCAGTTCCATCCAAAAATTGTTCGTTCGATGTTACGAGTATGACTATAAATAGACAAAATACTGACCATGAAAAGAGTTGTCTAGTCTGGAACAATATTTTTTCTTTCTTTGTAAAACTCTTCGCAAAAGAGAATCGGATTTTCTATCGGAACTGATGTCCCGTATGTTCAAGAGACTGTGATGTTTCTGACAGATTTTCAGATTTTGGCCCCCACAGTCACAACCAGAGTGTGTTTGGGGTAGGGTAGATACCCCCACAAAAGCCAGCACGAAAGTCTGACCAGTTAAAAAAAAATAACCACAATGATTCAAAGGTTATCAAAACAGGTGTGCGTGGGACAACACGTTTGTGACTTTGACTTTTATATCCCCAACCCCGTTATCACCAAACCCAACCCCCCCCGGGTGGATTGCCAAAAGGGAAGGGGGAGGGAGTTGGGTGAGGAGGTGTTTATACAAAGCTCAGTGGGGTAGGGTATACCCCACACAAAGTGCAGCACGACAACTGACCAGTTCTCGGGGGAGTGCTGAAAAGTTATCAAACAGGTTGTCAAATCAGAGCGGACGTGTGTGTGCGTGCGTGCGTGCGCGCGCAGACATACAAACCCACAATGCACACATAGGCGCGCGAGCGCTCGTGCGCGCGCGCACACACACACACACACACACACACACACACACACACACACACACACACACACAAACACACTTGTATGTAAATGTTGGGAAAAGAGCGAAACGCTTGCGCGCTCGCGCGCTCACACACACACACACACACACACACACACACACACACACACACACACACACCACACACACACACTTGTGTTGAAATGTTGGAGAGAGACTGAGAGAAAAAAGCGAGCACAGAGAGGGAGAGAGAGAGGGTGGGGGAGAGAGGGTGAGCAAGAGTAGTAGTAGTAGTAGTAGTAGTAGTAGTAGTAGTAGTAGTGGAGGCAGCAGAAGCCGAGAGGCATACACAGACCAGGGAAGAGACAGAAAGAAAGATGGCGAATACAGGGGTGGATACAGGGAGGGAAGGAGGAGGAGGTACGTGAAATGTACAGGGCTGGTTAAAGCAATACACAATCCAGGACACCTGCCACAGACAGGAGGAGGGGGAAAGGCTGGAAGGAGTTGAGAAGAGGGGGGATGGGGGGAAGGGGAGGGGGGGGGAGATGGGGAAGGTAGACTGTCCCACAGGACAGGATCTCAAAGGACGAGAGGGCGGATGCAAGGAGGAAGGAGGGGTGTGTGTGGGGGGGGGGGGGGGGGGGGGGGGGGGGGGGGGGGGGGGGGGGGGGGGCGGGTGAGAGGGGGAGTGAGTGGGGGGATCAAAAGTCAACACTCTTGATACTGACCGATAGCAAGATTGACTGGATGTGAATGCTGGCCATTGCTCAGCGTGAGAGCCGAATGGTCCACGGGTCTGTCAGTCACCGCTGACATTTACCTTTTTCACTCGACTTTCATGTCGGTTGATGAGGTGTGAGAAAAAGAAATTCCAATGAACATAGCAGCAGCAGCAGCTCTTTCAACACGAATGACCTCTGCTGTTTTTTTGTTTTTTTTTCCTGGTTCATTGACTTACTGGGGTTTTTTTTTTTTTTGTTTTTTTGTTTTTTGTTTTTTTTTTTTTTCCCCTCTCGGGACAATCGCTTCAACTGGGGTTATGTCGATATGTATTGATGTTTTGACCGGTACCTTTCTTCCTTCAGTCGTTTCTGTTGGATGTGTGCGTGTGTGTGTGTGTGTGTGTGTGTGTGTGTGTGTGTGTGTGTGTGTGTGTGTGTTCTTAGGTTATTTCCCTCGACCTGCGGTTAACAACGGAGACATTCAGACAGTTTTACCTATTAATCAGTCTATATAAGTATGAGACAGTGATGAAGATTTTAAAAAAAAAACAAAAACAAAAACTGTAAAGAATTGAAACAAACATTAAAGAAAAACTACTGTTTCCGCCGAACGAAAGAGACAAACAAATTACAAGACAAAACGCAACGCGTTTCAACCTTTTCTTTAGACAAGACAAACAGCATTCAAAACAATGGAATCGAAGAACGAACATCACTTACCTCCTTAAACTGGACGTGGGTTCCATTTTGCGCCCAGTTTGAGGAGATAAATGATTGTTAGTTCTTCGCTTTTTATTGTCTTGAATGTTGTTTGCCCTGCCTGAAGAAGACCAAAGAGGTCGAATCGCGTCGTGTTTTGTCTTGTGGTTTGTTTGTCTCTTTAGTTCAGCGAACAGTAACTTTTCTTTTTAAAGTTTCGTTTCAGTTTCCGTCTGCAGTCACCTCCCTTTGAAACGAAATGTAAGGAATTTTAATGTGTGATTCAGCTTCTTCCCGTGTAAAATCCCTATAATCCACAGGACAAACAAGATAATGTTGTTTTTTTTTCAGGGTTAGGGGGTCAAAAAAGAAATCTTTCCTCATTTATGTTCCGCCGTTGTTGTTGTTGTTGTTGTTTCCCCATGTACCAAAAATGACAACGTCAGGTGACTGATAGGAATAACCGTCCAAATATGTACTCTCTCTGAAAAAATGAGGCCGACTCTTGAATATATATATATATATATATATATATATATATATATATATATATATATATATATATATATAGAGAGAGAGAGAGAGAGAGAGAGAGAGAGAGAGAGAGGTTTTTATTTTGATTGGCTGGTGTGTGTGTGTGTGTGTGTGTGTGTTGGTGTGTGTGTGATTATTTACTTGATTATGTTTAATGTTTTCTTCGGTCCAACCACTTTTGTTGTTGTCGTTGTTTAATCATGTTTTCTGTTTTCCCTTCCGTCAGTCGCTTTGGTTTAATTATGTAAGATATTTTTTATCCCCCCCCCCCCCCCCCCCCCCCCCCCCCCCCCCCCCCCCCCCCCCCGGATTTCTACTCAATACGTTTCAATTTAATCGCTTGTTGTTTGTGATTATCATTATTTTTTTTTTTTTTTCACTTTCCTCATGTTTGTTTATGTCTGCATTTTCAAGTCTTTTTTTTTGTTTGTTGTTTTTTCACTTCATTTTTCACTTCTATATTCACCTTTTTCATTTTCAATCGTTCTTGGCCCAGCATCAAAAGATTAGTTTATCGCTTACACAGTATCGAACGGAAAACTGCAAAGGAAAGAACGAAAAACAAAGATTTCTAATAAGGGGATGCAATCTTGACTCGTAGAGTGACTGCTTTAGGGCGCAAGATTTGCTTTCCTCTTTGCTGAGACGGATGTCTTTTTTTTTTTTTTTTTTTTTTTTTTTTTTCAATGGCAGGTTTTAGGAGTGCTTTGTTTCTGTCTTAATCTAGGTGCAACGAAATTACTTTGGTTGAAAAAAAAGTCAAAACAAAACACAAAACAAAAATGCCAGCTAGCCTACTTGTACCAACGCACACAAAATCCTTGGTGTGTTGACTTTGGGCTGGGGGGCGGCGAGCTCTGATAGATCTCTGGGTGGTTTCCAAGTACATACCCTGTCTCCTGGGATTTAATCCCCCCCCCCCCCCCCCCCCCCCCCCCCCCCCCCCTCCTCTTCGCTTCCCTCCCTTCGTTCCCTCTCCCCATCCCATCTCCTCCATCAGCCGGGAATCGGTAGGGGATTAGATGCAAGCCTCAAAGCTTGTGATAAGGAGAAGGCTTAAACTACGATCAGTTTAGCCAGGATGAAGACTTGCCATGCATGACACGGTAGCTTGGGGCGGGAGTAGTGGTTTGTTGGGGATCATTCCGGGTTTAAGTCTGCTGTGACATACTCAAAATGCGTCGACACTCCAAAAGTCTTCTGTTAGTATTCATGCGTCATTGGGGCTTTTGACGGTGTTACGAGGATTATGAAGCAGAAACTGTGCAGCATGGGTAATTCGATTTAACAGACACACCTTTTGTGAGAAGCCGAATGAAAAGGGAATTCGTTGCGAAGATTTGGTGTTTTAAGATATCTGACTCCAAACGGGCATAATCTGAAGAATTCTGTTTTTCCTGATATTGGAATGTTTGAGGACGGATAAACGATCCAAATCTTAAGCCGAAATTGAGTTAATGCTCAATTAATGTTGTTTTTCACAAGTTTGATCGGGTTCAGTCGTGGAACTGGTGGCAGTTTTGTTTTCTATTCCGCCAATGAATTCATCTTTTTCACCTGCGTCCGGGTATTTATGTGGATCCGTGGTGTGGATACGGATCGTTAGGCGGATCCAAGAAAGCACTCAATAATGTTGGTGTGGATCTGTAGAGGGGATCCAGATCTAAAGACGGACGCACCAAATGGACACATCAGTCATTCAGATTATTACGGATTGAACACGGACATTGTGAAGTTACTGCTATGAAATGGATAATAATTTACAGAGATGCCTACTTTCATGGAATTATAAGAATTTCTAGTGATGTGACCGTTGATTTTGTTTTTTGTTTGTTTTTTGCATGGCCGATCTGTTAAACTAAAAGAAAAAAATAAATTTAAAAAACAAAAGAAGGAAACAAAAGAAAAAAAAAGAAAAAAAGTACTATACTAGAGCATTTTACGTATAAAAAAAAAAACGCAAGTCATCTCTGTAGAGTGCTGCTATGAGTTCATCCATGGCTTGCGTTCTATTTTTTTGACAATATATACATGTGTGTGTATGTGTGTGTGTGTGTGTGTGTGTGTGTGTGTGTGTGTGTGTGTGTGTGTGTGTGTGTGTTATTCTATGTGCGCGAGCGGGTGGGTGAGTGGATGGGTGGGTGTGATACGTTATTTGTGGTTAGTTGTTTTTTATGGCCACTCTTGATTTTTTTTTTTTTTGGACATAATAAAATGTTCTTGACTTGACTTGAAAATGATGCTGTCAAAGTTGCTGCTCGTTATAATCTGCAGCATGGTTTCACGCTAAACAAAAACAAAGGCTATCTTAAAGTCAACGAACTTGTGGTCGAGATTAAACTCATCACGTCTCTGTCTGTCTGTCCCCCCCCCCCCCCCCCCCCCCCCCCCCCCCCCCCCCCCCCCCGGCTCTGTCTGTCTTCTTCACATCTTCTTCATAAACCATACTACTGGTTGGGACAGAAGGAGGAGGAGGGGGGGTGGGGGGGGGGGGGGGGGGGGGTGGGGGGAAGGAATCTGCATACTTTCAGAAGGGCGAATGAGGGATAACGGTGAATCTGATCATCAGAAAGGCAGTTTAAAATCGCTGAATAGAAGAATCAAGACAAAATAAGATACTCTTAATTAAGCCAAGATGGTTTAAAGACTGTGGTAGGAGGAAGTGGGAGAGGAGAAAGGACGAGAAGGGGGAGGATGGGGTGTGGGGGGGGTGGGTGGGGGTGGGGGGTAGTGATGAAGAGAGAGCGGGAAGGGATAGGATGGAGGAACGTTCTACTTTTCACATTTTTGCTCAGACTCCTGCGTGCGTGGATTCTTGGCATACCTGTATCTGTGGTTATTTGCCCGCTCGCCCGATTGACCTTGGTGAAAGCTCGTGGTACAGTATTGGGACAATCTTGAAAGTCGTGTGTGTGTGTGTGTGTGTGTGTGACTGAACACGTATCCCCTGAAGCAGGTGTGCGTCAGTTTCACTTACAGAATGATCGTGAGTAGGTTACAAAACACAAGTCATCATAAGAGGGACGTATTCAGACGGCACGAGGCTTGCCTACATTTCTCTACATTTTCCCACATTTTTCTCTATTCCTAATCTTCTTCCCCTTTACCCTAAGCTTTCTACACCTTTGTCTATGCCGTCATTTTCCCCAACCGTTTGCCCACCTTAACTGATATCTTGGTGGATTATTTTCCCCTATCTTTTATTACTTTTGCTCACTGTACTTCCTGTTTTCAACCACCACCACCCCCCCCCCCCCCTACTTTTGGTTACACTTTCATACTTTTGCCTACTTTTCCAGCCGCCGTTTTCATTTGTTTTCTTTTATGGCTGTTTTATGTTTGTGTTTTGTTGTTGTTGTTGGCTGATTGTTTGTTTTTTTCTTTTTTTTTTTTTTTTGGTTTGCTTGTTTGCTTGTTTTGCTGTCTCAGCTTTCCCACACTCTCCATGGCTCTATCCGCACGCGGTTTTCTCTTACACACACCCACACCCAGCCTAAGACTGGCTTGACAGCCTCAATACTGACAGTGCACAGGAAGTACCAAACAGTAGAAAAAGTTCCAAAAAGTACAAATGTACAGTCTTTCAACGTATCAAAAAATGAGTAACCATTGGAAAAGTTGCAAATGTAGCATGTATAATCTTTCTTAAAAAAAAAAAAAATTGAGGAACGTAAGAAAAAAGAAAAGAAAAGAAAGGTTGTAAAAGAAGAAAAGTAGTATCAATATGGGAGAAGAACAACCTATTTTTGAAAGCGAAAAATTAAACCGAAAAGAAAGTATTACAGGTGAGTAAAGTAATGAATAAAACAGAAAAAGAATTTTTTTAAAGCAGAAAGTAGGGAAGTGGTAAATTATCAAAGCAAAACTAAGAAAGGAAGTTAAAAATAGGTAAATAGTGTAACGAAGGAAATGTGTTTCTAAACAAAACGGGGAGGGAGACGGAGGAGGAAAGGGAAGTGGTAGAAGTAGCACAAAGTTGAATAGTAGTACAAGTAAGAATGTAGGAAGATTACAAAAGCAGAAAGAGAAAAGTAAGGAAAAACCAGAAAATTGAAAATTAAAGGGAACAAGGAGCAGTAGTTAACAGATGAACAGAATTTATTAGGAAAAAAAAGTAAGAAAAATCACGAAATGCCGTAACAGACGGAAGAAAAGTAACGAACAGTAGGTAAACCACTGAAATCAGAAAAAACAGCAAAAAACAGTGGTAAACGTAGGAGGGGTTAAAAAAAAAAAAGTACGAAAGAAGGTAAATTTATGGTAGATTAGCAAACGGTAGGTAGAAGAAACAGCCACAAGAAGGAAAGAATCAGGTAAAATGTGAGAGAAGTTATTAAAATTAGGACAAATGACCACATCCCCCAACCTCCTCTTCTCCTCTACTACTACCACTACCACCTCCCTCGCTCCCAACTTCTCCGTTCTCTGCCCTCCGTCAAAAAAAACAGAAAAGGTCATAAATATGTATGTAAAATGAGAAGCACAGATTAGAGATTGTTGTGAAACAGTAGGACAACTAGTGACTAGTGAGGAAGGCAAGGGAAGAGAAGGCAGAAAGCTGGGACAATAGTAGGATTCGAATCTCCGTCTGGTCGTTTGGGTACAGGGGGATTTTTCCCTCGTAGTTAACATTCGTTCTGACTCCATTTCCCAAAAAGTCCTTCGACTGAGACTACAAACCGAGGTTCCGTGTGTGAATGCACGCGTAACATCTTGCACACGTAAAATCCCATCACCAACTTTCGCAAGAGAAAGCCAGTTTGGCCGTGGGTATGGATGACTCGTTACACATAGCATGCACTCTGCGTGAAAAATCGAAAGAATGAAAGAGCTGTGAAACTGAGTGAACGACAATGATTGAAGGACACGGGAAACAACTGTATGAAGCGTCAGCAGGCAGCTCTTCAGTCGGCGCTACCCAGGTAGGCGGCCCGTTGTGTAAACGAGAATGCAGACTGTAAAACGCTTAAAGCTTGGTCTCTGGGCCAGGGATAGGCGCTATGTAAGTACTCCTAACATAATATATAGTACAAAGGAGGAAAAGTGACAAGTGACTGAACGCAGCCCTCAGGGTCCTTTCCGTCTGCATGTGGCCATTGATCACGTGTTCACGGAAAAGTCGCGACACTGTGATTATATTGCTAGTACGGATGGTGGTTATTGTGTTTAGTAGTACGGGTAGTGGTTATACTGCTAGTGGTAGGGTGGTGGTTTTTAGTGCTAGTAGTATACGGGTAGTGGTTATAGTGTTTGTGGAAGTGTTAGCGATGGTGATGCTATGCTTATTGCTAGGTACTATTAAAGCCACTTACGTGCGTTCGTTGCTTCGACAGGAGGAGCGTGCATGCTTGTTTATACGGAAGTGTGCACACACGCATCCCTGTTTGTGCATGTGCGGAACAGGTGTGCGTGCGTGAACAAAACCAGCTAATCGCAACACTGTGTGTGTGTGTGTGTGTGTGCGCGCGCGCGCGGGCGTTCATGCGCGCATATAACACATACTTGCTGATATTTGATTTCTTTACTGGTATTCCGGGACTGCTTTGAACATGTAGAACTGTTTACGGCGCAATCAGATATTTTCTTTGCCTTGTTCAGTCTGTCCGTCTTCCTTTCCTTCCTTTTAGTTCTTTCGTCCTGTATTTCTTCCAACATTTTTTTTTATCCTGTTTTTTTTTTTTTTTTTTTTACTTTCTTTTTTTTTTTTTCTCATATTTCATTGTTTTGCTGAACAAGTAAGTAGTGGGGGGAAAAACAAGCGCAGGTCAACAATTTTTCCATCGTTACAGTAATGACTTGGCAAAGATTTCTACTAAGAAAAAAAAAATGCACATGAAAAAAGTACATATTATAAATATGAAAACTTTTGACTAGTTGCTTAAGAAAACAATCACAATCCCTCTCGAAGACAAATCTACATATATCACCTGCTTCTCAATCCCATATCAAAAGACAAATCTACATGTATCACCTGCTTCTACATATATCACCTGCTTCTCAATCCCATATCAAAGACAAATCTACATATATCACCTGCTTCTACATATATCACCTGCTTCTTCCATATCAAAGACAAATATCATATATCACCTGCTTCTCAATCCCATATCAAAGACAAATCTACATATATCACCTGCTTCTTCAATCCCATATCAAAGACAAATCTACATGTATCACCTGCTTCTTCAATCCCATATCAAAGACAAACTCTACATGCATCACCTGCTTCTTCAATCCCATATCAAAGACAAATCTACATGTATCACCTGCTTCTAGGGCTTTCGCCCTTTGGATCGACTTATCAGGAACACATGGCTGTGTTGTGTTGGTTATCTTGGTGTCACAAAAGAGAAACACCACAGTCCGTAATTCTGTGGTGTTCTCACCACCAAGGGTTCAAAGAAGAATCCAGCAGCACCCCCCCAAAGCAGCCGGCGAAAGGTATAGAATAAAACAAAACAAAAGTGTGGAGAGGAAAAAGTTGCTGAAAAACTAAAAACATTATGCAAACAGTATAAAATGTAGGGGACAATCTTTGAGCCTATGCTTGAGGATCCATTTAAGGATGCAAGGGAGATCAAAAGATATGGAACAGTCTGAGTGGTCAGCTCTGCTGTTCAATAACCCAAGCATTGTCAGCAGCTAAGAATTGTGCAGAACAACCTTACTTGTATCTCCTAAGAGATGCAATCGCCCACTGATTGACCGACCGAACAATATAATGCTGAACAATTAAGCAGTGGGGGTAAACACGTGCAGGTTAACAACCAATTCTTCCATCATTATAGTAATGGCTTGGCAAAGATTTGAAATTAAAGAAAAAAAAATCAGATGAAGAAAATGGGAAAATGTGTATTATAAATATGAAAACCTTTCACTAGCAGCCTGGAACCATCACAGTAATCCCTCTCGAAGGCAGATCTATATGTATCGCCTGCTCCCAGGCCTTTCGTCAGCTGGATCGGACTCATATTTCACTATTTCCTTCTTCCTATAT
>JADBJO010000060.1:590000-592500 GCA_016801955.1 Conus betulinus
CTTTTTCAGGACTCCATTGCCAGAAGAACTTCGTCTGTACACGTGTGCAGGTATAACACACACACACACACACACACACACACACACACACAAGGCTGATCATTGATGGTTCATTAGAGTGCGTTCCATGCATCTATGTTCACTGATGTCCTGTATGCTTATTTTTTTTCTTTGTTTGTTCATTGAAGTGTGTCCCATGCATCGATATTTATTCGTTCACCTGCACCCATACATTATTCTTTGTCCCTTAAAGCTATGTTCGATTATCATTGCTCAGTCTGAACTATGTTTATACATTCTTGTTCGTTTCGTTACGATTTGTTTATTTCCCGAAAAAAGTCCTGTAGGATCGGATGGGCAATGTTGAACAGAGAACGAGACGTACAGTAAGGTTGTGTGGCCCCGTGGCTCCCTTCACCCAAGATCAGAGCTAGAAGTACAGCTAGGGTTGTTGTGGTTCCGTTCCCCCAAGATCAGAGCTAGAAGTACAGCTAGGGTTGTGGTTCCGTTCCCCCAGGATCAGAACTAGAAGTACAGTTAGGGTTGTGGTTCCGTTCCCCCAAGATCAGAGCTAGAAGTACAGTTAGGGTTGTGTGGTTCCGTTCCCCCAAGATCAGAACTAGAAGTACAGTACCAGCCGCAGTGGCGAAGTGGTAAGCGTCGCGGACTCCCGGCTGGGAGGTCGTGGGTTCGAATCCCATCAGAGTCATGTGGGTTTTTCTGCCCCGACCGGCTCCTGCCCAGAGTTTGAGTTTGCTGCGGACTCAGTTGGGAAGACTGGGGGCACACAGTCGAGTTTCATCCACTTAATGGATGCGCTTCTGAGAGTGTTGCTCCAATTTCCGGACCAACACTGCAGGTGCCTGTATCTCTCGGGCCTGGTTGACGCCGGATATATATGAAAGGAAGCGTAGAGTACAGCCCTGCCATGTAGTCTCAGACCGAAATGGAAATCCGTAGCATCATCTTAATCATCTCATTCTCATCGATCAGCATTAAAAAAAAAAAGTCTCAAATTCTGTGGCCCTTCATGCCCTGCTCTCATGGTGACCTCAATTTCGATGTCTTCTCCACGTCTGTGGCCTTGGTTTGGTTCCACCGGGGTCACCGGTATCGGCGAGCCCATGGGGGGACTGTCGTTTGGACGAACGTGGTGGCGCCCACCGGAGGGAGAGCTCACTCACGCCGGCTCCGCGACTAATCAATTATCGTCGTCAGTTGGGGGCTTAGCAGGTGGTGTCCTGCGTATGATAGATCAGAACAGGCGCCACTGAACACCACCGAAGTGACTCGGCAGCAGTGCAGTGTCTCCTCCGGTAGGTTGCTTCTTGATGACTTGACATTGACTGCTCCCTGTGGATTGCCGGTGCGGGGTTGCGGCGGGGCTGACCGGGCTGTGGCTGTGGACGGGGTGTCGGAATGAGCGGTGTGTGGGTGCACTGCCTCTGAGGTGGCGCAGAGGTTGGGACAAAAAAAAAAAAAACTAGAAAAAAAAAGATCAGAACTAGAAGTACAGCTAGGCTTCTGCGTGGCTCCGCGGTTCAATGCCCCCAAGATCAGAACTAGAAGTACAGCTAGGGTTCTGTGTGGCTCCGCGGTTCAATTCCCCCAAGATCAGAACTAGAAGTACAGCTAGGGTTCTGTGTGGCCCCGCGGTTCCCTCACCCCAAAGATGAAGACGTTGCTCTGCCCCTTTCGGCCCGGTAGGTTGAGAGCTGCCCGGGGGGTCTCTCGGGGAAGGGGGACAGCAGCTTCCTGGGGTAGCCTCTGTCCAGGGTGTGGTTGGTGAACCGCCAGTACCGGCTGCCTGAAGAAAGAGACAAAAACAATCAATGCTGTTGTCGTCGTCGGCGTCATCGGTGTGTGTTATCTTCTTTCAGGTGAAACTAAAACCTCCACGTTGGAGCCAATGCTGAGTGAGGGCTAGGTGCATTTAGTTACGTACACGAATAGTGCATTTTATGAAACAGGTAGACGTGGCGAAGAGATGTTGTCGCTGCCTCTGCATTGAAACATTAAGTCACAGCAGAGTCCATCCTTCTATGTCAAATCCGTTTGACGGGGGGGCGGGGGGGGGGGGGGGGGGGGGGGGACCTGTTTACCAGCGTTACATCATTCCAGTGTATACACAAAGTGCCCAAGTTTGAGCTCAAGACCTACAACAGCACACACACACACACACACACACACACACACACACACACACACACACACACTCACACTCACACACACACACACACACACACACACACACACACACACACACACACACACACACACACACACACACAACACACACACACACACACACACACACACACACACACACACACACACACACACACGCGCGAGCGCGCGCGGGCGCGCGCGCGCGCACACACACACACACACACACACACACACACACACACACACGCACACGCACATATACACGCACACGCTCACGCACACACACGTACAGGCACACGCACGCACATATGCACGCACGTACACACGCGCG
>JADBJO010000060.1:597500-612500 GCA_016801955.1 Conus betulinus
TTTCGACGTTTTGATCTTCTTCAGGCAAGAGAAACAACACATAAGACAATGAAAACGAAGGGCGAACAGACAGTCACTTTTCTCTCCGAACTAGGTGCAAAGTGACAATGGATTGTAACCGAGGCTAAAGGAGAGACAAATCGGGTTGAAGTAAAACTGGAAAAAAAAAAAAATAGTAGTGTTTTCTTTATTTCATCATCAATGTTAACATCATTTCAACCAGCATTGTGTCCCCTTCAGCCTCGAATCCATTCCGCTGTCTTTTTGTACCCTGCTCGAAGAGATTAGTGACTGTCTGTTTGTCCTTCGTTTTCATTGTCTAGGACGTCCTAATTGGTCAAAACGTGTTGTGTTTTTCTTATATAGCTTTGTTAATTCTTTCTTTTAGTGGCGCAGCAATTTCGTCTCTACTGTTGTTTCAGTTTCTGCCTGCAGTCATACCACTTCCAAACTAACGGGGAAATCATCAAAGACAGATGGCGGCAACTGGACCGTATAACAATTATTTACAAATTTAGGAAAAGAACTGAACAGTCGTTCAAAATACTGGGGAGGGACATAGGAGTTGATCCATCAGATGGAAAATAAAATGCAAGACCTGAAATATTTATCTTGCTTGCATCAGAGATGAAGATCATTTTAAGTGAAAAGCGTCGGAATCAGAAACGACGTCATGGAAAACGCTTTTTTTTTTTTTTTTTTTTTCTTTTTTAACCCTGTCTCTTAAAATTATATCTACTGATATGCATGTGTCGGGCCACATGATTCACTAAAATCTGTAAATCTGTAAACAGTCTTGCGATTGGTGCATAAAACCAGTGATCTACACATGTTGCCAAGCGTTAGAATGCCGAGGGCGCCTCCTAACAAGCAGGGGGGACGTCTACTCTCTCTCTCTCTCTCTCTCTCTCTCTCTCTCTCTCTCTCTCTCATATGAGAACAAAAATAATTGCTGAAGATGCCACGGAAAAATTTCCTGTTTGACCCCTAGCCAATGAAGACAACATTTCTCTTGTTTGCATTGAAACTGAAATAACTTTTAATCAAAACAAACAAACAGAAACTAAATGATACTCTAGACTGTTCAATCTTCGTCTTTGTTTTTCAATGTTTGTCTGTTCTACTCATAGATAAGATTGTATGAGTGATGCTGCGCGATTAGCCCGATGTTGTAAACTTCCGGTTGGGGGATGAGGTTGGGTGGGTTGGTGATGACCTCGGCCTCGGCCTGTCGTCTGCTCACCGTAGAGGTACTGCAGGCGTTTGACGTCGTGTCGACTCAGCCTAGGGTCAGGGGTGAAGGCGCCGTACACGGGATACATGATGTCCCTCTTTTTCATGGAGTGACTCAGACCCAGTGCGTGTCCCGCCTGACCGTCATCACCATCGTCGTCGTCATTATCATCATCATCATTATCATCATCATGTACACAGCTACCATCATCATGGAAATCGTCGTCGTTTCTCTTACCTTCCTCTACTTCTTTTACTCCCTCCCTTCTGTCTCTGTCTGTCTGTGTTTTCGTTTGTCTGTCTACCTCTCGCTGTCTCTCTGTCTCTGTCTCTTTGTTTCTCTGTCCCTGTGTCTCCCTGTCTATCTGTCTGTCTGTCTATCTCTGTCTCTCTCTGTTTCTGTCTCTGTCTGTGTGTCTCTGTCTCTGTCTGTCTATCTGCCAACCTGTCTGTGTCCATCCGTCCGTCCATCCGTCGGTCTGTCTGTCGGTCTCTGTCTGTCTGTCTATATGTCTGTCTGTCTGTCTCTCTCTCGCTCTCTCTCTCTCTCTCTCTCTCTCTCTCTCTCTCTCTCTCCTAATTTTTGTTATTGTTGAAATTACTCGTCCAAAAGGGGGGGGGGGGGGGGGGGGGGGGGGGGGGGGGGGGGGGGGGGGGGGGGGGGAGAGAGAGAGACACATACCAAACAAGGCTTTTCGACTCCGCTCCTGGTTCAAGAAATCATCTACATCCTCAGAACTTTCCTCAACGGACCACTCAACGACCAAAACAGAAATAAGAACAATGACAATAACAATAACACCATTGCCAACAATAAAGAAAAAAAAAAAAGAAAAAGAAATAACAACATTAAAAAAATCCAATGACAATAAAAACTAAAACAAAACAGAAAAGTCTCTATAACACAACAGTGATAACCAACGTCACCACCACCAGAAAAACAGCAACAACAACAACCACCACCAATGAACAACTCGAGACAACAAGGAACGCTCGGCACTCTTATGCATTGCTATCATGGGGGGGGGGGGGGGGGGGGGGGGGGGGGGGGGGGGGATAGAATAAACACAACAAACAAGTACCAACAACCACATACACACACAAAAAGAAGTTCTGTGGCCTCGTGCATGCTAATCAATCATAAGGACAAAAACTACCGACGGAAACAGCAACAACGAACCGGGTTCTATGACGTTGTTCATAGCAATTATTACCATCATCAACAAAAACAATGAACAAGCCTGTATGACTTCCTGCTTGACAAGTGCAATCAATAACAATAACAACAACATTGAAAGACAACAACGAAGGCTGAATCGCCTGCGCGGCAATTATTGTGAACAAAACAATAATCAACAGCAACAACAAACGCTCACCACCCTCCTACATTGCAGTCTCCATCATCATCATCATCATCATCATCATCATCATCATCATCATCATCACCATCACCATCATCGTCGTCGTCGTCGTTGTCCTTCTCCTCCTCCTCCCTCCTCCTCCTCCTCCTCATCATCATCATTATATCATCATCATTATCATCATCATCATCGTTATCATTATCATCATCATCATCGTCATCATCACCGTCATCATCATCGTCGTCGTCATCATCATCATTCTCATCATCGTCATCATCATCGTCATCATCACCGTCATCATCATCATCGTCGTCGTCATTATCATCATCATCATCATCATCATCATCATCATCATCATCATCATCATCATCATCATTATCATCGTCAACAACAACAACAACAACAAAACCAACAATAATTTACGACAGTGAGGTCTCTAGCGTCATGCACCAAAGCAACTAACAACAACATTAGCCACAACGAACAACTCTCTAAGACCTCATTCGTGGCAGTCATCGAAAACAAAATTCAACAACGACAACGACAGCGACAAAAAAAAAAAACAAGTATCTAAGACTCCTCGCTTGTTAATCAACGAACAACAACACCGAACGCGCTGTGATCTTGTCCATGGCAACGGTCGTCACCATCATCATCAACAACAACAGTAACAACAACAACAGCGACAACGACGACGACGACGACGACGACAACAATATCAACAACAATGACACTCCACAAGGAGGCTGGCCGACCTCATGCATGGCGATCATCAGGAGGTCTTTGGTGTCCTCAGAGTCCAGGCCCACGGACCAAGGCTCGTCGGCGTCGAAGTGGATGTCCCCGGCCAGGTCCACGTCCCCGGGAGGGAAGGCATGGGCCAACAGCTTGCCTGGACCACCCGCCAACAGACAACTCCAGAATGAAACTGACAGCAGGGACGGAGAATACATGGAAGACCGTAATTGTAAAGAATGTGGTCTGAGAAGTATTGGCGATGAATGTCACTTTATCCTAGAGTGTTCTAAGTGTTTGGTGCTTCCAAATGTACTTCTGCGCAGAAAATAACACCCTGCATTATCGATGTTTGATTTCACAGCGATTCCCAGAAAATACCGCTCTTCATTGCTTTGTAATTTATGTCAGACTGGAAGACAATAGCAAGTTAAAATAATTCAATTCGTTAAACTGTGAAAAGGTGTATTAAACATTCCTTATTTCAAGATATTTGGGGTGTTTATTGATATGGGTTATGTCCATTGCGTGATGGCACAAAAAAATTATATTTAAGTTCTGGTTGATGATTATTTCGATTACTCCTGTCAAATGTTCCACATTGAGCTGTTCGTTATAAATCAGTCAAATCTGAATTCTCCACAGCCCAAAAGGATTAAACGTCTTCAACCTTGAATCTTTCATCTTGGTGACCCACTTTGCTCCCTTCACACACGATTCATATATTCACTTTACAGACGATTCATATATTCACTTTACAGACGATTCACATATTCACTTTACAGACGATTCACATATTCACTTTACAGACGATTCACATATTCACTTTACAGACGATTCACATATTCACTTACAGACGATTCACATATTCACTTTACAGACGATTCACATATTCACTTTACAGACGATTCATATATTCACTTTACAGACGATTCACATATTCACTTACAGACGATTCATATATTCACTTTACAGACGATTCACATATTCACTTTACAGACGATTCACATATTCACTTTACAGACGATTCACATATTTACTTTACAGACGATTCACATATTCACTTTACAGACGATTCATATATTCACTTTACAGACGATTCATATATTCGCTTTGCAGACGATCATCATATATTCGCTTTGCAGACGATCCACTCCGTTCACTTCACAAACGACCCACCTCGTTCGATTTGCACTCACACTGTTCACTTTGCAGACGATCTACACTTCGCTTTTTTAACGAACACCACCATTCACTTTACCTAAGACCCATACTGTCCACTTTACACAGACGATCCACACTCTTTATTTTACAGGGAATCCATATTGCTCACTTTCACAGACGACCCATGATGTCCACTTTACAAATGACCCATACTCTTTACTGGTAATCCACATTGTTCACTTCACAGACGACCCATGATGTCCACTTTACAAATGACCCATACCCTTTACTGGTAATCCACATTGTTTACTTTACAGACGACCCATGATGTCCACTTTACAACAATGACCCACACTCTTTACTTTACTGGTAATCCACATTGTTCACTTTACAAACGACCCATGATGTCCACGTTACAAATGTCCCACACTCTTCGCTTTATAGGTAATCCACATTATTCATCTCACATACGACCCACACTCTTTACTTTACGGACGATCTACAATGTTCATTTGCGATTTAGAGAGGATGGGAGAATCGGGGAAGGAGAGTAAGAGAGACAGACCGACCGACCGACAGACAGACCGACCGACCGACCGACCGACCGACCGACGACAGACAGACAGACAGACAGACAGACAGACAGACAGACAGACAGAGACAGAAAGACAAACGGACTGACAGACGAACGGACGGACGGACAGACAGACAGACAGACAGATGGACGGACGGACAGAGAGACATAGGAGACAGAGAGAGGCAGACAGTGACCGAGACTAAGACAAACAAACAAAAACTAACAGACAAACTGACAGGCAGACACAGACAGACAGACGGACAGACAGACAGGCAGACAGAAAAAAACGCTCACCTTTGCCGTCAAAGGCATTTCCATCGCCATCCCCGTGTTCGCGACTCCCAGAAAGAGACCCGGATGTCAGGCTTCACGGGGTCATAGTTCACAGTCAGCTGGCTTGGCTCTGACCATGTGTCAAAGGCTTTTTTCAACGTTCGCCTGAGAACCACAATTCATGTCACGTGCCCCATTACCTTTTTCTTTTCTCCAGCTACGTTTTAAAAATCACAATTTCAACAACAAGTACGATCATTTTTCTTGACGTTCGCCTGAACCAATGCATGTCATGTGTCAGTCACGTTTTTTCGATGTTATGCTTAGTTTAAAGCGACTATTGTAATGTCATCTGTTAACCTTTTTCTTCACATTAGCTGAAAATGACACTGGGGAGTAAAACAACAAAAAAAAAGTGTTTCAGCATTCGTATGAAACCACAATAACAGTGACACGTAACACAAACGCCCCTCCCCTTCTACCCTCGCCCCCCAGAAAAAGAAAAAAAAAAAAGAAAAGAAAAGAAGAAGAAAACGATACACGATTCCTGTGTCAGAGGCTGTTTTTAACTTTCAGCAGAAAATAGTTCTGTTTCAATGTACACCTGAAAACCATGTCGACATCGCCTGTCAAAAACTTTATTAAATGTTCGCACGGAAACCATTCTAGCGATCACTCTTTTCAAACGTTCGCGCACAAAACAACGACGATTTTGCGGTGTCACGTGTCAAAACTTGTGTTCAACGTTTCTCTGAAAACACAACAATTTTAGTACATGTATCACATGCCAGACTCTTTGTTCTAACATTTGCATAAACACAACGATTACAACGCCACATCTCAAAAACGTTTTTCAACGTTCTTATGAAAACGATGGGCATTACAAATCAGTAGCCTCTTTCAATTTCACATCGAAAGTTTTCGTTTGCTTGTTTGTTTGTTTTACAATTTCACCTGCAAAGGACAGTTACAGTGTTAAACGTCAAAAGATTTTTTTTCGGGGGAGGGGGGGAGGTGGAGGGGGGAGGAGTGACTGGTTACATTGTATTAACTCAAGTAATACATCCCAGCGTTAACAATATCACAAGTAATGTCGCTGAGATTTTCGTGGAATTCAAGGGAAAAGAAAATATCTTCTATGGGACAAACCAATTTATAACTTCTGACTTGCTCTCACATACCTTTACGTCAGCCTAACATAACGACATTCAATAGAAGAGTACAGACTGACTCAACTGTGGATAAAGTGATTTGTAAACATGCAGTGTCCGCTAGTCCAGGCGTTTTCTCATGTGCATAAGATTCTCAGACACGGGATGATGACTGTTTACCTGACATGCATTGTTCTGTGGTTTTGACAAGGAACCGCGTGAAAAAATCATTCATGCCGGACAAAGCAGCAGGCACACGACGCAACACAAACACAACACAACACAAACGACGACACGACACGACACGACACGACACGACACGACACGACACAATACAATACACTGCAACACATTGCGATGCAATGAAATACAAAAGAAACACAAGATAACACTCACACAAAACAATGCAACAATCTACAATAAGTAGAACCCCACACACACCCCTCCCCTCCATACAGCATCTTTCCCTTCCCCACCCCACCCTCTCCCTCCCAGCCCTCTTCCAAAATACCAACCATTGTGTGTAAACAGACAGTTTTGTGAAGAACCGCGTGGGTCGCCAACTGATGCGTCTCTGAGGCCATCTGTATTCTGCAAGGTAAACCTTACACAATTATGACTGTTTTTTAAGCATATACGAACATGAAAAAAATCCTCTCTCTCTCTCTCTCTCTCTCTCTCTCTCTCTCTCTCTCTCTCTCTCTCTCTCTCTCTCTCTCTCTCTCAACTGGTACAATAGAGTATATTCATTAGGCAAAATTATTTACGAAAATATTTTCTTTAATGATAATGATAATATCACGTAGAAACCTATAGAAACTATCTGAAATGAAATTTAAGCGAAATACAATAGGTCAAGTTTCAGTTATACCGAAATCCGGACGAGAACGTCCATGGTATTGTCCGTTTCATTAAATAAAGAACATGATTATGACTGAAAGTGATTATATTATACAGTCAGGAGATTTTGATTTAGGTTCGTTTTAAATGAGTCACCTCGACTGGATCCAAACAATTGGAATCTTTCCGTCTGACACCATAAGCACGCCCACAAGAGTCCCTGATTCACTTAAAACGTTGATTGGTCATTTATAAGTAACCAATTAGGAAATTACTTAGAATTGGTTTGCATGTCTAGGTATGTTATGGTTACTTTTCTATTAGTCTGAGTGAGTGTGAATGAGACAGACAGACAGACAGACAGGCAGAGAAAGACAGACAGACTGACAGTCAGACAGACAGACAGACAGAGTAAGTGAGAGATTCAGTAAGAAAGAAAGGCTCAAACACACAAACATATAAAGCAGACAGACTCGTTAAACTGGCTTACAAGCAAACAAAGAAGCAGATGATAGACAGATTCCCACCCCCCCCCACTCCAATCCCCACCACCCCCTTCTTATTTCCCCGCCAGTTCTACTTACCATACATATTCAATTGATTCGATTTCTTCTTTGCATAGCGTTTGACGCGTGCATGACTTCCGTTCCGTGGCGTCATATCCCGGAATCTGTCCTGATCCAAGATCCGGGTTCCCACAGCGGGGACGCCGCATCAGCCGCCATGTTTCTTTGTTAAGTTTACCCGTTACATTTAAACCCGTTTAACTGTTGATAAAGGCTGGAAAGAATCGATGCATTTTCCGTGCCATAATGTGAATAAGAATCACGTACATTAATCCTAGATTATACCTGAAATTGGCTATGATAAAGTTCTTTGAAGTATCTGCCCTAGAAAGCGAAAGGTTGTCCCTCCGTGTACTCATGTTTACAAACACATGTCAATTTTTTCATCTCTAGAATCAAAATAAAGAAAGAAGAAAAGAAAAAGAAAAGAAGGAAAGAAAAAAAAAGAAAGAAAAAGAAAAGAAAAGAGAAAGAAAAGAAAGAGAAAACAGATAACCTAACACTCTCCACCTCCACCCCAACCCACCCATCCCTCTCTCACCCTCGTTCCCCCTACCCCCACTCCCCACCCCACCCAAAAAAGAAAATCTATAGAAGGAAAGGAAAAGAGAAAATAAACAAATGACCGAAAGAAAACCGATGGAAAGGTGAACAGTTATAAAAGATAGTAAAGATCACTTGTTTGGAGTTTTTTTACGCTCTTTATCGGTTTAAAACAGACACGAAAACACAAACAAACAGCAAAAGGGAACGCGTAATGTCCAGAAATGATGATGGCGATGACAGTTGTACAACGATGTCGACGTAAAAGATCTGCGATGATGATGATAATCTTAACGTCTGCAGCAGCAGCAGCAGCAGCAGCAGCAGTAGTAGTAGTAGTAGTAGTAGTAGTAGTAGTAGTAGTGGTAGTAGTAACAGCAGCAGCAGCAACAACAGCAGCAGAAGCAGCAGTAGTAGTAGTAGTAGTAGTGGTAGTAGCAGCAGCAGCAGCAGCAGCAACAACAGCAGCAGCAGCAGCAGCAACAGCAGAAATAGTAGCAACAGCAGTAGTAGCAGCAGCAGCACTAGTAATAGTAACAGCAGAAGTAGTGGTGGTAGCGGCAGAAGTAGAAGTGGGTAGTACAGCAGCAGCAGCAGCAGCAGCAGCAGCAGCAGCAGCAGCAGCAGTAGCAGTAGCAGCAGCGGCAGCAGCAGAAGCAGCAGCAGTAGCAACAGTAGTAGTAGCAGCAACAGTACTAGCAGCAGCAGCAGCAGCAGCAGCAGCAGCAGCAACGGTAGTAGTAGTGGTTGTTGTTGTTGTTGTTGTTGTTGTTGTTGTTGTTGTTGTTGTTGTTGTTGTTGTTGTTGTTGTTGTTGTTGTTGTTGTAGGGTGCATGGTTGTCCTGATGGTAACACACTGGATCAGAAAGTGACTGCCAGGAAAATGAGAGAACCCAGGTATTCGATTCGGATCTTACCCGGGACGATTTTTTCCTATCCCCTTCACCTTCGCATATACATACTTTGAGAGGATACGACAAACGTCAGTACCTAATTGCACAAACACATGCAGACAGAAAATTAGGCGAAGAGACAGTTGTAATGACACTGTCATAGATCGATGGTATAGGATAAGTATTTTCGCCTTTCGCTTGTAAGAGTTCTATTGCTCATTCCGAAAGCATTCGCCATTTCCTGTTGATTTGGTTGACTTTCAACCTCCTGTTCATGGGATGTATGGCTGTTTGCCACACCCCGACGCTATTAGTGCCAAACTGACCACGTTTACACACACACACACACACACACACACACACACACACACACACACACACACACACACACACACACACACAAATCTAAGATCACTGTTAGGTGGATAGACGTTAAATTAAAGAACGACGAACGAACACACAAATCTTTGAACAAATCTCTCACCGCGTGTGGTAACTGTGGTGCCCCGGGCGTGGCTAGAGACCTGAGATAGCGAACAAGACTCTGACTAATGCAAATTGTGAGAAGGCGAGGCGACATACTTATCCTCTGCCATTGTGATCTATGACACAATACAAAACGGTCTCAGACAGTTTCGGTCTCCGTCTGGGTGTAGATGACCTTATAGATAATGAGACAGTCAGACAGCCAGAAGACAAAATACTCCAGACAAGTTCGTCATTATGTCCAGACAGTTCCGTCATCTTTTTGTCTGAGTGGTGGAGAGATTACCTCACGGCTCTTCTCCTGGACTGCCGGAAGTGACGCCAATATTCATGGTCCTCTGGGAGATAACCGAGATGACGCAAGAATTCCTGCACACAATGCAAATGGTGATACATTGTTTTGTAGCATACTGTATTGCATTGTATTGAAATGTATTGTGTCTATAGCATTATTGTGTTGCGTGATGTTGTGTAACAAATGTTTTTGTTGGTGTTGTTGTTGTTGTTTAATCATTATCATGAGAAGCATCTGTTTGTTCCTGTGTATTTTTTCAGATTGTCTCTTATGCGTCATTCTTTGACACAGTGTAGAAAAGTAACTGAGGGAGATAGAGAGGACTTTTATCTTGTGAAATTTGCACGGGGTTTGGGGGTAATAAGTATTTCGGAAACTGTTTATATTGATGAGGAGGGGGGGGGGGGGGGGATTTATATATGCCTTACCTTCTAAATAACGAAAAAGAGCACAAGGAGTTTACCAAGCGTGGAAAAATGCAGAAAGAAAAACAGAAATCTGGATCAAGATACAAATCATCGTTCCCGTCTTTTATTCATTTCCAAACATAGAGTTCACTTCCTACTCCCACCCTCTCCACTCCCCAAGAACATCACGTCCACCCTCAACTCTCTCTCTCTCTCTCTCTCTCTCTCTCTCTCTCTCTCTCTCTCTCTCTCTCTCTCTCTCTCCACAGGCAAGGGGGCACGCATGTACACGGAACACACATTTCTGTATGACAGGCTGGACATTGGTTATAACATGCATTCTGGGGAGAGATAAAAAAAAAAAAAAAAAAAAAAAAAATCTGTTTTACTGAAAGTAATGTGGTGCATGACGAACAGAATAAGGAAGTGACTGGTCAACTAAAAGATCCGTTTAGTATTCCAGGGCGAAAGAAATCCTTTGTGTTTTTTTTCTTATTGTTTTGTTGTGATAATGCATTCCTTGGAATTTCATATCTAAAGGAAGGAAATTACATCCAAGTACATTCAAATGTTTTGCGCTCAGGAGGAGAAATCCTAGAAGTATTCACTAAGAAATAAAACGCTGGTGAATGATTATAAATTGTCAATGATGGACAGAAAAGTATCATAATCGCACTATATTGGGTTTGAGTGAGCGAGAATCCGTACAGAAAGATATACATAACTAAGACAGGGGGTCCACTACATGGAAAGACGAACACATATTTGACAACAAACAGTGGAAACCGCCGATGCAATCCGCTGATGTGTTTATTGTTGTTGAATTTTCCGTCACTGAGCACATCATAAGCATTTGCTTGTTGCTTCAGTTTAATAATTTGTTTATGTATACATCTATTCAATATAAAATGCTTAAAACAACAACAGCAGTGGAAACGGAGAAACTTTCAGTTCTACAGAGCAATGGATCATACCAAGCCGGGATGCTTAAGTAGCCTCCCTTGCACCCAAGAAAAACAACAATAACAACAGTAACTTGAATTAAACGACACAGAGACCAAGTAGACATCATGATATTCATCTTCATCATTCTTCTCTTCACCTTGTTGTCGTCGTCGTTAACTTGTATATTTTGTGTGCTGTCGGTCTTCGTAGTCATGTCGTGTGTAATAAAAAAAATGGCCTCTCTCATTTTGTCCTTGCCCATGGAGTGTAAACGACAGGATGTGCTGTGTGACAGGAATGGTTAATTAGGCCTGACTCTGCTAAGAAAGTTACGAATTCACCCACATCTGTGAATTTGCGTCTCTGTCCACGAGATCACACATAAAACCACAGAACCGATTTCATCGGAATTCGGTGGAAAGATGAAAAGAGGCCCCAGGACAACCAAACAAAATGCTGGTACGGATCTGTGGGGCGGGGGTGTGGTGTGGTGGGAGATGTAGATTAAATAGCAGATCCAGGAAGCGTTCAGCACGATTAGAATAACATTCTTCGCTGAGGAAGATGGCCGGATGGCTGTCGAAATCTACGAGTGAATAGTGCATTTTCCTTTGTTGGGAGACTAGGTCTAACTCTAGGTAGCAATGTAGAATAACATTGCCCCTGAACGTAAAGCCCATGGAGATGATGTTTATGAATTGTTAAGTATCTGTCAAATAAGGTATATTTTATGGACTGTTGCATCTTTCTAGTAATGTAAACCTTGACAATTCTTATTTTCCATACTCTGTTGCAAAACAAAACGAAAAAAAAAAAAGTAATATACACGTGGAACGTAACTCTTTTCATCCATACATACTATAACTCACCTAGCCTTTTGAAACAATTTCCCCCACAATCCCACCTGCGGAGCGTGTACATTTCCTCAATGACCGTCTCGCGTAAGGACAGATTAACAAGCAGGAGGTGTGGGAACTTTGAGTGACCGGACTGGGTTGAGTTGAAACATTTATGTAGGATCTAGTTGCAAAGTGAGACGACTGCAGGCAGATATCTAAACAAATCTTAAATAAATGTTAAGGAACCGCAAAAAAAAAAAAAAAAAAAAAAAAAAAAAAGGACAAACGAACCACAAGACAAAACACGACGCGTTTTGACCTCTTAGGTCTCCTTCAGGCAAGATACAAAACAATTAGGACAACAAAAATGAACGACCAATCACTTATCTCCAATCACTTCAGCGCAAGATAGGCGTTGAATGCAACCACATATCTTCAATCACTTCAACGCCTATCTTGCGCTGAAGTGATTAAAGTAAGTGATTGTTCGTTCCTTTTCGTTGTCCTAATTGTTTTGTATCTTGCCTGAAGAAGACCTAAGAGGTCGAAACGCGTCGTGTTTTGTCTTGTGGTTCGTTTGTTCACTTTTTTTTTTTTTTTTTGTTGGCGGCTCGCTAACATTTATTTAAGATTTATTCATGTAGGAGATTGATTTTTGCTCATAAACGGTCGTTTGAATTATTTTCGCGTAGGAAAAATAATTTTTTTTTTTTGCATTTACCTAAAACGTTTTTTTTGCTTTGTTTGATGTTCTTGACGCACAACACATTGTGGATCTAATGTCAGTTTGGAGAAATGCTAGGTCAAAGAATGCACCAAAACACATTGATTGTAAACACTGGTCGTGAATTCCGAGATTAGGAAGCCCCCGAACAATGCATGTTGAATGGTATTGTATTGATTGTGTTGCGTTGTTTCGTTTGTGTTACACTGTATTGTGTTGTGTTGCCTCGCGTTGTGTGGCATTGCACTGCGTTGGGTTGCATCGTATCGTGCTGCGTTCTTCCATGTGATAGATCTTCCATACCTGTTGGTTGGCGCGCACAAACATATGCACACCTGTCTCTCTCTCTCTCTCTCTCTCTCTCTCTCTCTCTCTCTCTCTCTCTCTCTCTCTCTCTCTCTCTCTCTCTCTCTCTTCAACACACACACACACACACACACACACACATATATATGTACTCACGCACGCGCGCGCGCGCGCGCGCGCGCACACACACACACACACACACACACACACACACACACACACACACACGCACGCACGCACGCACGCACGCATGCACGCATATACACAATCCTGTGCGTATGAAGAAAATGTTGCCAGAGGGTGATAAATACCTACCTGTCCCCTGTATATCACCTGTACGTGGTAGACATCAAAAGACATAGTGAGACAAGGAGGATTTGTGTCTGTCTGTCAGTTGGTATCGAGAATCTGACCTTCGTCTCTGTCTGTCTGCCCCGTCTGTCCGCCTGCCCGCCCGTCGACCTGTCTGTTTTCTCTGCTATGTTGCATCGAGAATTCTGCCTTCGTTCTCCATGTCACTGGTTAGTCCTTCTTTTTTTATGTGCATAGCTGGCTGTCTGTCTGTCTGTCTGTCTGTCTGTGTATGTGTGTGTGTCTGCCTATTTGTCTATCTGTCTGTCTCTGAGTTTCTCTCTCTCTCTCTCTCTCTCTCTCTCTCTCTCTCTCTCTCTCTCTCTCTTACTTTTGACTCCAAAGCATAACCATAAACTTCATGCATGACTTATTCCGAAATGCAAACGAAGACAATGCACAAAGTAGGCGGGGGGAAGGGGAGGGGGGGGGGGGGGGGGGGGGACCTTACTGGGATAGCACACTCTTCCCTCCGCCCGACCAACGGCACTCATTACCGTCCTTCCCTCTCCTCTCTCATCCCTCTCCCCCGTACTTATTTACCCTTCTCTCTCTCTCTCCTCCCTCCACCCCCCCCCCCCCCCCTTCCCGCCTCCATTTTACCTCCATCGCGGCTGTATATGTGTCTGATGCTTAAGACGCGGTTTGTCGCGTAGAGACAGCCATCACAGGATAATCGGCAAAGAAAGGTTAAAAGGGAGCAAGATGAGAGGGGAGTAGGGTACGCATGGTGGGTACAGTGGGGGGGGGGGGGGGGGGGGGCTTATAGAATATGGTGGTAGGATAATGCATTATTATGTTCTGCTCACCTCTGCGCCTATTCAGTCTCTTCCACCCCCTTTCCCTCACCCTGACCCATCACCTGTGTTACCATTCTATGGGGATCAGCGGAGGGTGAAAATCACGCCGTAACTCCCTCCCCGTCGAAGACTGTACTACAGGGCACAGTGGACGGTAGATATATATCTCTCAATGACTCCCTACGACAATTCTACAGGGTACAATGGAGGCTGGACATGTTATTGCTCTAAGAATCCCTGCCTGAGGCCGTCCTACAGATTGGTGAAAGCGGGCGGACATGTATCTCTCCATGACTCCCTGTCCAAGACCATTGTACAGGGTCCAGTGGAGGGTGGACATGTATCTCTCCATGACTCGCTGTCCAGGACCATTCTACAGGGTACAGTGGAGGGTGGCATGTATCTCTCCATGACTCGCTGTCTAAGACCATTCTACAGGGTACAGTGGAGGGTGGACATGTATCTCTCCATGACTCGCTGTCCAAGACCATTCTACAGGGTACAGTGGAGG
>JADBJO010000060.1:615000-622500 GCA_016801955.1 Conus betulinus
TTAAAGTACAGCAACAAAAACAATGAAAGCAAATGAAAAAAGCAGTTTAAATGACAACAACAACAAAAAAACAATCAAAACAAGAAAATGACATGTAAAATTTTTTAATGACTCTATGAGACAAACGAGAAAAAAGAAAAAAAAAAAAAAACAGAATATAACAAAGAAGAAAATAAAGGTTAGTATCAAAGGAGCCAAATTTAAAGGTCTGTCTGTCTGTCGCATTTTATTCTCACGTACATACATACACACACAGATACAAACAAACAAACAAACATATATATATATATATATACTTTCATACACACACACACACACACACACACACACACACACGCACACACAGGGAGGGAGGGGGAGATGGGGTGGGGTGGGGCGGGGTGGGGTAGGTGGAGACAGACCGTCACAGATCAGAAAGCAAAACAGGTACGTGTCAAAAGACAGCAATACATACAGCAGGAGAGACAATATGACAGCTGCTTAGTCCCCTTCCCAACTTCACTCACCACCCCGCTCCAACACCCGACCCTGCTCTTCCCTGCTCACCTCTCACCTCCCTGCTGTTCCCCTTGCTCCCCACGCCCACCCCTCTTTCTCCCTTTCTCTGTAACAGTATAATTCATACGGTGATATTCTTTTCTTCGCTTTTTTTTTAACACGTGACTCCCCCCCTTCTGCAATAGATATTTCAAGCTGACTTGTTACATGAATATTCGAGCTATGGAAATGGTGTTTGTAAGGTATGTTAGGGTTGGTGGCCCGTGCGCGCACATAGATACTTTCTCCGCATATGCTGGAATAGGGGCCTCATCAGGCGCCGTTTCGGTGGAATTAGTACATGTAAACACCTGACGCTTTGTCAGACACAAAATACACAAAATACTCCCCGTCCTAATGAAAGAGAGAACGGCACACTACAGAACCTTTTCTGTCCACAAAGATAAGCATTGATGTGCTTAATTAGTCCTCGCCGTGATAAAGGAAGTAGGGCTACACAGAAAAATGAGACACCACAAACATTTTCTGTCCACAGAGATAAGCACTGATGTGCCTAATTAGTCCTCGACCTGATGCGAGAATAGGCTACAAACAGAATGAGCCGGCGAGACATACGGGTCATGCAGTGTTTTCACAACGTTAACCAACGGTCACATGGTGGAAAGTTGAATGTATTGTGAAAACGGTTTTCACCCGCTAACTGACAGGAAATGACTGCAGACACGTAAAAAGTGTGCGTGCAGCATGCTGAAAATTTTTGAGTGGCTGAAAGTTATAGGAGCATACTACCATCACAAGCTGATAACAGCTGTCTTCCAAGAAAAATAGTTATCATCCTCAAAAAAAGAAAGAAAATTGTAACAAGAAAAAAAAAACTGGGGTTAAGCTGTAATCCCTGGGCACAACAACTGTTTACCCAAGGCTAATCGCACTTTCCCCCCAAAGGATTACTACTGTTTTCCCTATTTTCGCAAGGAGAAAGTTACGTTCGGTGTCGTCCCTTAAAATCACAGGTGTTTTCCGTAATTTCGCAAGGAAAAGTTGCTATCGGTGATATCGTAAGGCATCACAGCTGTTTTCCCGAATTTCCGCGGGGAGAAATTTATTATCCTTCACAAAAACAACGAAAATAGTTATGATTTTCGGGATCGCAACTATTTTCCCTATTCTATCGATCCAGTCTGCGCTTATCAAGTAGTGAACAGCGATCACAGCTATTTTTCCTGTTAACGACGTTTTCTTCCGTGATAATACCTGGTTTCCTCAGGAAAACGACAATGAAAAGTATTATGCCAACGTAGATAAAGAAAACAATCATTGTCTCCAAGAAAACAGGGGAAGCCATTGTGATCCCTAAGAGAATGGTTGCGATCCTTTCCCCCTCCCCCCTCCTCCTCCCTCCACCCCCCCCCCCCCCCCCCCCCCCTGCCGGCCCTTGGAGTATCGCTGCTGTTTTCATGAGGAAATCAGCTATTGTAGTCTTTAACGCTAATACGTTCCTGTGAGTGGCTGGCCGGTTTTCCGTGTGGCATTGCTGGGAGCCAGTGAGCCGCCAACCAAGGGCAAATGCGCTACGATTCTCATTCAGTCCCGAGAGTCATCAGTTTCGCTCCGTCGACTGTGTTGGGAGTCCGTTTTCAGCCTCTTCTCAGGCATGCTAAATGATTTACGGAAAGTCAGACTGCCGTTGTGCTAAGGATTTTTTTTTCCATCGTGTTGTATGAGATGCATCATGATCAGACGCGTGAGTGCACGTATGGACGTAAACACACCTGCGCACAAATCTCCGCTACAAACTCGCCTTCATGCATGCACGACCGAAACACACACACACACACACACACACACACACACACACACACACACACACACACACACACATATATAGATCTAGATATAATCACACACACACACACACACACACACACACACACACACACACACACTAATATAGATCTAGATATAATCACACACACACACACACACACACACACACACACACACACACACTAATATAGATCTAGATATAATCACACACACACACACACACACACACACACACACACACACACACACACACACACACACACACACACACACACACACACACACACACACACACACACACACACACACACACACACACACACACACACACACACACACACACACACACACACACACACACACACACACACACACACACACACACACACACACACACACACACACACACACACACACACACACACACACACACACACACACACACACACGCACGCACGCACACACACACACACACACACACACACACACACACACACACACACACACACACACACACACACACACACACACACACACACACACACACACACACACACACACACACACACACACACACACACACACACACACACACACACACACACACACACACACACACACACACACACACACACACACACACACACAAATGTTCTTGTTTTCACGCCATGTAGAATTTAAAGGACGGACTGAACCGGCAGGCCAGTCAAAATGAGACACCACAGATCATTCTTTCTTTCTCTCTCTCTCTCTCTCTCTCTCTCTCTCTCTCTCTCTCTCTGGGTCCACCCTTACTTGCGGGTGTATCTTTTTTCTTGTCTGCCTTTTGGCCGACTCTAGGAAAATTCCCAGTGACGGTGAGGAAAGACTCACTGACCGCTTGGAAAGTCCTGTTGACAGCGGGAGATATTGTAACCCGGCGTTCTCTTAAGAGAGTACGTACGATATGGTGAAAGCTTGGCCATGTCTGGAGTTGTACTGTCTTCACCTGTCAGAGGAACAGCAACGAGTGAGGCTGCGGGCTGCACACAGCAGTTTCGTGACGATGGCGTTTTTCGCCGGTGGGGTCTGCAGTCATGAAATGTGGGCTGGTATACCCATAGGAATACTCCTGTGGAGGTTCTGTCGTGTCACACATCTAATGGCCAGTACACAACAGCATCTGCCAAGGAGCAATTCCGTCCCTTGACGTCTGAATGGAATGCCCTGTGCGTGCCTGCGCCCTATGTGAACACAACGCAAGCTTTCAAGAGTGGTGCAGGAGTGCTCCCAGCTGGTCTGCTCGGCAGTGGAGGACAGTACTTCTCTGGTCCCACCTGCACCGTCGAGTATATTTTTTTTCTTTTCTTGACTGTCAAGGTAACAAGTGTGGCATTCCAAGATCGAGGTAAAAAGTCACAAGAACCGAATCTGACTCATGGCAACCAACTTCACATTTAAACACCAAGAGATTGAACATTGACCCGACTAAAATGTATAAGGTCAAAGGTTGAGGAGGTCATGGAGTGGACGTACTAAGAAGACGCGGGGGCAATTCGACACGTGAGCACACACCACCACAGGATAGAGACTTTGGCATGTGGAAACCTCCGCAGTCGACATGTCAGGACACTGGAATGATCCTCAAAGCTTCCGCACATAATTGTAGCATCAGGGGGGCAGTAGCTTTCCAGCTGACATCGCCTGGACAGAGGCGTGCCCTAAGGAGGCGCTTTCCCCCCCTACTTACAACCTTTGCTCATGGGGAATCTTTGACACACTGTCTTGATGAGCGTGCTAACCTCTAACAAAAGACAGACAAACACGCTGGTTCTCTCTTTCTTTCTTCCTGCGTTGTTCCCCCTTCCCACTTTCGCCACCGTCTTTGTCAGTCTTGAGTGTCACCAGTTCATGCGGAGCGAAAGACGAACACTGGAGAAGAGGAAATCTGCAGTCAAGGGTGACGATTGAAGGAGGTTGTAAGAATAGTCAGCCTGGTACGGCGAGGTTTGGTGAACACTTCTGCCGCAGTTTGCAAGGAGGGTTTTCCCCATCTTGCCAGCAGTTATTAGTACATCTCTCTCTCTCTCTCTCTCTCTCTCTCTCTCTCTCTCTCTCTCTCTCTCTCTCTCTCTACTTTACCTCCTCGTTATCTTCCTCCATCCGTCTTCTCTCTTTATCCCCCTCCCCCTTCGCCCTGTCACTCTGTCCGCCTCCCTGCCTCTCTCTCCCGTCTCGTGTCTGTCTGTCTGTCTGTCTGCCTCTGTGTGTGTGTCTCTGTCTCTGTCTCTCTCACTCTCTCTCTCTCTCTTTCTTTGTCCCCCCCCCCCCCCCCTTTGCCATGTCTGTCTGTCTGTTTCTCCCGTCTGTCTGTCTCTCCCGTCTATCTGTCTCTCTGTCTGTCTGTCTGCCTGCTGTGTGTGTGTGTGTGTGTGTGTGTGTGTGTGTGTGTGTCTGTCTGTCTGTCTGTCTGTCTGTCTCTCTGTCTGTCTGTCTGTCTGTCTGTCTGTCCGTCCGTCCGTCCGTCCGTCCGTCCGTGTGTCTGTCTGTCTGTCTGTCTGTCTCTCTCTCTCTCTCTCTCTCTCTCTCTCTCTCTCGTTTCTTTTCTTTTGTTTTACTGCCTCATTTTCCTCGCCGCACCAGTGGCACTATACCCACGCCACTCGTTCCACCCCCACCCCCCCCCCCCCCCCCCCCAGTCAAGTCGTCATGAGTCAACCCACCAGAGGAGACACTGCACTGCTGCCGAGTCACTTCGCTGGTGTTCTGTGGTGTTTATTCTGATGCAACATACAGAGGAGACCACTTTCTAAGCCCTCTACTGACTACAATAATTGCTTAGTCGCAGAGCCAGCGTGAGCTCTCTCTCCGGATGGTGTCATCCCGCCCGTCCAAGAACTTTTCCCCTAATTCCTGGAAAGTCATTGAGGCACCACACTGAAGACCAGTTCACTAGGTTCCTCAAGTTCTTGGGTTGAGAGCCAGGGCCTGAACCTCTGCAAATGTTTTCCCTGTCTACTCTGCAATGTTCTTGGTCCATGGTTTTTTTGGTTTTTTTTTTTCCCATCTACCCTTCCGTCTACTTCCTTTGGCAGAATGGTTTTAATGGTGTCATTGAATCCCGCTACATGGCCCTAACAGTGTGATTTTTTTTTCCTTGACTGATGTCAGTTGCTCTTCGTTGGGCCCTTGGTGCTGCCTGATGATTGACATACTTGTTTGTTGGTGACATGATCAGTATGTATTATGTTTGACATATTGAGATAACATTTCGTGGTCATGGCTTGGATTCTCCTTTCCAGATCCACTTTTGGGGGATCCATGTCTGGCCTGCATACAGGAAGCTAGAAACACCAGTGCCAACAGGAGCCTGATCTTGTGTTTCATTGAGATGTTCTTGTCCTTCCATAACCGTTTTAATCTGGACAGAGCTGTGGTTGTCTTTCTCGCCCTTGAGATGACTTCTGATTTAGATCCGTCACTGCTGATGATGGATTTCGGGAAAGTGAATTATTGAACAGATTCTAGCTTCTGACCATGGTCTGTTACATCGGTATTAGTGGCAGTGTGTTGTGGATGGCCATCACCTGCTCGTCTTAGCGCTGATTTCCTCGTCATATTTAGTTAATGTTTCATCCATTCGTTCAAACGGCATGGCGAGTTATTGCTGGCTGTCAGCCAGACCATCGATGTAATCTGCAAAAGAAAGGTTTGTGGTGGTTCTTCCCCCAATGCTGACTGTGTTGACATGATCTTCCAGTGTATCGGTCATGATGCGCTCCGTGAATATGTTGAAAAGTGAGGGACATAGAAGGCTGTCCTGACGAACTCCACTGAAGTATGGAACCACTCTCCAAAGGCATCCGGGTACAAGCACCATACTAGTCTCTTTAAAGCACAGTTCCTGTATGGTGTTAACAAGCTATTGCCCTATGTGAAATTTCTTCACTGTAGCCCATACTGCCTCCTATCAGATTCTGAAGAACGCCTTCTTGATGTCTATGAAAACGTGGTAGAACTTCTGGTGCTGGAGGTGTTTTTTTTTGCAAGGGACTCGTAGGTGAAGAACTGTTCGATGGTATTTCTACTTGTACCGGAATCCAGCCTGTCCCTCAGCAATGACGGTATCTGCTTGCGGTTGCAGTCTGTTCAGATTTATTTTTTCAGGATTATTTTGCTGGCATGGCTGACCAAGCTTATAGTGCAGTCGTTCTGGCAGTGTTGGAGGTTTCTTTTTCTGGAAGAGTGACGATTAGTGAATAAGTACATGCCGTGGACTACTCCCCACTGTGTCAGATTTTGATGCAGATGGCACTCAGAATACCAGATACTGCCTCTCTTCCATGTTTTAAGAGTTCTGCGGGAACTGATGTTGTCGAAGCTTTCAGCCTTCCCACATTTCAGCGACTTCACTGCGGCATTGACTCTTTCACGGAGTATTGGAAAAGTCATCTTCAGTTGTCGATTTCTGTGCTACTGGCACAACTGGGTTGTTTGTGTTCTTTGTTGTAGAGTGCAAAGCAAATTCAATCTACCATTCAATGTCTTCTTCCTGTGTGAAGACAACTAACGACAGTTCTTACGAATTTGCCGTTACTGACAGCTCGACAGAATAAATTTAAGGACACAGACATCGAAAGGAGTCGAAATGGAGGTTACCATAAGAACAGAGCATGAAAGACTACAGAAAATGAGACTTTTTTTCATGCCGATCGATGAGGATGAGGATTATGAAGATGATGATGCAGCTGATTTTCATTCTGCTCTGAGTTTGCATGATAGGGCTGTATTCTACGCTTATTTCCATAGTATATCCTGGCGTCAAGCAGGTCCGTAATGTACAGACACCTGTTGGTCAGGAAAGACACCTGTTGGTCAGGAAAGTTTAGCAACTCTCTCAGAGACGCATCTATCCAGTGGATGGAACTCGACTGTGTGGTCCCGGTCTTCTAAATTGAGCCCATAGCAAACTCAACTCTGGGTAGGAGCCGGTCGGGGTAAGAGAATTCCACAAATGGCTTTAATGGGAATCGAACCCACGAACTCTCCACCGGGAGTAGGCAACAATAACCACTTCGCCACGGCGGTTAATCTCTTCTTCTCTCCCTCTCTCGCTTAATTTGTTTTGAAGGGAGATAATCCGAATGCGTATCATTTGTTAAACAAAACTCTGGATTGCTACTATTTTGTCAAATT
>JADBJO010000060.1:635000-637500 GCA_016801955.1 Conus betulinus
GAAAAGGAAAAAAAAGGAGGTAGAACGGAACAGGAAAAAAACTAACAGTAAACAAAAGAAAGAAAATAACTAGGAGAAAAAACAACGAAGGTAAAAGAAAAAAAAGAAAAAACAAGCCAGATGAAAGAAATAACAAAAAAGGAGAGAGAGAGAGAGAGAGAGAGAGGAGAGAGAGAGAGAGAGAGAGAGAGCGAAGAAAGACAGACTTACAGACAGACAGATACACAAACAGAAAGGAGAGAACAGAAAAAAAAGTATGAAGGGGGAGAGGAACAACAGTTTCCAAAGAGAGAGAAAGAGTGAATAAGGAAAGAAAATGAAGAGCAGAAACAAAGAGCTGAAACAAAATAAAGACAGAAAGAAAACCAGAAAAAAAAAAAGAACAGAAATGAAAGGAAAGAAAGAAAGAAAGACAAAAAAAAATAATGAAAAAAAAAGATTTTGGCAAAGAATGAAAGGAAGGAAAGAAAAATAAAGCACGGGGGGGTAAAATAAAAAAAGAAACAAAGTTTGTAAAAAAAAACTTTTTTTTAATTAAAAAAAGACAAAAAAAGACAAAAAGAAAGATCGGGAAAGAAAAATAGGAAAAGAAAGGAAAAAGAAAGGAAAACCAAACAAGAAGGAAAGAAACGAGAGGACAGAGAAAAACAGAAAAGAAAAGAAGGAAGAGAAACAGTGGTAGAGAGAACAAAAGTAAGACAAAAAAAAAAAAAAAAAAGCGGGGGGGGGGGGGGGGGGGGGGGGGGGGGGGGGGGGGGGGGGGGGAAAAGAAAGAGAAGGAAAGAAAGAGTGACTAAATGAACGAGAAACGGGGAGGGGGGGGGGGGGGGGGGGGGGATACCGAAGGGTAAAAATGAAACAACAACATCAAAAAGGAAGAGGAACAGTAAACGAAAAAGGGAAAAGACAAAGAAAGAAAAGACAGATTAAGGATCACAATCAGAGAGAAAACTTAAGAAAATAAAGAAAAGGGGGGGGGAAAAAAGAAGAAAGAAAAAAAAGAAAGAAAAAGACCTGATAGGTAAGTAAAGAAAAAAAAAAAAGAAAAGAAAGAAAAAGAAAAAGAAAGAAAGAAAGAAAAAAAAACAACGAAACGAAAGAAAAAGAAGAAAGAAGAAAAGAAACAAGATACAAAGAAAGAGAAAGAAAGCAAACAAAAAAAAAGGAAACAAAGAGAAGAAAACAAATCAAGACAAACACATAAGAAAATAGACGACAGAAAGGAAAGGAAAAAATGAACGAAGGAAAACGAATGAATGAAAGAAAGAGACAGAAAACGAAGTGAATAAATAAGAAAGAAAAGGAAAGAAAACTGCAACTATGTAAGGAAGGAAACAAAAGAAAAAATAACGAAAGTAAATAACGAAAGAAAGGAAGAGAAACAAAAAAAGAAAAAAAAAAAAAAAGAAATTAAGATGAGAAAACACAGAGAGAGAGAGAATTAACAAAGAAAATGAAAAATAAAGAAAAGAAGAATAGAAAGAAACAAAAATGGACAGAGAAGAAAGACAGGAAAGAAAAAGGAAACAAAACAGGAACATACTAGAAAAAAATGAAGCGAAAATGGAATTTTAAAATAAAAAAAAAGGGGGGGGGGGGGGACAGGGAGGGAACACGGGGAAAGAAGAAAAAGAAAAGACATAGAAAATAAAAAGAGAAACGGAAAGAAAGAAACGAGGAAAAGATGAATTTAGAAAATGAAAGAGACAAACAACAACAACAACAACAACAACAACAACAACAACAACAACAACAACAAACAGGATAAAAGGAAGGAAGGCAAGATGAGATATATAAAAAAAAACTAAAAGAAAAGAAGAGACAGGAAAAAAAAAAAAAAAGGATAAACAAGGGGGAAAAAGGAACAATCCACCCCCCACTCCCATCCCACCCCCCCACCCCCCACCAAAAAAAAAAAGAAAGAAACAAACAAACAAAAAGGCAAAATGAAAAAAAAGCAGAAAGAAAAGAAGAAAGAAGAAAGAAAAAATAGAAGAAAGGAAAGATTCATAGAAAGAAGAGCAGAAAAAGAAGACTGGCAAATGAAAGAAAAGACACAGGATGAATAACAAAAAAGAAAGAAAGCAAGAAATCAAACAAGAAAACACAAAAAAGGGAAAGAAAGAAAGAAAGAAGGGAAACCAAGAAGAAAAAGGGGGCAAATAGGATAGAAGAAAAGAAAACAACAACGCACAGCAACAACAACAACGATGACGACGGCAACAAGGATGACGACATCAAAAGCGACAGCAAACGAAGAAAACGAAAAAAAACGAAGGAAAGGAATGCGGACAGCCCAAAACGAAAACAGGCAGTCACTCTCAGCAGCAGGTCAGTTAACTCTCAGCAGCAGGTCAGTGTTGGCGAGGTCAAACACGTGCGACAAACATCTGGACAGGGCTGTTGTAGGGTTCTCTAAATGGGAGCGGGTTCTGTAACTCTGCCTGTGAGAGGTCCACAATGTCCGTAATTTGGGAACCCTATACCCTGTCAACCCAAC
>JADBJO010000060.1:642500-647500 GCA_016801955.1 Conus betulinus
ACACACACACACACACACGCACAAGGGTAACACTCTCTGAACCTCAAAAGACAAGCTTAACCCTCCTCCTCCTCCTCCTCTTCCTCCTCTTCCTCCTCTTCCTCTCCTCCTCCTCCCCCTGCTAATCCTCCATCTCCGCAAGCTTTGTTAAATGACCATCAGCTTGATAGAAAAAAACAAACAAACAAACAAACAAAAAAATCAAGGTGACAACATCGGAAGACGGGGCTTGCCCGACCTCGGATGGGATGAAAGGATACCATCTGCACCCGTCCGATTTGACCGATAGCTCAGAGACAGGCTGGGGACGAAGAAGGCGGCTAGGGCGACGAGGGATGGGGAGGGGATAAAGGGAGGCACATACGTGTAAAGTTCGGGATTGAAGGCGGCGAGGGCTGAAGGTCGGATAGAAATGTGTGGTGAGGAGTGACGATGGTGTTGTGTGTGTGTGTGTGTGTTTTCTTCTTCTTCTTCTTCTTCTTTTTTTTTTTTTTTTTTTTAGGGGGGGGGGGGGGGGGGGGGGTTGTTGGGAAGATAGAAGAGATAGACGAAAGAGACGGGAGGGGGGAGGGGTGAAGGGAGGGGGGGTGAAAAAAAGGAAAGAAAGAAAAAAAAAGGAGAAAAAGAAAGAAAAGAAAGTGAATAGAAGTCATTGTCGCGGAGATGGGTTTACCTGGCACATTTCCTCTTTGTATATCGATTTTTTTTTTTCATTTGTCAGTTAGAGAAGGAGAGGGGTGGGGGGCGGTAGGTACTGTTGCTTATAGCCCAGCCGACCGCAAAGAGACATATCAGGGCTGACTAGATAGATAGACAGACAGTTGTTTAGGGTAGCTGACTAGTTTGTTAGTCAGTGCTTTGGATGGTTGGTTGCTGACTGACTTAAAAGATAAATTGTTCATATACTAGTTTACAAGTTGATTCTATATACAGTTCGGTCAGTTTTCATAGTTGGATGTTTAACAGTGTAATGTTGTGAGTGTGTGATTGTGTCTAGCGGTATCTTGGGAGAAGAATGTTGGTGACGACGTGTACGGATGTGCCCCCTCCCCCACCCCACCCCTACCTTCTATTTCCCTTCCTTTATTTCCTGTTCGCTTTGAATGGCAAGATACTTCTATCGCTGTTTTGGTTGTTGATCTGATGAAGAAGTGATAATAAATCGTAATGTGTGCTTTTTAAAAGGTGTTTTGGCGAGCGGTTATCAAGAGCATGTTAAATGATTGTCAACAAACTTTCACCGGATAAAAGAAATCGACAAATAAAAACTGGGTAGTCTTGGCTCTCTTTTTCTTTCTTTGTTTCTTTGGGGTTTGTTTTTACTGTCAGGGTTCCCAGCCACGTGGGCGTTCGAGGCAACGAGGTGGTTGATCAACTTGCCAAGAGTGCCACAAAGAAAGAGTTGAGCAAATAGTCTATCCCTCACACTGATCTGAAATCCAAAACACAGGCTCATGTCAAAGACCTCTGGCAAGAGGAATGGAACTCGCAGACGGATAACAAACTGTTCAAAATCCGTCCAAACCTGAAAGAGTTTTTACCATATACCCGAGGTGGCCGTGAAGACGAAACAGTCTCTTGCTGTTTGCGTACAGGCCACTCGTTTTACACCCATTCTTATCTTTTTAAAGGTGAAGAAGCTCCGTGGTGCATTCCGTGTCATGTTCCACTCGGAGTGAAACATATTCTTTTAGAGTGTTGGGACTTGCACGATGTGAGACATGAACACCGCTGAATCCATGAAAACTTTGTTCAGAGGTGTCCTCCAGACGTGATCTTTGAATTTCTGAAAGAGATTAAGAGGTTTTTTTAAATCTAAGATTTTACAGAGGAAAGATTTCTAACGAAGTTTCTGGTGCGCTTTAGAAGGTGTATTTTGAAAAAGTGTGTGAATGTTTTCCCTTTTTTTCCCAATAACTTGTGAGTTGACTTCAACGTGGTGACAGCCACGATATGGCCCTTTGAGGTCGGCTGGGCTATAAGCAACATTACCTTACCTTACCGTCTTCTGTGAAACTTTGACATTATCCCACGCCGCTCATTCCGACTCTCCGTCCATAGTCATACCCCGTGTGTGACTTTACCCTTTCCCATTTCCCTTTTCCCGTGGGAGCCCCGGCACCAGCAATCACAAGAAGCAAACAATATCAAGTTGTCCTGAGGCAAACCCACCAGAGGAGACACTGCCGCATCACTTCCGCACTGTCCAGTGGTTCGTTTTTCTGACCCCCCATAAGCCAAACACCACCTTCTCACCCCCCACCCCACCCCCACCCAACTGACTGACGACAATGATTGCGTAGTCACGGAACCAGCACTAAATGAGCTTCCCCATTTCCAAGGGCACCCCTATGTCCATCCGCAATCTGTCCCCGTGAACTTCTCCATATTGGCAACCTCAACACGAAGTCAGTGAGGACTTGGACCTGGTAAGGAAATCAAAATAGCAAGTTACTACGGAAGCAGGGCACAAAGAACCGCGGGAATTGAACGTTTTTAAAGCCGATTTATAAGGATGAGGATGGGGATGATGAAGGTAGATGCTATGGACTGCCACTCCGGGTCTAAGATTGCTTTGTAGGGCTGTACACCACGATTCTTTTCATAATACATCTCGACATCTACCAGGCACGACAGACATAGACACCCTGCAGCGTTGGTCAGGAAATTTGAGCAACACACCCTCAGAAACGCACCCATTAAGTGGATGACACTCGACTGTGTAGAGTCAGTCTTGCCACTAGAGCCTATGGCAAACTGTGCTCTTGGCAGGAGCCGGTCGGAGCCAAAAAAAAATCCCACAAATATATGACTCTGATGGCAATCGAACCCTCGATTTCCCAGCCCGGTATCCACGGCATTAACGCTTTGCGCTAAAGCGGCTGCTGGAGAGAGGAAGAATGGGAGAGATAGACTTTCGCTTACTGGATTTTCCCCCGAGTAGAATTCTGCCGAGTGAGTACCGTACTTTCGCCGAGGATTATGTCTAGTCCGGGGGTAAACACAAAAGTCGGGTCTTTTGTCTACACTTACCGCTGAACGTCATCTTGAGTTTGAGAGTGTTTCATCTCGTCATGTAGTCATGCACTCAGGCGCCCCGATCAGTTTCCTTCTCAGGCTGTGACTATAACTGGCAACAAAATTGATTTCCTTCCCACTTCAAAGAGTGGAGGGATTCTAGTTTTGAATGATCACTTCATTATTTGATGATACAATATTACAATGTAGACTTCCATGTGTATGTGTGTGTATGTGTGTGTGTGTGTGTGTGTGTGTGTGTGTGTGTGTGTGTGTGTGTTGTGAGTGTGTGTGTGTGTGTGTGTGCGTGCGTGCATGCGTGTGTGTGTGTGTGTGTGTGTGTGTGTGTGTGTGTGTGTGAGCGCGCGCGCGCGCGTGTGTGTGTGTATGTGTGTGTGTTTGCGCGTGCGCGCGCACGCATATATCTGTCTGACAGTCAGTCTGTCTGCCTGTCTGTCTATATGTCCGTCTCTGTGTGTGTCGGGAGGATGGTGTGGTGTGTGTGTGTGTGTGTGTGTGTGTGTGTGTGTGTGTGTGTGTGTGTGTGTGTGTGTCCGAGAAAGACAGGTGATCTGTTTCACTTTTATTTAATTTCAATGCATGCATTTAATAATAAGATATTACAGTCATGTGTGTGTGTGTGTGTGTGTGTGTGTGTGTGTGTGTGTGTGTGTGTGTGTGTGTGTGAGAGAGAGAGAGAGAGAGAGAGAGAGAGAGAGAGAGAGAGAAAGAGAGAGAGAGAAGGGAGAGAGAGAGAGAACGGGAGGGGAGAGAGAGATTTGGTGACATCTGAATTCTCCCCCATGTGAAAAACTACTCCCCTACCCCTACCCACCCCTTCGGCAAAAGTCCCAGCGGCGAAAATCCACTCGACAAAAGTCCCAGTGGCGAAAGTCCACTCGACAAAAGTCCCAGCGGCGAAAATCCACTCGACAAAAGTCCAACCGGCGAAAGTCCACTCGACAAAAGTCCCAGCGGCGAAAGTCCACTCGACAAAAGTCCAAGTGGCGAGAGTTCACTCGGCAAAAATCCAACCGGCGAAAGTCCACTCGGCTAAAACAAAAAAACAAACAAACAAACAAACCAAAAAAAGACAGACAGACAGAAGGGACCAAGGAAGGGAAGACAGCAAAAACAATGGAAGGAAAGGAAGAACACACACACACACACACACACACACACACACACACACACACACACACACACACACACACACACAAGTAACGAAAAAAGAACGGACAGAAAGGAAACCAAACAAGATGCAAAGAAAGACAGTCATGCAGACAGAGAGACAGGAAGAAAAAAAGAGATACAACAACAACAACAACAACAAATAGGACAACATGTTTTTCGAAGGAGTGTCCCGATAACATCTCCCTGTCAGACATTAAAGACAGGTGACTTGTAACAGGGTGGGGGAGGGAGGGTTTGCGGAGGGAAGGGCGGGATGGGTCAACTGAGGCCATGACATCGGAGTCCGGGTGAGAAAAAGGGGGTCGGGGATTTCGGTGTTATCTCCCCACCCCACCTCCTCTCTCCTTCCTCCCATACCCTCTACCCTCTTTTCTCCCCTCTCCTCCTCCTTCCCTTCCTCTTCTTGTCTGTGTGTGCCTGCGTCTCTGTTCCTTTGTCTCTCTCTGTTTTCCTCTGTTTCTGTCTCCTCTGTTTCCTCTGTCTCTGTCTGTGTGTCTGTCCCCTCTTTCCCCCTTACCCTCCACTTTCTTCCCTTCTCTTGTTAGGATCTTATTTTCTTTGTTTCTCTCTACTCTCTACTCAATCTCTCTCTCTCTCTCTCTCTCTCTCTCTCTCTCTCTCTCTCTCTCTCTCTCTCTCTCTCTGTCTTCTCTGTTCTGTCTGTCTGTCTGTCTGTCTGTCTGTCTGTCTGTCTCTCTCTCTCTCTCTCTCTCTCTCTCTCTCTCTCTCTCTCTCGCTCTCTCTCTCTGTATGTGTGTCGGCCTGCCTGTGTGTCTGTCTGTGTGTCT
>JADBJO010000060.1:655000-657500 GCA_016801955.1 Conus betulinus
CGTCACGTGACATTTTTAAGCGCATTTGTGTAGAGTACTTCCCTAACTTAAAAAGTGAATTTACTACCTGGACAAACACTCCCGGCTCTTTTCTTCTTTTTTGGGGGGGGGGGGGGGGGGGGGGGGGGGGGGGGGGGGGGGGGGGATGGGGTGAGGGGGGGGGGGAGGGGGGATGGGGAGGGGGTAGAAGAGGCAGATCTTGGGTTTTTTAACTCACGAGTAAATTCTGAAAAAGTGAAATTTTGAAATGTCGAATTTTGATGTCGAAAAAAAAAAAAAGGGGGGGGGGGGGGGGGGGGGGGGAAACCCGTATAGAGTATCTTATTTTTTAACTTTACATTCTTCCCGTAAACCATAGCGGTTGTTGCTGTTGTTGTTGTTTTGTTGTTGTTGTTTTCTAATACATTTGAACATTCGATAAAACTCAATTTGGGGGAGAGAGAGAGAGAGAGAGAGAGAGAGAGGAGAGGAGAGAGAGAGAGGAGCGAGAGAGCGTATGTGTGTGTGTGTGTGTGTGTGTGTGTGTGGTGTGTGTGTGTGTGTGTGTGTGTGTGTGTGTGTGTGTGTGTAAAGGTTAATGTATAAGCGAGGTGTCACGTGAGGAGGCGGATCTTAGATCTTTAAATGTTTTGATTTTTGTTTTGTTTGCTTTTAAATCGAGCAAATTTCTAAAAAAGTGAAATTTTGAAAAAATTTTGAAATGGCGAACTGAAATCAGTGGGGAAAGAAAATGTCACAGAGTATTCTATTTCGTATAAACTTTATATTCTTTCCATAAATTATAGCGTTTGCTTGCTTGTTTGTTTTTCTAATGCATTTGAACATTCGATATAAACTCAATTTGGGACGTGTGTGTGTGTGTGTGTGTGTGTGTGTGTGTGTGTGTGTGTGTGTGTGTGTGTGTGTGTGTGTGTGTGTGTGTGTGTGTGTTTGTGTGTGTGTGTGTGTGTGTGTGTGCGTGCGCGTGTGCGTGTGTGTGTGTGAAATTGTAATAACAATGTACGTGCATTATGGAGATACATTGACTTCAAAGTATGTATGTGACTGAAAGAAAATATCTTTAAGAAATGATGAATTTTTTAAAAAAAATGTGGTGTATCGCATGTTTCAAGTTAGGTATAGTATATTCTGTACATGATATTGATGATGTCAGCGTAATTCTTCCTCTTCTTCTGATTATTATTGTTATTATAAGTGGTGGTGGTAATCATTATTGGCAGTAGTAGTAATACTACTACCACTACCAAAACAACAACAACTATAATTATTATCATCATCATCATCATTATGATTATTATTATCGTTGTTGTTGTTGTTGTTAGTGTTATCATCATCGTCACCGTCATCATCATCGTCATTTTTGTTATCATTGTTGTTGTTGTCCTTGTCATTGCTGTTGTTGTTCTTATATTGTTGTTGCTGTCGTCATTATTTCCATTCTTGCTATTTTTCGTGCTGCTGCTGCTGCTACTACTACTACTACTACTACTACTACTACTACTACTAATCTTATTATTTTCATCATCATTATTATTTGTTGTTTGTTGTTGCTGCTGCTATTGACGTTATTGTTGTTGTTGTTGTAGCTATATTGTAGTACTGATTTTATATTCATTATTCTTGCTGTTGTTCGTATTGCGATTGTGTCATTGCTGTATCAGTAATTAATAACACAAAATTTATTGTCTTTATTATGAGTGTCCTAAAACATTCTTAAGTTTTTAAAAAAACAACAGAAACAACAACAAGAGCAGCAACAACAGCAACAATGTACACACACATACACGCGCGCGCGAGCACGCACGCACGCATGCACGCACGCACGCACGCACGCACGCACACACACACACACACACCACACACACACACACACACACACACACACTCACACACACACACACACACACACACACACACTAAAGACTTCAGTTGTAATTGGTATCAGTGTTAATACCTCTTTTTTTTTAGTGGATGGTATTCATAACCAAATACCTCACTCCAACAAGACACTTACACCTCCACTTACGCGCATACACATACACACGTGTATGTAGCGGGGCCCATTCGTTCAGCGAAACAAAATCGAGCAAAGTACGAGTGAGTTTTTTTCAACAAAAATGAGATGAGGGGACGAAAAAAAACAAACAAAAAAACACATTCGCTGAGTGCCCGAAGAAATGTAGTAGGTTGTTGTTTTCTTTTGTTCTTCTTGTATCGCTGTTGTGTTGTTGTTGTCTCATTTCTAAGTAAAGAAAGATAGTCAATCAAAGAAAGAAAAGAAATAACACACAGAGAAATGATTTAAAAGCAGCTTGTTGTTGCTGTTGTTTTGGCTGTTTTTTTTTGTTTTGTTTCTTCCTTCGGGTTTTTTTTTTCAAGGGGTATTTTCTTTTCTTCTTCAATTCATTTTACAGGTAGCCTAACTAAGAACAAGCGTAAACCCGTCTCAAAATTTACGTCAATTAAAGTCTTGAAGACCAACTCCGTCATCTTCACCAGG
>JADBJO010000060.1:662500-757500 GCA_016801955.1 Conus betulinus
AAAAAAAAAAAAAAGGAAAGAAAAAGAACAGAGAGAGAAAGAAAGAAGAAAAAAGGTTGACAGGTGCAAGTGTAGGTATGATTGCTAATGGTCTTAATTTTTTTTTTTTTTTTTTTTTTTCCTGTTCCACTTTTGTGCCATTTCAGTAGCACTACGTCCCCTCCACTGGCTCCAACTCCCCGCCCACAGCCACATCCTGGTCATCCCGCCGCAGCCCCAGCACCGGCAGTCGCACAGGGAGCAAGTCGTCATGAGGCGACCCACCAGAGGAGACACTGCACTTCTGCCAAATCATCTCGGTGGGTGTTCCTTGGTGCCTGTTCTGATCCGACATACACAGGACACACTATCTGCTAAGCCCCGCCCCTCCCTCACTACTGACGACAATAATTGCTCAGTGAGTCAGGGTAAATGATAATGATTGCTCAGTGAGTCAGGGTGAATGATAATAATTGCTCAGTGAGTCAGGGCCAATGATAGTCTCCCTCAGGAAGGTGTCCAACCACAGTCTCCATGAACTTCCCGATACCGGCGACTCCGACACGAACGCACCAAGGGCAGAGACGAGGAGAAGGGATTATGACTGAGGTCAGCATGAGAGCAGCAGGGCATGAAGTACCACAGATTCAGAGACTGTTTTGTGCTGAACGATGAGGATGAGGGTGACGAAGGTAATGCTACGGGGTTTCATTCCGGTCTGAGACTGTCTGGCAGGGCTGTATTCTATGCTTACTTCCAAAATAATTCACGGTGTCAACCAGGCCCGTGAGATACAGATACCTGCAGTGTGTGTTATTCCGGAAATTTGAGCAACACTCTCAGAGACACTTCCATTAAGTAGATGAAACTCCACTTTGTCGGTCTATTCTTCCCGACTGATCCCATAACAAACCCAACCCTGACTAGAAGCCGTTTGGTTCGAAAAATCCCAAAAGTAAATGACTCTGATGGGGAACCGAACTACGAATTCCCAGCCAGGACCCGTGACGCTAACCACTGCTCCACGGCGGCTGGTTGGTCTTCAAATTCTTTTTTTTTTTCTTTTTTTTTTTTTTTTTTTTTTTTTTTTTTCTTTTTTCTGCTGTCCCAACCTCTGCGCACACCTCAGAAGCAGTGCACCCACGCCGCTCATTCCGACACCCCGTCCACAGCCACATCCCGGTCGGCCCCGCCGCAGCCTCGGCACCGGCAATCCACAGGGAGCAGTCAATGTCAAGTCGTCTAGAGGCAAACCCACGGAGGAGACACTGCACTGCTGCCGAGTCGCTTCGGTGGTGTTCAGTGGCGCCTGTTCTGATCTAACATACGCAGGACACCACCTACTAAGCCCCCTACTGACGACAATAATTGCTTAGTCGCGGAGCCGGCGTGAGTGAGCTCTCCCCCCGGGAGGGGCGCACCACGTCTGTCCAACGACAGCCGATACCGGTGACCCCGACGGAACCAAACCAAGACGACAGAAGTGGAGAGGACATCGAAATTGAGGTCACCATGAGAGCAGGGCTGAAGGGCCACAGAATTTGAGACTTTTTTTTATGCTGATCGATGAGAATGAGGATGATTAAGATGATGCTACGGATTTCCATTCCGGTCCGAGACTACATGACAGGGCTGTACTCTACGCTTCCTTTCATAATATATCCCGGCGTCAACCAGGCCCGAGAGATACAGGGCACCTGCAGTGTTGGTCAGGAAACTTGAGCAACACTCTCAGAAACGCATCCATTAAGTGGATGAAACTCGACTGTGTGGTCCCAGTCTTCCCAATTGAGTCCGCAGCAAATTCAACTCTGGGTAGGAGCCGGTCGGGACAGAAAAACCCACATGACTCTGATGGGATTCGAACCCACGACCTGCCAGCCGGGAGTCCGCGACGCTAACCACTTCGCCACGGCGGTTGGTGTCATCAAATTCTTATTCATATCCTGATCGTTTTACAACTACGGAACCTGAAAGACTTACAAATAAAGGATATCTATGAGGTAAGTCAGGAGTTTCGAGCAGTATTCGCCACTAGCAAGGGAAAAAGACTACGAGAGAAATCAGAATAGACTATCTGAATAAAGGAGTCACAGTCTCCACAGAGATGAACTGTAGCTTTCCAACAGCCTTAATTAAGCTTTCCTGCTTGGCTCCTGTTTTGTTGCAGCAATGCAAGAAGGGATACAGGAAACAGGAAGAAAAGCAGATATAAGTACAGGAAGACCAAAAAAAAACCCCCAAAAAAACCTGGCATCAGCGCAAGAAAAGAGGCGACAGTAATACTGAGAGCTGAAAGAAATACAAGAAGACAGGCAACGTTATAGAGAGATGCAGGAAGCAACGCAGAAAAAGAGGTAGCAGCAATATTGGAAGAGAAGCAGGCAGCGAAATAGATTGGAAACAATGCAGGAAGCAATACAGGAAGAAAACAATGCAGGAAGCAATACAGGAAGAAAGGAAGGAAGCAATGCAGGAAGCAATACAGGAAAGAGAGGAAGGAAACCATGCAGGAAGCAATGCAGAAGAAAAGAAAGGAAGGAAGCAATGCTGCTTTTATGCAGGAAGCAATACAGGAAGAGAGGAAGGAAAGCAATGCAGGAAGCAATACAGGGAAGAAAGGAAGGAAGCAATGCGCTTTTTTATGCAGGAAGCAATACAGGAAGAGAGGAAGGAAACAATGCAGGAAGCAATACAGGAAGAGAGGAAGGAAACAATGCAGGAATAATAATAATAATAATGTATAATACTTATATAGCGCATTTCTTGTTATACAACTCAATGCGCTTACATCCACCATTTGCACTTATTCATACAATATTCATGCACACAGCAAAAAGAAAATACACAATGGCAAACGCACCTACATGCATAAACTGCCTCACTGGACTAGTTGTGGAGGAATTTAGGAGAGACCTAGTCATATACAGAAGAGAATACGCTTTTTTGAAGAGAAGCAATACAGACGGTAGGAGGAGGGAAGCAATGCAGGAAGCAATACAGAAGGTAGGAGGGAAGCAATGCAGGAAGCAATACAGAAGGTAGGAAGGAAGCAATGCAGGAAGCAATACAGAAGGTAGGAAGGAAGCAATGCAGGAAGCAATACACAGAAGGTAGGAAGGAAGCGATACAGGAAGGGAGGAAGTGATTAAGGAAGTTTCATCATGGCAGCCCAGCCAACTACCCAGGGCCTTTCCAGGTCTGTAAATGACAGAAGAAAAACGTTGTATGTTATCCGCTTGTGAGCAGTCACGAAAGACTATTGCAAAACTGAAGCTTCCTAGAAATGAATTCTGTTCAGAATGGTTGGGGGTTCCCTGTGTTTAAAGGAAACCGGCGCTAGATGTCGTGAACGTCTGCATGGTAGACCCGCAGAAAAATTCGGCCTACCACATGTCACCTCAAATATTATTGCTCGGAAATCTATCAACAGCGCGCCTGCCGCTGCCTGGTGCCATGATAGCAGAGCTGAGCGGCAATATTGCTTCGTCTTTCCCCGTACAATATCCGACTGGAAGCAGTTGGTTAGGACACAGTTTTGTTGTTGTTGTTGTTGTTTTCTGTTTGTTTTGTTTTTTCTTTTCTCAGGACGTGGTCACGGACTTGTGCACTGGACAGTAAGAAAAAAAAAAAGAGTAAATGTAAACAAAGATCAGGACTTTGACGATACTGAAGTCTAGGGCACACGGGGCTGCATTTTCCTTTTGTTGTTTTGAAATAAGCAAGAACGAAAAAAAAAAAAAATTAAAATCTCGTAACATTTCGGAGACTTGACTGCGAGGACATGATTGTGTTTTTGCCGTTGTAGGTACATGTGCACGAGACACAAGGTTTACAACAACAAAAAAGCAAACAGAAAAACAACAACAACAATAACAACAACAAAACTTGAACTGTATAAAGCTGGACGTTTTTTTTTTTAGTTTGTTTTTGTAAAGTAAAATTGGAGGCAAAATCATCCAATGAAAGCCGCATTCTGGTTTGTCACGTGGGACGGCGGGAGAATGGGTGTCATTGTTGTAACCAATTCCTCTATGAAATGTGAAGAAATGTCATCTATGACACCTTCTGGACACACACACACACACACACACACACACACACACACACACACACACAGAGAGAGAGAGAGAGAGAGAGATGAGAGAGAGAGAGAGAGAGAGAGAGAGAGAGACAGAAAAGAAAGAAAAAAGAAAAGAAAAAGAAAGAAAGAAAGAAAGAGAAAGAAAGAAAAATTGGCTGATCACCAAGAGTTGTTGAATGTGTCCGTGTCAGTGTCCACTGAACTGCATGCTGTTACCAAGTATTAGCAAACGCAAAGTAGCTGCCACACTTATATCTCTGGCGTCAAGACAGCGCTGTCAGAAAGGATGTCAGCAGCGAAACACTTCCAATCGAACACTCCTGATCCGGTTCCAGCCTCCGGTCATGACAGTGGAGAAGCGCGGTTGATGTTTTAAACTTTTGACGTGAAGGCTAGACCATATTTAAACAGTGGCTGAATCTCTTGTCTTGTCATTGATTGGACGCTGAGGCACGTGATTAGTGAGAGAAGCTCACTGTTTTGTAGGACGGGGTGTGTTCCCGATATGTACGGGAGACCAGGAGTTGCCAGAGAAAAGAATAAGGCGCTTGGCTTGGGCCGTGTTGGTAGTTTATTTTCAACCTTGGGAGTTGTGAAAGGAAAACCTAGTTTTCCAAGCCGCCAGGGAGTGGTCAATTTTGATTTAGACAGAAGACTGCTAGGGATTCTCTTTGTAAGACTATTGATTCCCTATGGGTAAGTTGCCAGTTGGGGAATAATAAATACATAATGAGAAAAAGTTATTGATGTAACTAATTTTTAAAAAAAAAACAAATATAAATAAACGACATCGTGTAATGAGAAGCATTTTGTGAAAACGCATAATTCAGTGTGCCACGAATAGGTGGTGGTAGTGCCAGCACTACTAGAAACCCCACGCATGCAAGTTCTTGGGTGTAGAGTCCTACATCTACAAGTCTCGAAGGTGAACAGGCCTCCAACGAGGCCTCAAACACCTCAAGTTCAAGTCAAGTCATAACTGGTTTAAAAAGAAATAATACAAATCGTTTTTTGAGATTAATATTTTTGTAACGATTTCACTTTGTATTCTCAACTGTACGTAGGCATGTGCTGGAGGCAGAGTGCAAATGAATTCATGAGTAGTATATGTATCGTGTCTCGTTGTGTGTGTGTGTGTGTGTGTGTGTGTGTGTGTGTGTGTGTGTGTGTGCGTGCGTGCGTGCGTGCGTGTGTGTGTGTGTGTGTGTGTGTGTGTGTGTGTGTGTGTGTGTGTGTGTGTGTGTGTGTGTGTGTGTGTGTGTGTGTGTGTGCGTGCGTATGTGCGCGCACATGCTATTGTCCGTGCGTGCGTGTGTGTGTGTGTGTGTGTGTGTGTGTGTTCCACTCTTGTTCTCTCCACTCAATGTGTGCGTGTGTGTTTGTGTGTGTGAGTATGTTGGGAGGGGGTGATGGGAAGAAAATGATGGGTGCTAGAGCAGGTGTAATTGTGCACTGGTCTAAGAAATTTATCAACTCGTCTTTTTATAGCTATGGAACCTGAACAAAAACAAAACAAAAGACAAAACAAAAAAAAGCATCTTTCATTTGCAGCAAGCAGCATCAAATAACGGCAATGACGACGACATCAGCACAAGTCAGAAGATTCGGCTCTGAAGAGTCATTTGTCTTCACATCTTAACATCTGTCTTCACATCTTAACTAACTTTAAGAGTCGTCTGTCTTCACTTCTTCTTAACTAATCTGAAGTCAACTGTTTTCACATCTTCTTAACTAACTTGAAGAGTCACCTGTCTTCAATCTTCTTGACTAACATGAAGAGTCGTCTGTCTTCACATTTTCTTAACTAACTTGAAGAGTCGTCTGTCTTCACATCTTCTTAACTAACATGAAGAGTCGTCTGTCTTCACATCTTCTTAACTAATCTGAAGTCAACTGTTTTCACATCTTAACTAACATGAAGAGTCGTCTGTCTTCACATCTTCTTAACTAACCTGAAGTCATCTGTTTTCACATCTTCTTAACTAACCTGAAATCATATATCTTCACATCTTCTTAACTGAGCTGAAGCGTCACCTGTCTTCACATCTTCTTAACTAATCTGAAGAGTCATCAGTCTCACATCTTCTTAACTAACCTGAAGAGTCATCAGTCTTCACATCTTAACTAACTAACCTGAAGAGTCATCTGTCTTCACATCTTCTTAACTAACCTGAAGAGTCATCAGTCTTCACATCTTCTTAACTAACCTGAAGGGTCACCTGTCTTCACATATTCTTAAACTAACCTGAAGAGTCATCTGTCTTCACATCTTAACTAATCTGAAGAGTCATCTGTCTTCATATCTTAACTAACCTGAAGAGTCATCAGTCTTCACATCTTCTTAACTAACCTGAAGGGTCACCTGTCTTCACATCTTCTTAACTAACCTGAAGAGCCATCTGTCTTCACATCTTAACTAATCTGAAGAGTCATCCATCTTCACATCTTAACTAACCTGAAGAGTCATCTGTCTTCACATCTTAACTAACCGGAAGAGTCATCTGTCTTCACATCTTCTTAACTAACCTGAAGAGTCGTCTGTCTTCACATCTTAATTAATCCGAAGAGTCATCTGTCTTCACATCTTGACGAACCAAGAGAGTCACCTGTCTTCACATCTTAACTAACCTAAAGAGTCATCTGTCTTCACATCTTAACTAACCTGAAGAGTCATCTGTCTTCACATCTTAACTAACCTGAAGGGTCACCTGTCTTCACATCATTTAACTAACCAAGAGAGTCACCTGTCTTCACATCTTAACTAACCTGAAGAGTTACCTGTCTTCACATCTTAACTAACCAAAGAGTAACCTGTCTTCACATCTTAACTAACCTAAAGAGTCATCTGTCTTCACATCTTAATTAACCTGAAGAGTCACCTGTCTTCACATCTTAACTAAACTGAAGAGTCATCTGTCTTCACATCTTAACTAACCTGAAGAGTCACCTGTCTTCACATCTTAACAAACCTGAAGAGTCATCTGTCTTCACATCTTAATTTAACTAACCTGAAGAGTCACCTGTCTTCACATCTTACCTAACCTGAAGAGTCACCTGTCTTCACATCTTAACAAACCTGAAGAGTCATCTGTCTTCACATCTTAATTTAACTAACCTGAGGAGTCACCTGTCTTCACATCTTAACTAACCTGAAGAGTCACCTGTCTTCACATCTTAATTTAACTAACCTGAGGAGTCACCTGTCTTCACATCTTAACTAACCTGAAGAGTCACCTGTCTTCACATCTTAACAAACCTGAAGTCATCTGTCTTCACATCTTAAACTAACCTGAGGAGTCACTGTCTTCACATCTTAACTAACCTGAAGAGTCACCTGTCTGCACATCTTAACTAGCCTGAAGAGTCACCTGTCTTCACATCTTAATTTAACTAACCTGAGGAGTTACCTGTTCTCACATCTTAACTAACCTGAAGAGTCACCTGTTCTCACATCTTAACTAACCTGAAGAGTCACCTGTCACCAGGGGGGGTGAACGCACGCAACATCTTGCACACACGTAAAATTCCATCACCAACTTTCGGGAAGAGAAGGCCAGTTTGGCCGTTGGTATGGATGACACGTTACACATAACATGCACCTTCCCCGAAGATGGAGTATGGCTGCCTTAATGGCGGGAGAAAAAACGGCCATACACATAAAACTCCACTGCCTGTCGATACAGGCAGTGTCCGCAGGAGTATCAGCCTGCGTACGTAGAAAGAAAGAAAGAAAAGCCTCTTCAACAGGCATGTGTCTGCGAGACCTGCGAAATATGAACCAGTAGATGCACGATAAGGCACAGGGAAGGATGAACGTTTCACAGAAACATCTTTGAAGACAGAATCTCAATATTTCTGCTTTTACACAGAAACGTCTTTGAATACAGTACTTCAGTATTTCTTGCTTTTACTCAGAAACGTCTTTGAATAGAGTACTTCAGCATTTCTGCTTTTACACAGAAATATCTGTGAATACGGTACTTCAGTATTTCTGCTTTTACACAGAAACATCTGTGAATACAGTAGTTCAGCATTTCTACTGTGACGGGTCTCCGACGCTCCCCCTTGTTATTAAAATATGACTATCATATTCAGGGATGCAGGGGGGTATAAACAGAAGCATTTACGCTTTCACAACCAAAATGCGCTCTCGCACAGGCACATGCACTCTGCCACTCGCGCCACAAAGGTGACAGGAAACTAATAACATTTCATAGAAAATAATAATCAAATTTTATTTAACTTGACTCCGAGCCCCCACCCGTCATTACACAAAACACACTTACCTGTATCATTCAAAAATGTAAAAATAATACAGACAATCTCATTAATCGCATCCCCTGTTCTTCAGTTACTCTTACTTAACCAGGAAAGACAATATTCCACTATTCTGTTTTGCACACTTATAAACTTAGGAACAAATAAAACGTCCATAACTTGCCAGCATTCCTTGGTTGACCATCAGTTTCTCTCATCCCACTGTGCGACTACGAGCTGAAGCTGCCACTCTGTTGTGTGTCTCCCGATTGGCCAAATCCCAGTTGGGGGACACTGGCAACGTAGCTCGAGTCGCACTCTCAGACTGAGTCTCCCGGACTCCACCGCACTTCGAGCTGTCCTCGGAAAGGGCTCCTGTCGGCCTCTCCCACAGGTCTTCTCTGGCTGCAAACACCCCACCGTTGTCTGGCAGCTCCTGCTAGCACGTCTTGCTGTCGACCGTCCCCACACACGGGAGACAATTCTTCTCGTCATCGGCTCCGAGGCGACAGCAAACCTCTGCTTCACGCTGTATTTTCTTGAGCCCTCAGCAAGACGGGAGGAGTTCACGTACCCTTAAGTGAGTCACACACTTCCTGGTTTTCTGAGCAGCTTATATCCATTCTCAAAGAAAGAGAGAACCCGAGTTTAACTGGTTCAACCAATGGAATCACTGGCGCACACACATCACAACGGTTTGCACCAATAGCTCCCCGAGTTTTTTTATTCCACCAATGGAATCACTGGCCACCTACACACACACACACACACCACAGCTGCTAGCACCAACAAAGAGGTGGGTACCAAGTGGTTAATGCATAACCTCCTATTCAAATTCATGTTCGATTCCCCGAAGCTACCCATTGTACAACAGCCTGGACTTCTCCACAAGCCGGGACTGATGCTTCAAGTATTTACTACGCTCTATAGACAACAAGGCGCAAATCACTCAATAGGCCGAAGCCTTCCATTCATTCCTCAGGACAAGAACGACTGAATGGTCACTGTACCTGCCTGCAGGCCGACGGTCACCAAACTGTGACGGTCACCTGACACGATCGCCCCCTTCAGTGAATGGTCGAGATGGACACTCTCCTCCACCCAGAACCGGCAGGTCGGTATGTTCTTGTTACTGCCCCCCTAGACATGCCAACCACTCCCCAGTAACTCCCTCCTTCAGTATACGACTCAGGGTATTCCCCTCTGGTGATGCCCGAGTTCGCACACTTGAAGAACCCAAGCAAGGTTCATACAGATTTCCATACAAAAAATTAAGGACTTTTAAAGGACTTTTGAAGCACCTTTTTCATTTAAGGACTTACTTCACCGTTATTTTAAGAAAAAAATAATAATGAAATTCAGACACAAATTAAATCATTTGCTGTTACTCTTCAATACTCACATCATGGATCCTCTGTGAGCATAGATTTTAGGAGTCTCAGCTGTTATTGTTAATATCAGTATAGATACAAATGTTTGTTTGTTACACTACAACAGAGCATAGTAGGATTCTCACTTCTTGTGATCAACTGACAAAAACGTTTGTAAATGTTGCAGTTGACAAAAATGTTTGTTTGCCTGACTTCCATAAGAATTTCAATTCTTGTCATACATGTTTGTTTGAAGTCACTGAGGGTAAAATGCCTCTATACTAAAACTGTACACATCACAACACTGGGGGCATAAACATCAAAACACGGAGAGGATGCAAGTTTTTTTTTCTCCACACTGAAACTGTTTGGCAACTGCACAGTCCGAGAACATTCGCTGGAACAGATTTGAAGTGCTTTCACACAAACGAAAGCTGTAATGACTTGTCACTACTTTTAAAGTCCTCAGTATTTCAGATTTCATTGCCACTGTTTTAATACGGGCTCAGGCTGTTCACTGACATCCGAGTTGGAGCCGTTCTATTGGTTAATGAACTGCAGGATGGTGAACTGCTAGAACTGATAGGCTGGTCGCTCATTGTAGAATTAAAAAAAAAAAAAGAAGAAGAAAAAAAACACCTTCGAAGCACGAACTGCAGGGTATGAAGCCTTCATCAGGTCGCAGTGTGATTTTTTCCTTTTCTATGGCTATTTACAGCCAATTCTCCCATTGTACTAATGTCTATGATCTTCTTGCAAATGCTGCAAAAGGCCTTGCTTCTGTCTCCACCTGGGTCTGCCTGCAGCCATTCTTTGTACTCGTCTTTTCCCAGCCAAACCATGATAAACAAACACTTCCCCGGCATACCATGATAAACAAACACTTCCCCGGCATGCTGACTTCTCAATTTCGAAATGGTGGAACATTCATTCACATATACGCATACGCTATGAAGGCCGGTAACTCTGGTGTTTTGACCTGTAGCAGACGACGTATCGGTGAGATCGTCGATCTTAACTCCAACTTCTTTCCTTCCTTCTTTTAAAAAAAATTCAATTTCAAGCCTTTTTTTAAGAACTTTTTAAAGACCTTTCACCAAAAGCCTAATTTGCCCTCAAAATGAAGGACTTTTAAGGACTGTACGAACCCTGCCAAGGAACTTGCTCTCAACAACAGCAAAACTACCCTTAATTTGCCTAAATGCTCGAGAACATTCATTATGGGTCACGGGTCATGCCTGATGTGTTATTTTACTGTTACAGCCGTTACTAACGTCTATAATGGCCAATAACAATTTTCTTCTTTATGAAAAATCTCAGAAAGTACTGTACATGGCCGGTCTTTCTGAAAATTTGTAGATATGTTCATTATGGGTCACAGATGATGGCCGATGTTTACCAGAATAGCCGTTACTAACAGGTATAACAGGGCAAAACGGTTTTTCCTCTTTATGGAATATCTCACGCGTATTCAAGATAAATTGGGAGTACATTTATATGTTTGCATCTTGATGAAAATTCTTTTGCAAGGTAACAGCAACAAAAGAACTGAACTCTGGATGAATTGAAAGTCAAATAGTGACAAGGAAGATGATCAGAAACAGATTAAAAGAAGAAACTGGTCACAAAAACAAACAAACAAAACAAAGCCACACAAACCCACACACACAAAACAGGAAACAAAGAGGCCCACAATATAAAAGCTCGGGCGCGGAACAGAACTGCACGCCTCGATAGTGCAGCAGGTAGCGCATCAGTCTCATAATCACAGGACTGCCTGAAGAGCAGAGTACAGGTCTGCGAGACAAATTGGACATGGGCATACCAATGAACTGCTGGCATGGATCATAGACCCAGAAAATATGTATCAATTGAGACCAGGCACATCATGGATTAATATGCATACTGGGCTACGTAATTCGCCCAATTCTGTAAACTTCCTGGATCCTAATAATGCCTAGCAATTCCTGTTCTTTGCCCCCTCTTTGCGCACAAGCAAGAGACAACCCTCCAAAGGACACACTGCATTGCTGCCAAGTCACTTCAGTAGTGCTCTCTGGTGCCTGTTCTGATCAAGCATATGCAAGACACAGCCTAGCAAACCCCCTAGAGACGACAGTACTTGTCGAGTTGTGGAGCCAGCACAAGCAATTGTCCCCTTTTGGAAGACTTTACCACCATTATCCAACAGTCCCCATGGACTCACTGATACCAGCAACCTTGACAGGAGCTCAGAAAGGGCGCAGATATGGAGAGGAAACCGCGAAACTCGGGTCACCGTAAGAGTAGAGTATGAAGAGTCACCAAATTTTAGACCTTTTTTTTTCTTTTTCCCTTTTTTAAAATGCTGATCAGTGAGTATGAGAAAGATGATGCCAATTCTGGTCCGAGACTGCATGACAAGGCAGAACCATATGCTTACTTTCATAATGTATTTTGGCACCAACAAGACCCAAGAGATACCACACCTGCAGTTTTGAGCATCATTCTCAGAGGTGCATCCATTTAATGGAGGACATTTGACTGTGAGGTTGCAGTCTTCACAGTTGAGCCCACAGCAGACTCAACTGTCGGTGGAAGTGGGTAATGGGCTGAAACATCCCACAAATATAAATGCCTCCAATAGGAATCCAACCAATGACATTACATCCGTAAGCCGGCCACGCTAGCACTGCAGCAGGTGGCTCATGCCTGGAAAATTTTAATAACCCCAAATTCCGGATATCTATTCTAAATCTGCATGATCACTCACAATGTTTCATACGATCTATCGATTCATAAGATGTTCCCCGTTTTCTTGGTACCATTGATCAAGAGGCTTTTACATTCATTAGGGTCTTGCCATTTCGAATGAACTTGTAAGATCACATTCACAGATGCTTTGTTTACTTGCCGTCAAAAACAAAGCTGTGATAGAGAAGACCAACAATATACCAGCATGGCCGTCAAATAACGCAGATTACTGACATAGCAATTAGTCTGTTATGTATGTGTGTCACGACAGTCTGCATTCGCACGCGCTTGCCAGTCTTTTCAAAGTGCTCAATTTTCTGAAAATTCTGACATACTCATATGTAAATTATCCTAGAGATAGATATACTTTAATAGCTTTTAGGCAAGATTTTATTAATGAACTCCATGTTTATAGGTCAATTCAGAACTTTTCTCCCCATTTTAGTTCTCATACCATTCATAAAGCTTTAGAACTTTCAATGTCTATAATTAGAACAGAACAATTTCCAAAATTTTCTTATAATTCACAGGTTAATTCACTTTCAGATGGGAAACAAAAAAGAAATGAATGAAATGTTATAAAGTATCTTCAACACCCACTTAGTCCTTTAAGGTCCACCCCATTCCCTTTTCCCTACTAGTACCACTCTTCTCCCATTTATATTATGTCAATACTATTACAGTAGATAGCATCACTCACAATGTTTCATATGATCTATCGATTCATGTTCCTCGTTTATACAGTATAATTTGGTATAATTACAGTAGAAAGATCAACTGTATTCAACGTTTCAGATCCATTTTGAGCAAGGTGTATTCATACCCTTTTCCAGAAAACTAAGGTGTAATGATACCTCCAGCAGGAATTTATACGAGTATAGACTGATCTGAAATAAAATTTAAAAACTTTCATGGTTTTCAGATGATTGCTTCACAAGATTTTGTAGGTCTGGAAGGCAAGTTATACAGAATAGGGTGAGGGACAGGAAGTGGGTGAAGATCGTTCATAGTTCATCTTCAAAAAGTTTGCATGTGGTGTGGGAGGTTACTTTCATCTCTCAAATGCCTGTAAAAGTCGATGGTGATAGACAACTTCTACCCATAGTTCTTTTCAGCGCAGAAATGTTCGCATGTGTCACCACCATGGACACTTTCACACATGGGAACTTTCAAAGGGAGCATACTCTCCTGAAGTGTCATCTGGTAGCAAAGGGGCCGAAGCCGAACTGTTCTCATCCTGTGAGTGAGTGGTTTGTCAATGACTCCTCGGTGACAACAGTTTTGTGGGTGGCAAAAATCATTCACATGTTGAGTCTGATGACTTGAGGGCACTTTGTTCCAACTGCATAACCCAAGCAGCTTATCAGTACAGGAAAAGGCCTCTTGAAAATAATTGCTTCTTTCTCCTTCCATGACTTTCATCTATGCATTTTTTAAGCTTCAAAGTATACCCCCATTTCCATGTGATTTATACCACTATGTACTGCTAGTCTTTTAGAAAGAATATACTTTACAAATAAATGGGCAACACAAACATTTGTTGCACACCAAAATCATGAATAAAGGTAAAATAGCAATTATTCTGAACACACACGGATTTCAGTGACCTTTGTAAGACTCCCAAGAAGGCTGCATTCAAGTGTCAAAGTATTAACTGCGTACATAGATTGGCGCCTTCTCCATCATTTTTGTCATGAACCACCACCAACATTTTCAACTTTTTCTTTTTTGACATGCTTTGTGTACATGTCCCATGTTGGTGCATCTCATGTAAAAAGGAAAAAACCCAACATATGTATTTAATTCTTGATAAAGGAAGGGAAGGAAAGGAGAGAGGTGTGTGTGTGTGTGTGTGTGTGTGTGTGTGTGTGTGCGTGGGGGGGTATTTGGGATGACTAGCCTACCTTTTCGGATATTTCCAGAAACGCCTGATCAAAGCCGTCATCTGAAATAAATAAAAATCTATCGATTTCCTTCCAAGATCACACTCACAAATTTGACTGTGAAGCTGTAGTTGTCGCATCCTGAAAGTTGCCATACTTAAAATGCATGAATTATAAAATGCTCAGTTGTGTGCGGAAGTACCTGGACAGTTTTCTGCCATGTTTTTGCATTTCAATGCCTTTTTCAGTCTGACTGACCAGCATGTGTAGAAATAGTTTCAGGAGGTAGAATGGTGCCGTTATATTCTAGAAGCCTTCTGTTTTTTTTCTCATTAACTCTAGCTTATCTAATAGGGGTGAGGCCGTTGCTACGGGCAGGGGTTTTTTTAGAAGGGGTGGCAGGGGCGAGTGTGGGACACTGGGGAAAGGGGAAAGTATGCTTGCATTTCTTGGGGGGGGGGGAGGAGCAGGAGAAGGGGGTGCTGAAGGCAGAACTGAAAGCATCAAGTTTATTCCTTTCACCTTTGACCAAGAAGAATTTCCAATAGATATACCTCTCTTAACCCCCCCCCCCCCCCCCCACCCCCCAACTCTCTCTTGCATACACACACACACACAAACGCATACGAACAGAGAACACATGAAAACGGACACAGACATCTGCAGTGAAGCACATTTATTGCAGGATATGATCATCCCACCAGAAATCATCACTCTTTCAGTCAAGTAAACTTTACACCCCCCCCCACCCCCCATCCCTCAAAAATATTACATACTTTGAAATCGATTCAAACGAGACCCATCAACGAAAAACAGAGACCATACATCCTGACAAAATACATCAATAATGTACACTGCAGATGTCAAACAGCGTTTTCAGTATTATGGAAAATCTCCAAAATCTTGGTTTTTTGGTGGTTGATTTTCTTTTTTTTTTTAATGCTTATGGAGGATGAACACAGAACTACGAAGGAGAGAAAAAAAAAAAAGCACAAAGTTTAAGGACGTAGTTCTTCACCCTAATGCCAACCTAGCATCAATCCCACCTATCATCCCCTTCCCCTCCTCTACAGTCACACAGATAACACTTTACTTTACCTACAAACACTGCGTCCAAATTTTCAACATAACAAAAAGCAAAAAGGAAAAAAGAAAAAAAAAAAGCATCTTCATAAGAGTCACTGTCAAATGTTATAGATTTACATTAAAAATGTCCATATTAAAAAGAAAAAAAAAACGCTGCATTTTTAATCAAAAGCATTAATCTTTGCCAATGTTAAGGAGGAAAAAAAGGAGACAGGGGAGACAGACTGGTTCCTGGATCACCTCAGCCTCTTCCTGGCAGCCAGCGTACACAGCCCTACTCCGCTGTTCCTTCACTCAACTCTACCCCCCCCCCCCCCCCCCCCCCCCCCCCCCCCCCACCTTGTCTGAAAGACTGAGTACTGAAGACTGGCAGAATGCATATTATAGGAGGCACACAAAAAAAAAGTGGGGGGAAAAAAAACTGGAACCAACAGGTTTGTTTACCTTGTTCAGTGATGCTTCTGCAGAAAACTTTAAAAAAAAAAAAAAAAAAAGCCAATATCCCTCAAGTTTACTCTACTTGGTGGCAACAAGCCATGAGGATGAAAGAAGAAATGGAGAGAAAGACACCAATCCTGCCAGATGCCCAGATGTACACTTGGCCCTCCCTCTGCAAGTGGCAGGCCGTGAAGCGTTACTGGCGGTATTTTTCAGACCGATCACCATCTCCATTCCGCATGTTTGCAGCACGGTCACCTGAAAACACAAAAGCAATGAGTCTTACAACAAATCAATTGAATTCAATTCCATTAATGTGCTTAGATCCCAGCCAACCGCAAAAGGTTGTATCAGGTTGTCATCTTGCTGAAGGTCATAAGGACAAGCCATTAACAGTTTTGACATCAAACACTTCTGTACCCCAACCTTATCTACCACGCTGCTGGCCCTCGGCCGTTTGTCAGAAAGTCTACAGCTTCTGTGGACGTTACCCACATCACAAGACATTCGAAAGCACACTGATTTTCTCTAAGTATAACATCTTACAATCTAAATCAGTACAGCTTATACTCATTCTGATCACACACACACAGCTATCCATGGTTTCATCTTATTATCACCACAGCACCACAGTCCCACCAAGCAATCCATTAAAACCTGGTCACCTTACGGCAACCCACATAACAGATACTGCACTGCTGGCTAGTTTTTGACTCGGACGAGGAAATAAAATGTTCATCTCATTTTATGCACGTGTGCATGAGCACACGCGTATGTGCCCATAAATGCACATCTGTATCTGTGGTAAACTTTAGCACATACATTTTCATGGTAATTACAACAGCAAACATATAGAATTCTTGTAGAACAAAATTTAATTATTGTCACATCCTTTCCAGCTATTCCCTGTGAGATATCTGTTCCAGGCTCAATGCAAAGGTGCAAATGGGGAAAGAGCCCCCCTACTTCCTTATCATGCTTTCTTATTTCCCTTTTCTCCTCTTCACTGGCTGCTGCGAGAGGCCACTGATTGCAATACAGCAGTATATGTGGTGTATCTCCATTTGGTTCCAAAGGTGGATCAACATACCCTCTCTAACTCCTATTTTGAGCAACATCCTGGGGACAAAAGCTGACTCGGGAAAGGAGATAGGAACCATTCTGTTTTCATGACAAAACTCTGATGGTCTCCCTATGTTAATGAGGGGTTTAACCCCCTTGCATTTGTTTCGCCCGTATCCGGCCGCTCCGATTATCTCCCGTGGTGTTCATTACGGCCGCACGTGCCACATTACTTTCCCTCACACACTGCGAGCTCGTTTAAAGTCAAGGCTGGCTAAAAATAAATGGGCATCCCTGAGAGGGTCCAATAAAATCTTAGCAGTAGTATAGGGTGTGGGAAACGATTCATTCACAAAGACAAGGGTCGTGAACTGACCGCATTCCTTTGCTGCAGACGGCATCGCCTTGTTTCTGAAATGGCGTCTGCTAGCGTTTTTCTACCAACTGTGATTTTTTTTAATTATACGAAAGAGGAGTTGGATGATATATTACAAGAAGTAGAGAGATATGAAAGAGAGGAGTTAAATGAAAGTGATGTGGATGTGGGGAGAGGAGGAAGTGGGAGAAGAAGGGGAAGAAAGTGATGAAGATGATGATGTGCCTTTGTCTGCCTTGTGACCACGTGGCGACCGGCGACTTCCGCACCCGTGGTTCAGCCTTTTGAGGAGGAGACTGGGCCAAATCATGATTTGCCAGACACAGCTACACCTCTGGATTATTTTTTTCTGTTCCTGCCGCAATTGTTTTTTACTACAGCTGCTGACCAGACGAACCTGTACGCCAGGCAGCAGATGGCAAAGCGGGGACAACCTGACCTACTTTGGCAGGATACGACACCTGCCGAGATGCGGGCCTATGTAGCTGTACTGATCATGGTGGGGATCAAACATCTGCCTAGGCTCTGGTGCTACTGGTCGACTGATCTTAGATTTAGCGAGCCGTGGATCAGTGGGGTGATGTCAAAAACAAGGTTTCTCAAGTTGAACCAGTATTTTCACCTGAGAGACACACAGAACGTACCTGGCCGCGACAGTCCCAACTATGACCCCCTGTACAAGATCCAGACCTTCCTCGACTTGATTCTGCCCTTGTTCAAGAAAAATTTCAAGTCAGGCCGTGACCTATCTGTCAATGAAGCCATGATAGGATTCAAAGGGCGAGTATTTTTCAAACAGTACATGCCGGCCAAACCAACCAAGTGGGCGTAAAGGTATGGGAGATGTGCGACGCTGACACTGGCTACTGCATCAACTTCGACATCTACACAGGCATTCATAGCCGCACTAATACAAATGTACCCCTCGGACATGAAGTAGTGGACAAAATGGCATCGGAGTACTACAGGCAAAATCGACACCTGTACTTCGACCGTTTTTCACCCTCTGCCACTCATGCGACACCTGTCACAACACGGGACATACGCCTGTGCCACAGTGATGTCCAACCGCAAAGAGCTTCCAGAGGAGGTGACCAAGGCTCGCCTAAAACAACAAGGAGAGCTGGTTCAAATGCAGAAGGGGCCCCTGATGGCGACAGCATATAAAGATAAACGCCCTATCTACTTCCTCAGCACCAACCAGCCACCAGGTAAGACAACACCTGCACTGACAGCGACGACAAGCCGCAACCACATGTCATCAAGGCCTACAACCACAACATGGGAGGGGTGGACAAGTCTGACCAGCACAGGGCTTACTACCCGGTTGGTCATCAGAATAAGAAGTGGTGGCGTTACCTCTTCCATTCCCTTGTCAACCTCATCATCATGCAGGCCTATATCACCTGGCAAAGGTCACCCCATAATCCGACACCAAGAAGACGTATGACCACCTGTGGTTCAGGGCTGACGTGGCAGAACAGCTCCGCACTGGCTTTACCAGCAGGAAGAAAAGTGCTGGAAGACGGTCAAACGTGGCAGAGGCCCCGATTGCGAAGGAAACCATCGACCACCATAAACAGGTGAAGATTGAAGGACGAAAGCGCACCTGTCGTCAGTGTGTCAACGTGGGTCGCAAGACAGCCAAAGGCCGACAGCCAGAGACCTCCTTCAAGTGTTCCTTCTGTGACGTCCCTTTCTGCCAGCACACATGACTGTTTCCGTGACTACCATGCGGCAAATACGGTAGAAACCATGGATCAACAATAGTATTCACCATATTGGTGACATGTGACAGTGGTGACAGTTACCTTCCCGCTGTGTGTGACCAGACACCACATTAGAGTGTAAATAATGTATTTTACTTCTTTCTGTGACTGTGTATATTCCGGTGTTAATGATCGTTCAGTAGCGACAAATACACTTTTTTAGGATGAAAAAACAAAAACTGTAAAGTTACCTGGCTGTATGTTTGTGTATGTGACAATCGTGTGACACTTTGTGACACCATAATCTGGATTTACTGAACCAGGACTGCTGTTTACAAGTTGAGGTAGGCCACCCTTTGATGATTTATACTAACAAATGCATGCCGACAATGTTATTGTCTGTCTGGTGTATCATAGTACCATTGTCAACGTTTGATGTCCCATTGTTTTGTGACAAACAGGGTGACAATGACACCAACATGCATCCCAAACATGTGACATCTCTGCATTATGAAATATGATGTATTAGGATTTTACATACTAAATTTGACAGCGCTGCAGTGGAAACTTTGTCCACTACAGCCTTTCAAAGGCAGTAGGCGAGTTTTAGGTTAAATTTCTCAAAACAATACGAATACTAGGAGCAGTTTTGGGCTGGAAAATGCAAATGCAAGAGGGTTAATGTTTACACTTTAATGCGCTCTTCTTCATCCCTTTTTCCTCCTCCCCAGCCCCTCCTGACCCCCTCCCTTTTTTCCTCCTCCAAATCTTTGCAAGTCACTGTCTTAAACCTTCAAAGTGTATCCTGTCCAAGCATCATGAAACCTGCCTGCGTGAAAACAAGAGAATGGTCATTGCAAATGGCGGACGCTGAAGTTCAGTTGAACTGCCAAGGCTACAGTACCAGCATGAATTTAAATGAGTAAATTTATTCAGAGATACATAACTAGCAACAAGGTTTAACTTTCAGAGTGTTTCATGACTCTCGAGCACAAAACAAATTTGCTTATTGTTAACATTGTTAGAGACTAACACTGACAAAGCTGATTTGGATGGGTCTAAAATAGGTCAGTAGCCGACTTTGTGATGAAATTGTATCCATTCAAACATAAAATTGCAATCTAACGAAGATTTATTTGAAAAACTTCAAAAACAGTAAGTTTATTTTCTTTAAATGAACATTTACAGTTTAAATTAAGCAACTGTCTGCAGTTAATCTGGGCAAAAAATTATGACTTGGCCAGGTTTCAGAAGCGGTACAAATTCAAGGAGCAGAAATATGTCAATTTGTTCAACCTTCAATCTTTTTCCTTCTTTTGTTTTAATGAATGCGAAGTTGCGGTCTGGGCAATAAAAAATTATGACTTGGCCAGGTTTCAGAAGCGGTACAAATTCAAGGAGCAGAAATATGTCAATTTGTTCAACCTCAATCTTTTTCCTTCTTTTGTTTTAATGAATGCGATAAACCTTTCAAGTGAACCATAAAACCTATTCCAGGTGTAAATTTGTTTAATTCAAGAATCTGTTAATCGTGGTGCTAGAGTAATAAAACAGGCCAAAATTGCAAGTGGTGAAAAGACGACATTACTAATGCACACATTTCCTTGCAATGTTGCCATCAATCAGTTTCATTTGTGTCAGCAGCACGTTTTTTTTTTTTTTTTCATTGTTTACATACTTTTTTTTGTTTTTTTACCCTGTGAAACTGAAATGCAGATTCATACTTTACAAACTTGGCATTTTTTGTGACCAACCATACAATCGAATTCAACTTTCATATTTGACCTGGGAATAGGAATTTTTGTTCTGCTCATGAAAGGAAAATGATATATTGCATTTTATCAGCCCACATCACACATTACAAATCACTTTTTATCATCAAAGATGGCAACAGTTAACAGGAGAACATCCTTTTTACTGGCAATTATTACTTTCAAGTAATGATGTTGAGTTTGTTTGAACAGTTAAAACATGACAAAGTAACAGCTAGACAACAAAATACTCCCTTACTAAACATTCGTCGCCTTTCTTAACAATGTCCTTGATTTGATTCGTAATGTCATTTTCCTCAGGAACTTTCAGGTCCTCGCGCGTGTCTCCATTTTCGCTCATGAGTGTCAGGTATCCATCGCCTCCCAAATCCACAAGCTGTTAAACAAAAACATGCAACACATTAAAACCACCATTACATTACTGTTCCTATAGTATGTTGTACAACAATAGCTCTCTCTTTGCAATCTTGCCTGCTCTCCCTAAGCAAGAAATGTCGAATAGCGGCCAACTGAAACATACGGGTGATTTAAACATGTGAAAGCACGTTCTAGGCACAACATAGTGTCTGAAAATTCCATGCATGTGACCTTCACCCCCATCAAGAGAACCAATCATATTTCATTTCAGAGAAACTGGTTTTCGTTTTCCATTCCTTTGAATGTAATGTAATGACACTGTGCTCCGATTCAAAGCACACAATGAAGTTCCATTATTCACTCTGAGTTCCATTGTCCTTAAAACGGTAAGATCACAATCTATCTATCATTACTGCACACATATCTTGTGAACTGGGTTAGATTATAGCTATAATCCGCTTAAAATAAGCATCAGATTGAAAGCAAGTGTCCATGTCCTAAAGCCATTTCCCAGTTTCATGGATGTGCACATAGCCAAGTTCAGTTCACAGCCCTGATCTCATTGATTTTATCGTCGTCATGAAGCAAGGAGGTGAAACAAACATCTTCAAACGGCCAGTCTCCGATTCTACAGAAGTATCTGCATACCTTGTACTCCATGCAGAATTCTGCCCAAAAAGAGCACAGAATCTGGTTTATCAAAGACTCACATTGGACCGTCCTGCAGAACAGATGGAAGCATTCGGGACTTGGAACAGCATACCAAGGCATGTTTCGAGTGCCAGAATCATAAACAGAACAGTATAGATGTACATTTTTTGTGTATGAAGCAATCCACTGGTACTCATGCTTTTCTTGTTTTTAGTTATCATTTTAGGGGGGGGGGGGGGGGGGGGGGGTGTCTTTTTTTTTTTTTTTTTTTAACTACATTCTGGTTAATATTAGCTGTTTAAAATATTTTCGGATTCCTGAATGAATGCTGAACCTGTAAATATCAATTTCATTGCTGTACTTTCAATACTTTTAGAGATATGGTCATTTTAGAAATCTAAAATTTGCCATTTGGTGTTATCAGAATTTGGATTGTTAGCCACTGATGTACCACTGTATTTTTACAAGCATGCTTTAGAATTGGATCGTTTCTTTAATAAGTCATACTACATACGTAACTTACAGTTTCAAGCTTGAAAATGTACTCATCATGAAGAGATGTGTGGTTTCAACCATGGTATATCATGCATTTTGCTCAAAAATGCCCAAATCAGTCAATTTTCAAAAGCAAACATCTCAAAAATTACAAAAGACATTTGCCTGCAATTTTGCACGTATGTTTCTGTTGCAGTTCCCTTCAAAAGGCACATTTTCACATTTTCTTGATATGTCTGAATTCGACAATTTGGCTGGATGTACCTTAAAATCATTTAAAAAAACTAGATTTTTTTTCATATTAAAAATTACAAATATTGATAAGCGGAACCTAAAACTGGCCAGCGCACTAAAAAGCTATGATCAGGAGCCTGATAAGCTGCTATTGCTCCTAGCTCGGAGGCTGGGCTTAGGGGGAAAAAAAAAACCTGCCTCACCTGGAAATGAGCAAATTCAGGGCACAGAGGCTAGGCTTACAAATTTTGCTCCAGCAGCTAGAGTATATCGCCTTTTAATGCAAATTCAGACTATTAAAAGCTTGAAAGACCACTACAAACCTTACTTAACCCCTCTTGTCCATCGAGCGCCCGCTAGCGCCCGGCCGGAAATCACACAGCCAAAACGCTGAGCGCCCGCCAGCGCCCGGTAAAACACGTGGCAACAATGGGCGCCGCCATGTGTTTCTCGTAGAAAAGGAAGTCTCGCGAGAACGTGACTTCCTTCTTCCTGTAGCCATTTACTTCCGTTTGCAAAAAAACCGCGAGTCGATACGTGCCGTGGTTCTCGAGTTTCGAATTTTTAAAGTTTTGAGGTCGAAATGCCGTTTTTCACCGTGGCTAACCTTGAGTTCTGCCATTCTATAATGAGATTTAGTGATGGAGATACTGTGTTTTGTAGGATTTACGGCATAAGACTTAGTGAAAGTGCTGGGTAATGAAGCTTAGAGTGACCTAGATTTCGACTGGGATGAAGTTCCAGGTATGATGAACAACAATTCGGAAGAAAGTTCTGAAGAAGATTTTTTTTTATTTCCCGAGTAAATGGCTCATGTGACATTCTTCAACTTATGATATAGCAACATATATGTTCGTAGGAATTTTTAAAATTATTTTCATTTCGTTATTTCCTTTCCTCTCTTTTAAATTAATTTTTTAATTGGGTAACCATGTTCAAATTACGGAGTTACTTACCTTGCCGACGGTTTTCGGTGTAACTAAGCTCAGATAAGTGCATACTGAAGAGGGTTAACCTCCTACTTCCCACTGCCAGAAGTCAGTATGTTTGTCGAAAGTGAGGGGAAAAGAGAAGAAGAGAGGGGCTTTACCGTGTAGTCCACGCGGGTAACATTGGGGACCTCCATGTTGTGAGTAGAAGGGCAGATATCTTCCAGCTTCTTGTTAGTGAACACATCCATTCCAACTAGGTGAACCTGCACACACACAGTCATGTGCCATCAGCAACTCCCGTCTGATCTTGAAAATCAAGGGGGGGGGGGGGGGGAAATCGCCTTCTATTAATAAGAAAGTAATAGAAGGAAAAAAGTAAAGGAGAAAAAATGAAAAGAAAAAAAAAAACATTGACAAGTGAAAACTGAGGGTAAAGCATAAAAAAATCAGACAAATTCATGAATTCAGAGATAACATCTGCACTACTGTCTAGCATCCGTCTGTCTGAAGTCAGGCTATGCCATATATAAAAAAAAAACATACCTACTTTAGCAGTCAGAACATTTCTACCTTTATGATTTGAAAAAAAAGCATACCACAATGTTTCTGGTGTAGAGTTCATGCTTGCTGAGTCTGTCTGTAGTGGGTGCACCTTTTCTTCACAGTCCCTCCTCCCCCTCCTTCCTCCTAATTGGCTATTAGAAAGATCTAGTGTGACTATTTTTTGTGGTTTCTTTTATATTTTGGTGAAGTTGACTGAATGGTCAACCTCCTCCTGCTTTTTTTTTTTACCCATGGACATGAAGAGTGGCTAAAGCATGCCATGTGGAGGCTGATGATGGCATAAATGTTCTTGTTCATTTTGCTTCCTCTCCCTTCTATATAAAGTCCTCTTCAAACAGCAGACTGTTGCTGGTGACTGTGGACCAACTATTTCATCAAATTTTTTTCTGTTCTGTTAGGGAATGCTGTTCCACAGGGATTCCCATTAGTTGGGAACTGTCTTGGAGTTTCTGCAGCGCAATGAGTTTGGCCACATCACCAGCAACAGAAAAAGGTTCTACTATCTATGGCTTGTTCGTCTGGGCGGCTGCTAAACTCCATCCAATGTAACTCTGCAACCTTCGCAAGTTTGCAATCCTTCAGTTTTGCTAGATGACTGACATACTTTCATAATTTCCTCATTCAGCTGTGTTGTTGTTTGAGTTACATTTTCTGGATGGGGGACTTTTTCTCACAATAAATCTTTTTACACGACCGCTGTCAAGAACTTAAACCAATCCTAGTCCAGATCTTAGGTTCTGTCCCATCTTCAGTCACAAGGACAGAATTAAAATTATCTAGTCGAATTTTATGGAGCCATCATCTCCTTCTGAAGCAGGCATTTTTCAACATCATTGAAATTGTGAACTAATCTTTGTGTAAGGTTTCCACTCGCATGGGTGAAACCAGGAAAATATGAAACCCAAGAAGGCCAGGGGTCCAGGGGGGCCACCTGAGGCGCTCTGGCGGGGTCAAGGGGCAGATCATGAAGGTGCTGGAGTAGCACATGGAAGGGGTGGTGGTGGTTATTGGTGTGCAACAGGTATGTAACTTGGCTCAAGATTTAAACTGAAGTTATGATACTTGGATTTAAACCTTGAACCCCACACACGAAGTTCTTGAAGATTCCAGACAATTTCAATAAATCTACAAGGAAAGTTAACATTATTAAATTCAGTGCACAAGTTAATTTCTACTGGAAGCAAAATTAACTAGTGATGTGAGCTGTACAGATTTTTGTTGAGTTTTTATTAAACAGATTCTAATAAACTTTACATAATAAGCTGAATCAATAATACACTGGGTAACAAGCTCATGGAAATACCAGTCTCCCGATTCCCATAAATCAGGCATACAAAATAAACAGTTGTAAGATTGGTGGGCATAACCGTCGTGAATAAATAAATCAAAATGAAATCTGTCATGTAATAGAGTGCTTTAAAAAAAAATACATGTAATGAACAATATCTAACTTTGCCCAGGGACCGTTTTTTGGGAACCATGCCGATCCCAAGCCCAGATAGAAGAGGAGGGTTGGGCATGGGGCCAGCTACCCTACCCTGTAAAACAAACCACAGCTACAAAAACGCCAACCAGGAATCAAATCAACACCTCAGCCCTGGGAAGGGATGGGTCTTTGACAAGGAGATGTATGACGCCATGTGGTGAAAGCCTGAAATCTCAGGAAGCCACAAGGCCAACCACCTTTCTTTCAACCAGGGCAGCGAACATCGTAACATGGAACGTCAGGACCATGTATGAGACAGGAAAGACATTCAAGTAGCATCAGTGATGAAGAACTAAGCCTAACCCTGCTTGGAGTCAGTGAAACCAGCTGGACACAGTCCAAACAGAAACGACTGACCTCAGGAAAGATGCTGCTGTACTCAGAACATGAAGAGGACAATGCCCCCATACTCAAGGAGTCGCACTGATGTTATCTAGCACAGCTCAGACAGCACTTGTTGGGTCGGAAGCTCATTGCCCAATATTCATCACGGCATCCTTCAGAACCAAAAAGATGATCAATATGTTATACAGTGCTATGCACCTACAAATGACAGCAAGGAAACTGACAATGGCCAGTTCTCTGACAGACTGCAGTCCATCATAGAGAAGTACCCAGAGAAAGACATCACCATCCTGATGGGGGACTTTCAACGCCAAGATCGGAAAGGACAACACTGGGTATGAGACCATCACGGGAAGCCATGGACTGGGGGACATGAACGAGAACGGTGAACAACTGGCAGACCTATGTGCACTCAACAACTTTCTCATCGGTGGCAGCATTTTCCCCCCACAAGAACATCCACAAGGCCACCTGGTTTTTCACCAGATCACAACAGAAAACCGGATCGACCACATCTGCATCAGCAAGAAATTCAAAGATCCATGCAGGATGTGAGGGCAAACAAAGGAGCAGACATGGCCTCAGACCACCACCTCGTTGTGACCAGGCTTAGGTGTAAGTTAAAGAAGAATTGGATGACGGCACAAGCAGTATGACACAAGTACAACACAGCTCTCCTGAGAGATACTAACAAGATCCAAGAATACAGAACAACTCTAGGCAACAAGTTTCAAGTAATACACGGACTGCTAGAAGAGGAAGATGGTACACTAGAGAACAAGTGGAAGGAGATCAAGGAGGCAGTAACATCAATATGCCAGGAAGTGCTTGGCCACAATAAGCACCAACACAAGAATGGATCTCGGCAGATAGCCTATGCAAGACCCAACAGAGGAAAGAGAAGAAAGCGACAATCAACAACAGCCGAACAAGAGCAGAGAAGGCCAAAAAAACACAAGCAGAACACACTGAAGCAAACAAACGAGCAAAAAAGAGCATCAGAACAGACAAGAGGAAATATGTAGATGACCTAGCAACAGAAGCCGAACAAGCAGCAAAAGAGGGAAACATGAAAGGACTGTACAACACGACCAAGAAGCTGGCAGGAAAATACAGGAGGCCAGAAGGACCAATAAAAGACAGAGGAGAGGGAAGGCAGCTCACAGGAGAAGAGTAGCAGAAGTATAGATGGGCTGAGCACATCGAGAAGTTCTTGAACAGACCATTGCCAAAGAACCCTCCAGACATCGAAGAGGCTGACTCAGACATGCCCATAGACTGCGAGGCACTAACCAAAGAAGAAATTGGAAAGGCAATCAAACAGCTGAAGAACAGAAAGATGACTGGGACTGACAATATCCCTGCAGACGCTGAAGACGGACATAGAGACCACAGTTGAGATGCGTCGGCCTCTCTTCAAGATCTGGGAAGAGGAGCAAGTGCCAGCAGACTGGAAGGAGTCCTTATCAAGATTATTTTTTTTAAAAGGCGACCTTAGCAACTGCGCGAACTACAGGGGAATCACACAGCTGTCAGTGCCAGGAAAGTTTTTTCAGCAGTCATTCTGAACAGGCTAAAGGATTCATTGATGCTCAACTCCGTGACCAGCAGGCTGGCTTTCGCAAGGATCGATCCTGCACAGACCAGATCACAATGCTTCACATCATTGTTAAGCAATCCAACAAGTGGAACTTTTACCTGTATGTCAACTTTATCAACTACGAGAAGGCCTTAGATAGCATGGACTGAGACACCCTGTGGAAGCTTCTCCGACATCACGTTGTGCCGGTCAAGATACCACCATCATCAGAAACTCGTACGAGGCTCTGACCTGCAGAGTCATCCATGAAGGGCAGCTCACAAAGGCATTCGAAGTGAGGACTGGTGTCAGACAAGGCTGCCTGCTTTCACCATTTCTATCTTTACTGTCAATCGACCGGATCATGAAGACCTCAACAGATGAGAGAAGACATGGGATCCAGTGGACATCCTGGATGCAGCTGGACAATTTGGACTTCGCCGATGACCTGGCACTACTCTTGCACACTCAACAGCAGATGCAAGAGAAGACGAGCAATGTAGCAGCCACATCAACACAAGTAGGGCTCAACATCCATAAAGGCAAGAGCAAGATTCTCAAGGCCAACACTGTCAGCAACAACTCGATCATGCTGGACAGCGAGATGCTAGAAGAGGTAGAAGCCTTTACCCACCTGGACAGTGTCATCGACAAGCAGGGGGGCACAGACGCCAATGTCAGAGCAAGGACTGGAAAGGCCAGGGCAGCGTTCCTACAGCTACGGAACATCTGGAGCTCCAAGGAACTGTCAGTCAACACCAAAGTCAAGCTCTTCAACACCAACATCAAGGCAGTTCTATTGTATGGAGCCCAGACCTGGAGAACTACAGTAGCCACCATCAAGAAAGTGCAGGTGTTCATCATCAGCTGCCTGTGGAAGATTCTCTGCATCCAGTAGCCAGACATCAACAACAGCGAGCTCTGGGACAGAAGAAACCAGCTGCCCGCAGAACAGGAAATCAAGAAACAACATTGGGGCTAGATTGGACATACGCTGCGGAAGCCTGCAAGCAACATCACCAGACAAACCCTAACATGGAACCCCTCAGGAAAACGAAAAAGACGGTGGCCAAGGAACACCTGGCGCAGTGACTGGGAGCAGACATCAGGATAAGATAAGATAAGATAATGTTGCTTATAGCCCAGCCGACCGCAAAGGGCCATATCAGGGCTGTCACCACACGTTAAAATCAACTCATAGGTCATTCATCCACATAATTCTTTAAAAGACATCGTCTAAAATCTCATCCAAAACTTTGTTAAAAAATCTTTCCACTGTAAAATCTCAGATCCGATGAAAAATGTTAACCTCTTTCAAGAACTCGAAGATCGTGTCAGGGCGGAACATCTCTGAACAAGGTTTTCATGGAATCTGCTGTAAAATGTTTGTGTCTCACATCGTGCAAATCCCAACACTCTAAAAGAATATGTTTCATTGTGAGTGGCACATGACACGGAATGCACCAAGGGGCTTCTTCACTCTTTAAAAGGTAGGAATGGGTAAAATATGAATGGCCGGTGTGCAGCCAGCACAGAACTGTTTCTTCTTTACGACCACCAGACGAAGACGAGAGAACTCCTTTAGGTTTGGACGGATCTGAAAGAGTTTGTTATTTGTCTGTGTATTCCAGTTCTCCTGCCAGGTCTTTTACATAATCGTTAATTTTGGGTTTCAGATCCGAGCAGGGGGGATAGTGTGTTTGACAGTTTCTCTCGTATGGCATTCTTGGCCAAACGATCCACCATTTCGTTCCCTCCAATACCAACATGACCAGGAACCCAAGCCAGAAGAATGTTGTAACCCTCCGCTGTCAACTTGTAAAAAGTTCAAAAAAGTGTAAAAGTTCAGGGTGCTGAAGGTTGCGGCCAGCTATGGCCTCCAAAGCTGACAGTGAATCCGACAAAACCAGAAAGTCCCTCTTCGTGGATTGGGATATTATCCGTAGTGCCAGAACCAGAGCTGTAACTTCAGCAGAGTAAGCAGAAGCGTCTGAAGGAATATGTTCGAACAGTATTTGAGAAGGAGCACCAGGGCAGTAGGCTGCACAGGCCACTCCATCTTCAGACTTGGAACCGTCAGTGAAAATTTTCTGATAGGATGAGACTTCGAAAAGAGGTCAGCATACAAAGCCTTGTATGCCAGAGAGCTGGTGGACTCTTTGCGAAAAGCTGCAAGATCAAAACGAATCTCTGGTGTGAAAAAGGTCCACGGAGGTTGATCTGGAAACTTGGAAAAATCGGACACAACTCCTACGTCTAGACCTGCATTCCGTGCGCGAGGCTGCATACGAAGACCAAACGGCGGAATACAGTTAGGGTTGTTTTCAAATTTGCTTTGGAACTGAGGGTCAAAGACACAGTCATAGGCAGGGTTTTCAGGTTCGGAGAACAGTCTGACGTAGTAATTCAAAGACAGTTTCAGCCTGCGGTTGGACAGTGAAGGTTCACCTGCCTCTGCGTACAGGCTGTACACAGGGGTGGTGCGGAATGCTCCAAGACAGAGACGAAGCCCTTGATGGTGGATAGGGTCCAAGAGTTTTAGATACGACGGTCTGGCAGAGCCATACACAGCACAACCATAGTCCAGTTTGGAACGGACCAAGGCTCTGTAGAGGTGCAGCAAAGTTTTCTTATCAGCGCCCCAGTCAGTGTGTGCTACGACCCGCAGAATATTCAGAGCTTTCTGGCAAGAGGTTTTGAGGTGTTTAATGTGGCTGAGAAAGTTGAGTTTTTGGTCAAAAATAACTCCAAGGAATTTGGCCTCTGTGACAGCTGGAATGGGAGATTTCCCTATTTTGATTTCAGGATCTGGAAAAAAAACTGACGAAAATTATGGAAGTGAATGCACTGTGTCTTCGTAGGAGAGAAAGTGAAGCCGTTTTCATCCGCCCATTGATGAATTTTATCCACACAAAGCTGGAGCCTGCGCTGGACACTCGGGTACAGGCTTCCAGTTGCACAGACAGCAAAATCATCCACAAACAATGAGCAGTCTGAACCCTGCTGAACTGACTTGACAATGTTGTTAATCTTGATGCTGAATAGGGCCGGAGACAGTATGCTCCCTTGTGGAACACCCAACTCCTGCTCATGAACATCAGAGAGAGTGGTGCCAACCCGGACCCTGAAACTGTCGGTCTGCCAAAAAATTTTGAATGAAAAGTGGAAGATGACCCCGAAAACCAAGATCATGGAGATCATGAAGAATTCCAGCTTTCCAGGTGGTATCGTAGGCTTTCTCCAAGTCGAAGAATATAGCCACTGCGTGGTGTTTGTTCAGAAAGGCGTTCCGAAGCGTAGATTCCAGACGAATTAAATGGTCCACTGTAGTATGATGTTTACGGAAACCACACTGTTCTTCGCCAAAAGGCCGTCGGTTTCAAGTTTCCACATGAGTCTAGCGTTGACCATTTTCTCCATCAGTTTACAGACACAACTGGTCAAAGCTATTGGACGGTAGTTTGACGGGTTGGAGAGATCTTTTCCAGGTTTGGGAATAGGAATGATGAGGGCTTTTCGCCAAGATGGTGGAAAGAATCCAGTAGTCCATACATGGTTGTATACATGTAGCAGGATGTGCAGACCTTTTTGCGGAAGATGTTTCAAAAGTTTATAATGGATTTCATCTATATACCCGGAGAGGAATCGTTGCAAGAAAGTAAGGCTGATTTCAATTCATTTAAAGTGAAAGGAAGATTGTAGTCTTCCATGTTGTCTGACGAAAAGTTGCAGGGTGATTTTTCTTTAAGGGCTTTGTTTTTGAAAAAACTGGCTGACTTGTTAGAAGAGGAGGAATTCTTTTCAATGGTTGAAGCAAGCAGATTAGCAACTGCTTTTTTCTCTGTTATTTAAAGAATCAGAAAACTTGAGGTGGTTCACAGTGGGGCAGGTGTTCTTCCCTTTAATTTCTTGATGATTTTCCACACTTTTTTTTTCTTCGATGTTTGGATGTGAGACTTGAGCAAAACTGTCTCCAAGATAATCGCTTACTGGTCTTATATATGTGTTTAGATTTGGCCCTCAGTTTCTGATGCGCTCGGACGTTGGGCATCGAGGGTCTGCAAGAGACCCTACGTTGAGCTCTTTTACGGGTTTTGTTAATTTCTTTGCACTCAGAATTGAACCAAGGAAACTTTGGCATTACGGGCTTCTTGGAAGATGTCTGGATGGTTGACTTTGCGCAATTCAGTAGTATGAAATCTGAAAGACTTCCTGCCGGATCGTCACTTTGCAGGATCCTGTCCTCTTTCAGATCCATAAGAAACTTAGTGGCAAAGAGGTCCCAATCTGCTTTGTTGAAATTGAGGCGTTCTGGCAAAGACTCGCTCTCTGCATCGTACACCGAAGCAACACAGGAAAGTGGTCACTACCATGCAGGTCCTCATCAACCTCCCAAACAAAATCCAAAAACAAAGATGGATCACAGACAGAAAGATCCAGACAAGATGTGGTGCCATTAGCGGAGTGAAAGTAAGTTGGTGATTCCTGTTCAAGACACAGATCAAGCTCCGAAAACACTTCCTCTAAAAGAGACCCCGTGGTGAATCTCTCACTCACTCCTCATAGAGGAGAGTGGAGAGTGGCCATTCAGATCACACCCAACAGCAGGAAGGGTCGAGGAAGCTGCTCCAAGAGTGAAATGAGGTCCTGTTTGGTGACGCAGATGTTTGGAGATAAGTACAAACTACAGACAGTAACTGTTTTGTGGAGAGTAACCCGAGCTGCCACTGCCTGAAGCGGAGTCTGCAGAGCAACTGGGCTGTACAGAACAGAGTTGTGAATGAACAAGGCAACTCCACCAGAAGCACCATGTTCAACAGACCTGTGCAGGCAGATTTAGAAAACTGTAGCCAGAAAGTGAAAATTTTTTGTCAGACTTGAGAGAAGAGTTTCTTGGAGGGCAATTAGCATCGGCCTGGCCTCACGGCACAACAGCTGCAATTCTTCATAATTGGAAGACAGTCCCCTGATATTCCAATGTATGATTGAATCCATTGTGGATGAGTCCATCATAAAAGAAATATGGTGAAGGAAAATAAATCACGTAATTCTTCCTTTTATTCCATATCAACATCATCTGGATCCGAGAGAACTGCAAATCTGTTGAAATTTCTCTCCGCTTTTTTTCTCTCGATCTGATAAAATTTTGTTCGGCGTTTTCTTTTTAGGTGGCGACTTGGTCTTTCCTCCAGAACCGCCAGCTCCCTTGTTGACAGCTGTAGGGTGCCCTTTGGAGGATTTTGAGGGGGTGTTCTTGTCTTGTACTTCAACGACTTCCACTCTCTGCCGCTCGGAAGTGCCTGTAGGTCTTTTGCCCCCTGGTGGTCTGGGGGCGGGAGTAGGCTTTGAAGACTGACTCGTATCTGAAGGTGGTGACTGCTGGGGTTCATCGCATGCAGTGGTTCTGCCTGAGGCTACAGACTTGGTTTCTGGCTCTCTCTCCGCAAACAAGGACTCCACCGTCTGCACTCCGATGCGGACTGTTGTTGGCTTCTTTACTGCAGCTGCAAACGAGAGCCCAGCAGTTGGTTGACTTTTCATAGCAATCTTTTTCGCCTCAAAAAACGGGATTCGCTGTTCAGTCTTTATTCTCTGAATTTCCTTTTCCTTTAAACCAGTTTGGACAGGTCTTCGATGATGATGGGCTTGCCTCCACAGTTGGCACAGAGTGGTGGACTGTCACACACACCCTGGTGGACTGGCTGGCAGCAGGTACCACACACCTCTTTCTTCCGTACATCTATCCCTCACATGGCCGTACCTCTGGCACTTGAAACAGCGCAGAGGTGATGGGATGTACAGTGACACTGAAACTCTCAGGTAGCCCACCGTAATCGACTCCGGGAGAGAAGTAGAGCAGAAGGTCAAGAAAAGGGTGTCAGTTGGAATCCTGTCATTGCCTTTACGCACAAGCACACGACGACGAACGTGGGTCACTCCTTGAGATGCCAGCTCTGACTTGATTTCAGCCTCCGACACTCCTCTCAGATCTCTGCACTGGATTACTCCCTTTCGAAGAGTTCAGAGATTTGTGTGGAGACACTTTGATCGGTCGATCCACTAACGTTGTCGATTTTAACAGCATCTCGGAGTGCAGCTTGGAAGAGCACTCAATCAGAAGTGACCCATTCCTCAGTCTCTTGACGCTCTTTGGCTTCCCGCTGAGGCCATTGATTTCCCTTCGCAATCGCAAAAGGACTCAGGCCTGACAGAGGTCTATCTTCATCTGCTCCCTCCACAATCAGCCAGCTGGCCAGAAGCCTGAAAGGACTCTCGTCTCATGTTCCGAATCCGTGTCCGTCTCCGTTTCTGAATCCTGCCTGTGTCTTTTTTTGGTTTTTGGTGCCATGGTGTATTCATTAGAATTCATCTCTCTCTTGATCCCACCCGCATCATCGAGTCCCAACAAGGGGGATGCCCATTTTATATACGGAATTCCAGTATATCTGGGCACCAGGACTTCAAAGGAGATATACACAGGCCTGAAAGCATCCCTGCCACAGAAGCTCCCAAACCCGTTTGACCCGAGCCGCCGCCTTCTAACCTGAGCTAGGGCATGCACGCGACCAGCCGCTTGATCGAAGTGGGCCACTTCGACCACCTGTCTAGAGGAAGTCCAGGCCAAAGAGGTGTGTTGACTTGATGCACCGCAGTCACATCAGCGGTCTCAACCTCCAGGATCCTATTTCTCCCCATCACAGGACGCACCGCACGGCAAACACGGTGGGCCTCAAGAAGACCACAGAGAAAAGAAGAGCGTGGAAAAGAAGATTTGAAGGGGAGACGAAGATAGAAAAGAGCCAAATAAGAAAGGCAGAAAACAAGAAAAGGAGAAAGGCGGGTTACTATTAGTCAGGATCCTCACCTTAGCCTGTCTGGCATGGGAAGCCCTACCAGGGGCATCAACTCCTTACCACGTTGCGCTTAGGCCAGACAGCATCTTCAGCTTTTCAGGCCTAGAAGCATTCTAAAAAACTAGCCTATCTCAAGTATTGATGCCCCCACCAGCAAAGCCTAAGGGATCACAGGACCACGCAAGCCCTCCGACCACAGCAAGGTTGCAACCCCCGGAGGGAGACATCAGGAACATGGGGATGACTTGGAACCAGCTGGAGAAAAGAGCCCAGGACAGAGATGCCTGGAGGTCCTTGTTTGGCGGCCTGTACCCAAGGAGGATAGGCCATGATGATGATGATGAACAATATCTGTTTCATTTTGCCAACTAAATTAAGTAACTGGTGCTTTATCACATAATAAAGAACCAGTAATCACAAATTGCCCATTTAAAATGACCTTTCAGCTCGCATTAACTGACAAGATAAAAGCACAAAGAAAGTATGTAATTTTTCTTTTCTTTAATTCCTTCATTTTTTCAAGCATATAGATACAGACCTGCTTCACCATACCATTTTGTCAAATTTTTGTTCTAGTGAACAAACAACAAACTTAACAAGCTAACAAAAAATCATCAAGAGGCAAGACTCCTGAGTGGACACTAAACGGAGGAGGCAAAATCTGACCAAAGAGTGAAAACTCTTGCTAACTTCCGCATGCAAATGATGTCAGGCTGTCAAATATTTGACAACATGCCCAGGCACATTGAAAAACTATCGGTGAGAGCATGACACAACTGTCTGATCTAGATGAAAATCACCCTCTTTAGCTTCCTTTTTTTTCTTCTTTTTTTTTATTGGGGGGGGGGGGGGGGGGGGGTCCCTCCAACCTCCAATTCTTTTTTTTCTGGTCTACATGCACTGCCGATAACCCCCTGCTGTGAGCAGAAACATGTAGCATGGGAACAGCGCTCTGGCACTTGCAGACTGTGAGAAATACTTGATTCTTGTGCTGCTGTTTTCTCTTGTGTTTCATGCTTTTTTGTGCTTATGTATCCCTTACCAGTGGATATTATTTACTGTTCTAAGTACTGGCATCAATCCCAGCATATCTTCACTGGGCTCAACCAACGATATGATGACAACTGGCCAAAGTAGCATTTGCACATTCTCTCAGCAGAATGATGAAAGAATTAGTTTGGAAAAGAACCACCTGGATTGGATGGAGTAATCAGGATGCAGTTTTTTTCAAAACGTTCAGGAAAAAAAATTGACCCAGACATTTCCTGAATTCAGGAACTCCAGACAAACATTTGAGGTCGAATTCTGGTTTCCAGCATTTCTGGATATATTGTTTCATCCATGCGCTCAGCGCTGCAATTTTGCTAACGACTCCTTAAACCCTTGGTGCTGACGCTTTGCATGTGCCTCTTCAGCACCTTTTTTGTTGGTAAGGCGATCAGATTCAAGTTTGCTCACTCTGGTTCCAAGGACTACCTGATCTTCGCATATGTTTTTCCAACGTCATTCAGTAAGGCTACCTGCACAAAAATCACTGACAGACAGACAAGCTGAATATTTCTATTTCTTTTCATGCATTGTGCTGCTGAGCAGCTCGAATGGTACTGATTAAGAGTTGAAATTTGTTGCGAAGCAGCTCTGTGCAGACCGCTGAGCAGTCAGGTGTCCATTATTGGCTGAGCCTGACACATGGTCCTCGGAACAAAGCATTTTGCAGATTTAACAATCAGTGAAAAATGAATACATAAGAATTCCAATTCACCAAAACATATTTCTCTTTTCAGTTTCAGCACCACTTATGTTTTAGAAAGGGGTGGGACTCTCCATAAAGGAAAAAAAAGAGGAAACAGCCTAGGGCATCCCCCCCCCCCCCCCCCCCCCCCCCCCCCCCCGAAAAGTTTTGGGTTGCTACATTCAGTTCTGTGCAATGAAGTCTCGCGAGAACGTGATTTCCTTCTTCCTGTAGCCATTTTCTACCGTCTGCAAAAAACGCGAGTCGATGCGTGCCGTGGTTCTCGAGTTACGAATTTTTTAAAGTTTTGAAGTCGAAATGCGGTTTTTCACCATGGCTTACCTTGATTTCTGCCGTTCTATAATGAGATTTAGTGATGGAGATACTGTGATTTGTAGAATTTACGGCATAAGACTAAATGAAAGTGCTGGGTGATGAAGCTTAGAGTGACCTAGATTTCGACTGGGATGAGGTTCAAGGTATGATGAGCAACGATTCGGAAGAAAGTTCTGAAGAAGAAGATTTTTTTTTCCCCGAGAGTAATGGCTCATGTGACATTCTTCAAACTTACGATATAGCAACATATATATTCGTAGGAATTTTAAAAATTATTTTCATTTCATTCATTCTTTCCTCTCTTTTAAATTATTTTTTTTAATTGAGTAACCATGTTCAAATTACGGAGTTACCTATCTTTGTGTGCAAAAGAACTGTCTCAGGGAACTTTTTCTCCGCGTGAAATGACATCTCTTCGACGTGTTGCCATTTTGAAGATAGCAAAACTGTGAATCCAAGCCGTTTCGAATAGTTTGTAGATAAATAACACCCTATGTTTTTGAAGACATGAATCACAGATCGCTCCCGCAGAACTGACACTGTTACTCAGAACGAACAAGGATCTACCGTGGAAATCCGCGGATCCAAGGAAAAATCCCGCCCTGTTTAGAGACAGATACAGTTAATCTTCAATTCTGCAGGGAAAGAGAGGGAGGCGATATTTCTTATTTAAAATACAGTGCAGAGGCCATGCATCAACACACTGGGAAGCTGACGGAAATATGCATCCTCTCTTGCACAGTCTCCTGTGAGAGTACAAAGAAGTAAAATCCTTTTTCTTTAAACCCTGAAAGTCATAATCCTCAAGTTGTAAGATCTAACTTGGTGGTCCTGAGCATCAGGTGTAACCCACTAGACCTTGTGTATAATCGATCACAAATACACCAACTGCATATGAACACAAGGTCTGCTATTGATCTTCAAACTGTACATGATAGATCAAAAACATACCTAATATTTACTTCAATGAATTAAAATGTCATTTCATGCAATGGATCTTCAAAAAAATGTTTCAATTTTTCTTTTAATTCGATAATTTGCATTTCAATCTTTATCAAGTAGACAAAACATAGCATGTCAACAAAGTATTCACAAATAGGGGTTACCTTGGCGTGACCATGCTTGCCAGTCTTTGAAGTAGACATTTCCACAATCTTGCAAGGACGCCCCTTGATCATCACATGTTCGTTCTTCCTCAGAGCAGAGCACTGTTTGGGATATGTCTGAGAGGCACCAGAGGTGGCCTGCTCAAACTCTCCATGATCATCGCACATGATGGTTGCTGGAACTGGAAAAAAAAAAAAAAAAAAAAAAAAAAAATGCAAAGCATATAAACGTACTCCCGGTTTATCTTGAATACGAGTGAGATATTCCAAATATCTCACCTTTAAATTTTCAGAAAGATCAGCCAAATACTTTCCGAGATTTTCCACAAAGAAGAAAACTGTTTTGGGCCGTTACAGCCGTTAGTAACAGCTATAACAGTAAAATAAAACATGGGGCATGATCTGTGACCCATAATGAAAATACCTACAAATTTTCAGAAAGATCAGCCTAATACTCTCCGACATAGTCCATATAAATGAAAAATCGTTATAGGCTGTTATTGTCATTAGTAACGGCTATAACAACAGTAAAAGAAAACATTAGGCATGATCCGTGACCCATAATGAACATACCTACAAATTTTCAGAAAGATCAGCCAGGTACTTTCTAAGATATTCCATAAAAACTATGGGCCGTTATAGCCGTAAGTAATGGATATAAACGTCATGGGCCGTTATAGCCTTAAGTAATGGATATAACGGGTAAAAATAACATCGGACATCATCCATGGCCCATAATGAACATACCTAAAAATTTCAGAAAGATTGGCCACATACTTTCTGAGATATTCTATCAAGCAGAAAAACTGTTATGGGCCGTTTACGGTTAGTAACAGCTATAACGGTAAAATAACACATCGGGCATCATCCGTGACCCATAATGAACATGCTACAAATTTTCAGAATTATCGGCCAAGTACTTTCTGAGATATTATATAAAGAAGGGAAAACTGTTATGGGCCGTTATGGCTGTTAATAACGGCTATTATGGTAAAATAACACATCGGGCATGATCTGTGACCCATAAGGAGCATACCTACAAATTTTCAGAACTATCAGCCAAATACTTTGAGATATTCCATAAAAAAAAAAATCATTATGGGCTGTTACAGCCGTTAGTAATGGCTGTAATGGTAAAAGGAAACACTAGGCATGATCCATGACCCATAACAAACATACCTACAAATTTTCAGAAAGATCAGCCAAGTACTTTCTAAGATATTCCATAAAGAAGAAAAACTGTTATGGGCTGTTACAGCCGTTAGTAATAGCTGTATCTGTTAAAATAACATTAGGCATCATCCGTGGCCCATAATGAACATACCTACAAATTTTCAGAAAGACTGGCCAAGTACTTTCTGAGATATTCTATAAAGAAGAAAAACCCTTATATATGGCCATAACAGTAAAATAACACATCAGGCATCAATGATCATCCATGACCTATAATGAACATACCTACAAATTTTCAGAACAATCGGCCCAGTAGTTTTTTCTGGAGCGCGAGTGGAACACATTTTGACCATGGACAAACAGTCACACACACACACACACATACACTGACACAGACAGCATTTCTTCGCTTCCATTGTAAAGTACTCCCTGTTCTATAAGAAACTGGGAGTACAAAAGAGTGCATATATTGGTTGTTCATTTCTAATAAATTTAGGAACTTCTCAAGAGAAATTCTGACAATTTCAGGACCCCCCCAAAACTTACCACCAAAAAAATTGGGGATTCTCAAAAAGAATCTTTCTCTGCTTCTTACCTGAATCCAGTATCACACATATTCTCGCTTTTCACTTCATCATTGAAAACACCTTCAGTTTCGGACAAAATGCAAACAAGACTAATTATGGTAGTTTTTCAATGTCTATTACTTTTCTCAATGGTATCTAGTAAGAATCATACCTATCTGAAGACCTGCTCTTTCGTAGTCTTTACCTTAAATGACAAATGATGTGATAATTCAGTTTACACACGTGTGTGTGTGTGTGTGTGTGTGTGTGTGTGCGTGCGCGTGCGTGCGTGTGCGTGCGTCGTGCGTGTGTGCGTGTTGTCCTGGTATATGGTTGATGTGCTGTCCAAAATGAATTTTCCATCTTTTGGACAAATAAAATTGTGTTCCAGTTATCCTGTTAAAATATGAAATAAATTTATATTTCTAATTATAGATCACCTGGTCAAAACTTTCATTTCTATGTCATCTATGAAGCTAGTTGCATGTCAATTTTTTCTCTTCGCTAAAGGTTTTTTCCCTTTTTTTCTTAATATGTTTTCTAGTCATCGAAAATTGGACAGTCTCCCCCACAGATCACTGCTTCATGAACCAGCCCTGGATGCTCCGATGAAATGTCCATTCCCAAAAGAATAAAGCAAAGCACGAAAGGTCAGATGTCAGCAAAGAGACAAGAAAAAAACAAGGTGGGAAATCAATCATTAAATGTGGGTGAATTTTAACAGGTCAGTCCTGAACCCACAAATACATGAAGTTAACGAACCCACAAATAAGGCTTTCTTAAGTAGCATGAAAAATTCGAGTACCTATACTTTCTTATTCTCCCTCATTCCCAAGGTTGTTTTCAATATGCACAGCACCAACAGCTGGCCTAAATATGCACGATGATTATCGTACACAAATGTATGCCCCTGATGCATTAAGTTCTCATATGATGCACCAGAATTTGGGATAGTGCATTACAAAAAAAAAAAAAAAAATTAGTGTGTGACACAATGATTTTCACCTGTGTGCATTACAACTTTGAGTTTGAGCAGCATGTCATTTAGAGCATTTCACTTTTCAGTCCATTCTGCAAGATCAAAGTCGACAAAAAAAAAAAACCCTCAACTTTCCTAAACATTTAGAACCTGAAGAATCTATGAACAACTTTGAAAAAACAACAAGTAAATGGAACAGTCTATCTATGATTAGACCACAAGATCACGTTATTTGACCAAACGAGAAGAGCAAGGCAATCCCAATGAAATCTGGTTTTTTCAGAAATAATAACAGTTCAGCAGTGGTTTGCAGACCATAATCCTGTGAATGGAACAAAAGCTGAACAGCCTATGCAACCTGACTGGCTTGGACAATTCAAATAGCTGTTATACAGACATACGAACATGTTGCACACAGTGCAAGAGTGCCAAACCTATATAATTTTGACAAGGATGCCATAATTTTCATCGATCACCTTTTGTGGTCAATCAATCAAATATTTCAACACCGACAGAAATGTCTCACTTGGTGGAAAATATGACGGATAAAGCTGTGATGAAAATGGAAGACCCCACTTATCAAGCTTCACTGTTAAAATCCTAACAGTGTATGTACTCACACTAATTCACTTTCGTTGATAACATTATATAGCAACATTCGATCATGAATCTGAATATGTAACACTTAGCATATCTTGAGTGTTTTATGAACTTTGTCATCAGCATCTCTTTTCTCATCCATTCCTGTCATTCTTCCTGTATGTTTCTGGGTGTGACCGGCATCAGAATAGTCGAAAAAGCCATCCTGTAAAAAAGGTTGGGGTCCAGGGCCAGCAAAGTCCCTGGTGGGGTACACGGCAACGCCCTATTGAGGGGACAAGGTGAGTTAGTCTTCTTTGCAAGAAATTATTAGTTTAAGTGTATTTTGAGGCCTTTTCCTGAAACTACAGTGAAAGAATATTTCTATGGGGAGAAATGCAGTAAAAAGTTTTACTAACTCCAAACATCCTTACCACACACACACACTTACAATCAGAACTGGCAAAAACACAGTTTTCAAGCTATCTGCGAGTGCGGTCACACTGCCTGACCAGTAGACAAAACTGACACTGTACAAAGCACATCCTGCTTTTCCTGGCATGTCGATCTTACAAATCCAAAAGGCTGTAGCGTTTGCTTTCTTCTTTCCCCCTTTCAAAGTGAACAGTTCTGAGCCTCTGCCATTTGTTGCTGCATTCATCATTGTCATACATGTTCACACCTTCGCAAATCATAGACGACACTGACTATGCTCTGATAACGTGCTTACAAAAAAAGGCATCAACTGGTCCAAGACCTGAACAAAAAGTGAAGCACGCAATTTGGGAATGCGTCACTTCAGAATGCTGTTTGAAACTGATCGTGCTAGACACATATGTAGCAGGACCTTGCGCACCAGAATGAAATTTTAAATCGGCGATCATTAAGCCTCTGAAATCTGCAGACCATTCTGATGCCTGGACTGAGCCAGTCACCGAGCCTGAGAGCGCATGCGCATGCACATGCACATGTGTGTGTGTGTGTGTGTGTGTGTGTGTGTGTGTGTGTGCACGTGCGCACGTGTGTACGCACGCATGCACACATGCATGTTCATGTTTTGTGACCTGCAAAACATTTTGAACTCCCTGAAAATTAAAAAAAATGAGTTTTTTCACACCAAGTCTGACCATCTAATCTCTAGGAATTAATTATCACTTAATATGTATTCCAGTTTGACTTCATTTCTGCATAAACCAGTGATAATTCTTACACACAAAACGTGCATCTCTGATGCATAAAATTCCCATCTGACGCACTGGATTTCAGGCCAGTGAGTCACTAAAACGTTCCAGAATGTACTGTAACACAATGATTTCTCTGTACGCATTACAACTGAACTCAGAGCAGTATGTCACCCAAACGTGCCTTCGTCCCATCCGCCATGATCATAGTCAATAACATTGTAACTTTCCTTAATGTTTCGAATGTTCTGAAGCAATAAACAACTTCCACTTGAGAATTCTCTACTGAAAACCAACAAAGAGTCATCAAAATGAACTACCCAGTCTCTGGTTGGACCGCAAGATCACATGATTTGGCCGACCGACCGCGAAAAGCATGAACAAACCCTACAAATTTGGCTTTTCAGAATCAAAACTCACAATTCAGCTGTGGCTTGTGGGTGATAATCCAGTGAGAGAAACAGAATTTGAATGATCTATGCAATGACCGGTTCGGACAATTAAAATGGCTCAATTATGGATGTACGAATGTGTTGCGCACACTGCAAGAGTGGCCAATCTGTAAAGCTTTGTGGTAGGTTCTACAAATATTCACCACTCTCCTGTTGTTTCTCACCAAGCTCCGGGGATCATTGCATGGATGATCAAGCATTAACATACTTCAATACTGATAGAAATGGCTCATGTAGGGGACATTCTGTGATGATAATCGAACAGGACACCCACATATATATCAAGTTTCACAGTTCAAATAATGACAGTGTTGGTGATCACATTTCTTCATTTTAAGTAAAAAGATCTTACTGATAGTGGAACATGAATCTGAATAAATAATGTTTAGCTCAATCTGGGTCATTTCATTAACTTTATTATTCTTACTTCTTTTCTTATCTATTTCTGTCTCTATCTCTGTGTATTTATTTGTGTGAGCTGGTCAGAGGGGGCGCATGCACGCTTTGTGTGTGCGTGTGTGTCTGTGTGTGTGTGTGTGTGTGTGTGTGTGTGTGTGAGAGAGAGAGAGAGAGAGCGATTCTGTGAGTGTGCGTGTTTTGTCAGTATAACCATGATTTAATCTGACAATAAAATTGGTTTCAGTCAGTCAGAGAGAGAGAGAGAGAGTGTGTGAGTGTGTGCGTGTGTGTGTGTGTGCGTGTGTGTGTGTCAATGTGTGTGAAAGAACATTTTTTTTGCAGTTATCAAGTGTGAACCCCTGAATATTTTTGTGACCACCTGAAAATTCGGAAACGAATTTTTCGTACCGAGTCTGACTGCCTAGTTTTTTTTTTTTTTTAGCTAATCACAGTAAATGTTCAAACACTGGGGCACTCGACAGCAAAGCCGAGTTGTTCATCTCCATGGACAGTCATATGCGTAATTTCTGTGTAATAAACATTATTCCTTCAAACAGTATCTTTCTTCTGCTGAAGAAGATTGATAACATCCATGTGGCAAAGGAGTATTACACCTCATGGTGACCATTTGTGGATGAACACCTAAATGTGACTTACTTGCATCAACTGATCAAGCTTACAGTTACAATGTGTGTGTCCATGTAGGACACTGAACAGGCACAGCATGAGTAATGAAAAAGTCTGTGGTGTATCTGATAATGGTATGATCCTCTGTTTGCTCTACTTCTCTTTGTAATAAACATTATCCTATTCATATGACTTGTCACAACATTTTGCTCTCCATCAATGAATGTAACTGCACAACATATCTTTTATCATGTTCATACTCATTTTGCCAGCTGCACATGTGGTTGGCAGCCTTTTTTTTTTCTTTTTTCAGCCCCTTATATGGGCTGGTCATGACCACGTTTGTTGTTCCTGAATATGATGTTTAGATTTTTTTTTTTTTTTTTGCATCATGATTTTAACCCCATTCTTTTTGAGTTGGTTGTTTCTGCCATCCCTGAATTAGCCCCATCATGCCAACCAGCCATGGGCAGTCGTACAGTTCACACAAAATCTGTTACAATCTTCAGGTCGACCATCACAATGACCAAATGTTGATCAAGACCCTACACCAATGCTGCATATTCCCACCATTGCAGTTATGCTCATTTATGAATACTATCAACGTAAATGGACAGACACAAAAATGAATGCAATATACTGTAAAGAATTCAAGATTTCCGACCGACGTTCAAAGGATATACTCAATGTAATAACTGCTTCTTATGGAATGCTTCATTCGTCATCACCAACACCTATCGAGCAACCGTAATCAACAAAATGTCTCATGCATCGTACAAAAACAGAACTGGGAACGGTCCTGTTCAATATCATTTATTCGTGTCAACGACTGAACGTGGTCACCATCTTCGTGGTACTATCACCGGTTGTGGTTCTTTTCTTTCTTTGTATTTTTATTGGGCCAACACATTTCATAGTTCATTTGGAAGCCTGAATCTTCTTCGATCTTATTCCAACGTTACATATGTGATTCTTCATTATATTAATCATAGTCAAACCTTCGAATTTTGTGGAATTTAAAGCTTCCTATGGCACGAATTGTTGGTACTCACATGCGTCACGCTACTCCTGAAGAAGTGAAAAGAATGCGCATGCGTCTTTTTCTGTCAACCAGCGCCACCAATCTAAGGGCAAAGAACTCTAATCCCATTCATGTTCTTGTTGTCAGCCCATCCCATCTCTCTCTCTCTCTCTCTCTCTCTCTCTCTTAGCGGGGCAAGGGCCGGATGAAAAAAAAAGCATGTTTGCTTATCTGTTACCCTTGGAAATAAAGATTTATTATTATCATCATCTCTCTCTCAAGATTATCAATCATCCACTTTCCATCTAAACAACAACAAACAAACAAATGAAAAGCTTCAAATCATGCATGATCATGTTTTGTCGTTCCTTGTGCACACTCTCAGACTGTACCAAATCACCTGCATGTGATGGATTTGAGACATAAGCTATGACGAAACCCTTTTCCTGTTTTGTTTTCATTTTACATGTTGCATTTACACGAATTCGAATGATTTCTGTTTTGCTGCTAGGGGGCCGGACTCCGGCTGGGGGGGGGGGGGGGGGGCCTCTCAGTGTCTTAGTTTCGGATAGTCACTGTTTTTTGGGTTTGTTTGTTTTTTTAATTGATGGCGTGTTAGAAGATTCGGCGGTATCGCGACTGCCCGAAACCTTTGTTCTTGAAATTTAAGCATCTTGTTCCGCTTCACGACAAAAATTCTTCTTTGCCAGAATACAGTGGGCGCGTCCGTCTGAATCATGTGAAAACGCACACAGTGAACTTTGCGACTGCCATCACCTCAAGGACAGAAGTTGTGAAAGTTGGGGAACACCGACACTTTTTCTCTTTGAGGCTTAAAAAAAAAAAAATGCGTTCCTAAAATCTGGATATGCATGCACCGATGAAATATGATATTCAATACATAATTCTAGAACTCAGAACTCGACACTGCTAATTTGTTCCTAGAAAGAATCATAGATTTTTTTTTTTTTAATTGGGGGGGGGGGGGGGGGGGGGGGGGGGGACAACCTATGGCAAAGGGCTGCAGAAAGCAACTGTTTCTCTCTCTCGCCCCTTCGATCAACTTCCCTGGCGTCTCTGCACCCATCCCCATCCACATCCCGCTTTTTTTTTTAACATGCACCAAAAAATAAATAAATAAATAAATAAACTAAAAACAGAAAGAAAAAAAGAATAATTTTTTTTAATACAAAAAATAACATGCACCCCTCCTGTCCACGACTCCACCCCCACCTCTCCTCTGGCCACCCTTCTCTCCCTATTTTTTTTATGGGAAAGCGGCTCAGCGTATGTCGTGGACACGGATGATTCGTTCGCTTCCACTTCAGTTGTTGTTTTGTTTTTCCCACACAACTTTTTTTGGGCATTTACAACCCTTCTTTGTAATCAGGCAGCCCATTTATCAGTAGGACCTAACAATACCAACGGGAAGCTAACGATGTCAGACGGCTGAACGTCCCATAGCTCGTACGAGAACAATAGGGACAGCAGTGTGTGTGTGTGTGTGTGTGTGTGTGTGTGTGTGTGTTCTTGATAATTACGAATCACCAGACTGTAAGCGGACTAATTCTAACGATCGTCATCCGCAACGATTATCCTCGCAACAATCCCTCAAAAGAAATGGAAGAAAATAAAACAAGCACTGCGATCTGAGAAGTTTTTTTTTTTTGTACATTTTTAAATGTGTTGTTTGTGGCTCTGAAGACTTGTCTGTTTCGTCTTGTGTTCGAAATAAGCTGCGTTGTTCTGTACCTTGTTTTGTGTATTCCATCATAAGTGTAACTTCGCCATTCATCAGTTTTCAAAGAATTATAAACGAATTTGTGCTTTGCGACTCGGGATGATTTTGAAACACAGAAAATCGTGCATGTGACCTACACGTCATTGAGTGAAGGTCACAGCACCCCATTTTAGTCTCCACGGAATCTATTATCTTAAACCTCGAACATAGTTGTAACCGATAAACAGAAAATAAGTGGGGTAGTCTTTGCTCCCATAAGGAAACCTAACACAGAGTAACTTTTATTCAAGACTGGCACAGCCTTTTTAAACTTGAATAATAAAGTCAGACAAATACAAAGACGAACAATCTAATAGTGGGGGAAAAACAAGCGCAGGCCAACAGCTAAATTGTCTTCATAGTAATGACTTGGCAAAACTTTGAACTTAAGGAGGGGGGGGGGGGGGTTGAGCAGGAGGTTGAAGATGTAAAAACATGTCACCATCTTGGGTGGATCCTCAAGCGTAGGCTCAAAGATTGCCCCCTACATTTTATACTATCTGCATAATATCTGTAGTTTTTCAGCAACTTTTTTCCTCCCCACCCTTTCATTTGGTTTCCTTTACTACTCTTCGCTGGCTGCTGTGGGGGTGCTATTGGATTCTTTTTTGCACCTTGGTGGTGAGAACACCACGGTATTGTGGACTGTGGTGTGTCTCTATTTGACGCCAGGAGCGCAGATACAGCCAGCCGTGTCTCCCTGATGAGTTTCCGACCCAGCGGACGAAAGGCCTCGGAGCAGGCAACACAAATATATCTGCCTTTAAAAGGGATTGCAGTGGTTCCCTTATGCAGCCAGTGAAGAGTTTTCATATTTTCTTAATTTCATTTTCCCAGTTTTACATCTTCAACCTCATGCTCCCCCCCCCCCCCCCCCCTTACCTAAGTTCAAAGTTTTGCCAAGTCATTACTATGAAGACAATTTAGCTGTTGGTCTGCGCTTGTTTTTCCCCCACTATTAGATTGTTCGTCTTTGTATTTGTCTGACTTTATTCAAGTTTTAAAGGCTGTGCCAGTCTTGAATAAAAGTTACTCTGTGTTAGGTTTCCTTATGGGAGCAAAGACTACCCCACTTATTTTCTGTTTATTGTTGCTGTTCCCTGCCTCATTTCATTTCCGATATAGTTGTAACCGGTTTGCTTTTTAAAGTGTCCATATTTTTCACTGACATTTCAATCCACAATCTGATATTACTTGGGTAAAGAGAACATAACTGAGCTGGTATTTGTCCCTGAACTCGGTGTCTCCTTCACACTGAACACCGCCTATATGCCTTGCGCATGCGGTTGCTTGTTGTTGTTGTTGGCTTTTTTTCATATTGATTTTGGTATGCTTCCAAGGGCGGGTTGATCAGCGTGATTCGTTCCCTGTCGTCAGAGAATCACCTCCTTTTCAGTTTCAGACCTTTTCCTCTCTAGTGCCGGGTTTACTCTATCTGTTCAGCTGAGAATTTAGTCGTAGTGCTGCCATCATGATCATTACCAGAAACAGATTTGGCCACATCTCCGCCCGCGTTGCACTTTTTTTTTTCTGGCTTTGCAACACCATGTTGCGTGCGGGTGGCACGCATGATTAGTAGGCCTACTATCTCTATTCCATTACAGGTCTCATTTTAGTTCACAGATTTCTATCCGACATCACTCAAAATGTGTGTGCCACTATAGACTGCAAAAATTTGATTTCAAATTAGTATTCCAGGAGAAGGAGGGGGAGGGGTGTTGAGAACGTGCCCAAGCGCCCACACTTGCGTGCACTGGTCTCTCTCTCTCTCTCTCTCTCTCTCTCTCTCTCTCTCTCAACACACGCAGAGTGCTTTCGTTTAAAAAAAAAAACAGCTATGCCTTTAGTCTTGCACAACAGAAACAAATTAAAAACGCCACGTGACACTTCAACCGATTTTTAACGGCAAAAAAATAAAAAGAAAAAAAAAAAGTTAACAGTTATTGTATCATCTTCATTTCTGGTTGTTGTTGTTGTGTTGTTGTTGTTGTTTTTAAGTGATGTCTGGCTTTTACGTTTCTTTTTGTTTTTGAATATATGTGTGTACGTGTGTGTGAGTGCTGTGGTTTTGTTTTGATATCAGCATTCACGTGCGAATCTTTTAAGTTATAATTTTTAAAGCTTACTTTAGTGTCTTTTTAACATTTTTTTTCATGTTTGTTTCCTGTCCTCCTTACCTTTCGGCTGTTTTGGAGTAGTCAGTTCTTCTCGCTGGGAATCAATCAGCAGACGTTTGGCGTTGTTGCGGTTTCGACCCATCGCGGAAGACAACTTTGTACGAAAGCAGCTCATGTACGTAGCCGCATTTACTCCCCTTTTATGCATTCGGCGAGCAGCAAGCGATTGCACCACGCCTGTGCAAGGGAGAAAGATACATGTCCAACCGGTTTCTTTTTTTGTTAATGGTTCCTGGTTGTTGATAAGTTCACGGGTGAAATAATTCTACGTTTTACCTCAGTCCCACTATTATCATATTCCTACAATAAAGTTATGGATATACAGTTGTACAAAATGATAAAATATAACCATACTGCTCTGAAATTATTAGCAGAGTTATAGAAAACCCCATTATTTATTGTTGGTCTGTGTCTGATCTATGTTCATGAGAATACTCTGTGTATGTGTGTAGAGAGAGAGAGAGAGAGAGAGAGAGAGAGAGAGAGAGAGAGAGAGAGAGAGAGAGAGAGAGAGATTAGACCAAGTTTTACGTGTGATAAGTGTCCACACACAAAACGACCTGTGAAATAATGAAATATGCCCGCGTGTTACATTTTACTGGGGGATAAGTTTCTGTGCACTCTCGGTTATAGACCAAGACCGATTACTAAGATCCAAATTAAAACTTGTGTTTCCTGTTGATTCTGCTTCAAATTAGCTTACATGTAGACCTATAGAATCTTAGTTTTCCATTCAGTAAAAAACTCTCTCTCTCTCTCTCTCTCTCTCTCTCTCTCTCTCGCTCTCTCTCTCTCACACACACACACACACACACACACACACACACACACACACACACACACACACACACTCTCTCTCTCTCTCTCTCTCTCTCTCTCTCTCTCTCTCTCTCTCTCTCTCTCTCTCTCTCACACACACACACACACACACACACACACACACACACACACACACACACACACACACAGACAGAGAGAGAGAGAGAGAGAGTATTCTCGTGAGCATAGGTCAGACACAGACCGACAAGAAATGATAGACATGTTCCATACAAAATACATGCTCTATGCAAAAAACGTAGACGACAGACATGCTCCATACAAAGCTCGTGCAGTGAAACACAGTCCTTAACCTAAATGGATGACTGAACAAATACAAAATGTAATATTCCTCAGAGATCTTTTTAAGACATACAAAATGCAACATGAAATACAAAATGCAATATTCCTTTGTGAATTTTTTTTTTCAGTTCAGATGAATTGTAAAAAAACAAATTTTTAAGACATAAGATTAATCCACTTATACAAGCTGCACACAAAGAAATATTAGCAGGATCTTATTTCTTTCAAGACGTGGGCCCAGCTAAGGAGGACCTGCCAAAATCGCGTGCGTTGGAGGAGTGTCGTCACGGCTCTATGTTCCTCAAGGAATCAAGAGGCATAAGTCAAGTAAGTCCTTTCTTTCAAAACAAAACTCAAAGTCAGTATGGAAAGCTATAAATGAACCTATGAACAAAACTTCCTAGTCTAGGACATGTCACAAAAGCGACGTCATCTCAAACGAACTCAAGAAACAGTTCACAAGTGTGGCAGAACTTACAAGAAAACAGAATCTTACTCAACTAAATCACCTTCAAATTAATAATGTTCTGCAAATCCTAGAATATTCATTCCAAACACAGTCGGTACCCGTAATGTTTGTAACTGATGTTTACTATTTCTTACGTCATTTGAAGGAAAGCGCAAGTCGTGTATTTGATGGAATTAATGGTGAAATTCTACAACATTCAGCTCCAGTCATACTTGAAAAACTTATGCTTTGAAAAATGTAACTGTCCAACACACTTCAAAGTTGCAAAAATATTCCCATCTTCAAATCTGGTGACAATTTTAAACAAACCAATTGCAGACCAATATCTGCATTTTGCCAGTATTATCCAAATCCTTAGAAAAGCACATGAATAAACACATTTACAATCATCTTGAGTCTTATGATCTCTTGAATGATAGTCGATCTGTCTTCAGGAAAATAATTATTAATGTCATACTACTCTAACAAACTTAGCAGATCACTGGCATTTAAAGCGGTTCTCCTGAAATTCTCACGCCTGACAGAATCGGAGTATATTCAAGCTGTTCTTCTTGTAGGATGCGTTTGCTATCAACAAAGGAATGTTCTTGCAAAAACAAAAAAAAGTTGTATTTAGATTAGCCCCGCAAGCTATTCAATTTAAATTTAGCATGAAGTCTTAAAACTTTACAAATCTCCAAGCTCTCATACTTAAGACTGACTAATTTTTTTTTTTCAAGTCTTTTGCCATTCTGCTCCTCTTCTCTGGAACCCGTTTCCACCAGAACTGAGATGCCATTGAAGCTCAGAATATAAGACTGGAAAATTGTTTACATAGTTACTTCGCACACTCACGCTGGCTATGAAGATATGCGGTATGACTGATATTACCGATGCCTATCCACATGCGCTCGTGTTATTACTGTATCATCAACAACATATATTTTACTTCTCTTCCAAAAATGACTGTTGCTAGTTACAAATATTACTGTTCAAAATGAACAACTGTTATTGACACAATATGTTAGTGCATGCAAATATCAATAATTTTGTTTAAAATGCATAATGTACTCATGCAGAAGGCCTATGTGTGTTTTTTTTTTTGTTTGTTTGTTTTTTTTTTTTGTTTGTTTGTTTGTTGTTGTTGTTGTTGTTTTTGGGGGGGGGGTCAGAATACTGTTCATATAATCATATTCTTTTTTTTTTTTTTAGATGGATGAGATGCATAATGCTGTTACCTTTTTCAAAAAAAAAAAAAAAAAAAACTTTCTTTCCTTGTATATGTTGGCTTTCTACTTTTTGCTTTTTTTTTTTTCTTGTTTGTTTTCCTCTCATTACATTACGAATGTTGGACTCTCTCTCTCTCTCTCTCTCTCTCTCTCTCTCTCTCTCTCTCTTTTATTTGTAATCATGTAATAGTATGTGTTATTGTTGTTTTCTTTACTTTCCTTGATGCCCATCTTTTTGTTCACTTGTGTTATTGTTGTTTACTTTACTAGATGCATATCTTTTTGTTCACTTACCCCCTTCTTGAGGGGCCATGGTCTATATTATGAATGAACCATTGCCATTCTCTCTCTCTCTCTCTCTCTCTCTCTCTCTCTCTCTCTCTCTCTCTCTCTCTCTCTCTCTCTCTCTCTCAAAACCCGAGTCTGACCCAGATCTCTTTCATTCGGCCCCCAACCTTTTTTCTATCCACCCACCCACTTCCCATCCCGTCACGCTGAGAATGCAGTCTCTTACCTGCATACCTCTCTCTCTCTCTTCTCTCTCTCTCTCTCTCTCTCTCTCTCTCCTCTCTCTCTCTCTCTCTCTTTGACAGAATCCTTCAAGTCAAACGTTTACAGTTGCAAAAAGCACGTCAATATGGAGGACAAATAAACAGTATTGTTTGCAAAGAAAATGTACACAAATTTGCAATTACAAAATTCAACAACAAACACCGCTCATGACATATGTAGCCTAATGCTCACTGTTTGTCAGTAATAGGCATCGTTACTCAAAATTCACAGAGTATGACGGTAATGTGTATGTCGCTCTTCTCCGTCGTTCTATAAACAAAGCCTTGGTTCCAGTCACGGACTCAATCTATAGTTCTAAGCCTACTCTTGCTGTATATAAAGTAGGAACGCTCATAGCGCAGCGCTTGAAATTTAAAAAGGTCTTTAGGCCCTGATAACATACCCTCTGCGTTTCATTTGAGTCTCTTCTACACATAAACAATTTGTCCATTGAAATTAATGTTTTCTCTCAAGCGTTCAAACTGCAAAAGGGGTCCCTCTTCCAAAAATGAATGACCCGTCAGATCTAAATGATTTCGGGCCTATCCTAAGTACCAGTTCTATTCAACCTCCTCGACAGACAGCCTACATCTCAGTTCTTAAACTCTGACTCGTCTAGTCTGGATTCTGGTCCTAGTCACTTTTGCCTCACAGCGTTATCATGAATGTATGACTCATGGCTTTTGAATATGAAGTAGGCCTAATCACAATTGACAGGTGCAGTTTTCGTTCATTTGAAAAAAAGGCCTCTGATCTTGATTTCGTTGATTATAGTGTAACCAAAGGACAAGCTCTGCTGGACACAATTTCACATAGCAAACGCGTTACGACCTGCTTCGCCGACTCACTGACCAGCGACCCAGTGATCTGCTTACCGTTGACAAAAAACGTAATTCGAATTTGAATAGCCATGCGAGCATGCAATGCATGCACACACATAGCCTACACACGCCCGTTGCCGCACACACACACACACACACACACACACACACACACACACACACACACACACACACACACACACACATACGAGCGCGTGCGTGCGCGCGCATACTAACATACACATACACCTATAATATCATTATGGCGCAGACTTGATCTTGTGTCGAGAGACAATGTTCGGTAGATTCCTGAGGTCTGGCCAGCGCCTTGTTTGCCCGCTTCTTGAGTACGCAGCTACCGTCTAGGATCCCTACACTGAAAACGAGATTGAGGCCCTCGAGAAGATCCAACGAAGAGCAGCAAGATGGGTCTCAAATCGCCACCGCCAAACATCATGCGTCGACTCCATCCTTGACTCTCTTAACTGGCCTTCCCTACAACAGCGTCGTAAGAAAGCCCGCTTGGAGATGTTTTATAAATTCCATCACAGACTCATGCAGGCTGAGCTCTAGGATCAACAATGACCTGAGCTACAACATTCCCACATGCACGACGCGGTACAGGCAGATGACGTTCTTTCCAAGGACTATACCAGAATGGAACAAGTTGCCTCAAGAGGTTGTGACAGCTGAGTCACTGGACTGCTTCAAGTCCAGGATGGCCTCCCATCTTTAGAACCTAACACACCCACCCACCCACCCACCCACCACCCCCAACCCTCCCCCCTTACCCTCCTCCTGACCACTATTCTCCACACCCCCCCCCCCCCCCCCCACTTTGTTGTTGTTGTTGTTGCTGTTGTTGTTTCAAATCCTCACAACAGCGCAATCTTCGGCAATCTCCCCAAAATACGACAAAACCATCAGCAAAATGATGTTGGTCGTACACAGGAAGAAGAAGAAGAAGCGCGTTAGGTTAATGCGCAGGTTAGACATCTGCTAAGTAGTATTTTTGCCGAGACCAGCGTTTTAATTCGTTTAATCTTAGTTATTGATTTAACTATCTATCAGTAGTCAAATGTGGTCTAAGAGTTTGGAGCAAATGTGGGCACAGCGTGTTGACAAGTCAGCACGGAGCGACACCTCATCAATGGAACTGAAAAAATCGGACAAGGCCCACAACTCGATAGGCCCTAGGCTACTCATTTTCGTATCACCAATTTTCCGTGATCTTGCCGTTCTATCTTTTCTATCGTTGACAAGGACAAGATGGCGGACAACGTGAGGTCGGAGGACGTTTTGGGGCAAAAATGGGATCGATGCGTCTCGGATACAATGATTAAGTTTGGTATGCTCATATGAATGTATTCTTTATTGTTCATATATTTTTGTATGCACAAAACAAAAATTTCAAGGAAACAACAATGTGGATCTAGATACTGTAAGCCCATACCGGTCTGCTTCAACTTTCATTTTTGTCTGAGGACACTCACAGAGGGAGACCTGAAAAGGGTAGACAAGAGATAAGTTTAAAGCCTAATGTTGAGGATTATTAACGAAGTTCATCACATACTTTTTGTCATCGGTAATAGAAATCAAGACAAAAATAATGAAATCTGTTAAACTGGATGCATCACGGCAGTCATAATCATTCGTTACAAAAGTAATTAATAGATGCGAAATCGATAGTGAACTTTACATGATTATGATTTTTTCTGGGCTGGAGCTCATTCATTCATAATTTTTATGTGCTCAGCTTTGCATAGATTTCTATCTTGAGGAAACAGTGGTATAGTTTATAAACTATTTTATATTGTGATTAAAAAGAACATTTGGGTGATTGGCTGGTGAGACAAGACTGTGGTGAAGTAAATTTATAGAAAAAACTACATCACTTGCCCAGGGATGACGGCTGTTTTTGTAAAGCAATAAAAATGCAGCCTGAATTGACTTCTGCTTTTGAGTTTTAAATTCAAACATAACTCAGAGCCTAGCAGCATGTCCACATTTTCACATGAAATTTTAAAATTTCACACTGGGGTATCAAGTTTGTGCACGAAAGTGTCACGCACCTGCCGCAATGGTGCCAAAGTGGGCATGAGTCCTATAATGTTTTGGCTTCAACCATGAAGAACTTTTGTTTCTTATATCTATATCATATCTACGAGAGTAGGGTCATGTGCAACAACAAATCCAATAACATTAATTTGTTTGTCGAGATGATACATCATATTCTTCCTCAAATGTCAAGTCAGAACTTGTGATCAACTGAAAGTAGAAAAAAATCAAGTAATGTCTTTCACAGGCAGAAAACCCTTTTGTGCTCCTACTTCTCTCTTCTAACTATGTAACACATTGTACACTGATTTAACTCATGACAGAGTCATGAAACTTCTTTGGCAATTTGATTTTTCACAATCGTCATGTTGAGCCACAATTTGACAGAAGAAAGGTCTCTTCCTGAATTATTTGTGGGGTCTGTGCAGTATGTACTTGAGCTGTGTGTTGATTGTGTGGCCAAGGTGCTTGATGTTTTTCATTAATTACTATGTACCTGGTGCATTCATTCGAAAGTACTTGAGGTGTTTTGCATGCACGGTTCTGTTGCATGTTGTGTTCATTCCGTGGACAAGAAGGCAAATCAGGTGCAGTTTCTGCTTAGATTGGTCCAGACGTGTGTGGAACTTTCTTGAAGTAGCTGTTTTTTCATGTCAAATGCTGCTGTCCTCATTCTGCTGTGATCTGCATTCTGTGTGTGTGTGTGTGTGTGTGTGTGTGTGTGTGTGTGTGTGTGTGTGTGTGAACTGTGTACTGGTTTGGTATAAACTGTCAGACTTGTATGTCTGAGAGTTCCTCAACAGGACTGCATCACCAATTTGGTGAGGGGAACAGCATTGGATGTTTCAACACATAGAATTATTGCGATGTAAAAGATGCAAGTTCAGTCCCATGCAAACTGAATATAGAATTAGAATTGCCTGTGTATTTGTCAAATACTTCATGCATATAATATATATATATATGTGTGTGTGTGTATATATATCAGAAAGATGTTGCAGTCTGTCCCTGCAAATGTGTATAAAGTCCTTAGGGGTCCTTGAAAGAAGGTCATAATTTTCAGTTGAAGTTTGTGGAAACCCTTAATCACATATTTTGTGAAATAATTGTTGATAGTACTGATAACTTTGTCATTGATTATTCTGTTTCTGACTGTGTCTTTCTCTGTTTCAGCTAGTGGCCTGGGGCTTGGCATTGTTTTCTCTGTTGTGTTTTTTCGAAGTGAGTTGGACGGATTAAAACACACACACAGTCATACAGTCACACACACACACACACGTTTACATTCACACACACACACACACATAAACATGCGCGCATGCATACATGCACACACGCATGCATGCACGCATATACACATTGGTGCACCACAGAATCTGTACTTCTTAGTATAAAAATGTGCACTTTGTATACTTGTGTACAGGTGTATGACAGGCATTAACTGTATGACCTAGAACCAGTTACGTGTGTTTGTATGACAAGAGGCTGCCGTTTAAACATACATGCTGACACACATGCATATATATAAATTAGTGTGGCCTTAACTAAGCACAAAGGTGTCAGCTTTTATGACATAGAAAGCAAATGCAAGCGTGTGCATATGTTCACACACACACACACATGTGCACGCACACACCATACACACACATGCACTCAATCACACACACACTCTCTCTCTCTCTCTCTCTCTCACATACATACATGTGGATGCATAAAACTAGTTGCATTGGCAGATACAGATTGATACATCATATATATATATATATTATATATATATATATATATATATATCTCTGAACAATTAAGTAGTGGGTGAAAATGAGTGCAGGCTAACAATTCTTCAGTCATTATATAATGACTTGACAAAGATTTGAACTTTTAGGGGGGGAAAAAACCGGAAGATTAAGAGAATGGGACTATACCATAAATATGAGGAACCCTTCACTAGCTGCCTGAGGAAACCATCGGAATCCCTCTCAATGGCAGATCTATTAGTATTGCCTGCTCCTAGGCCTTTCATCCGCTGGATCAGACTCATCAGGGAGACATGGCTGATTGTGTGTGCGCTCTTGGCGTCAAATAGAGACACACCACATTCCATAATTCTGTGGTGTTCTCAGCACCAAGGGTTCAAAAAAAGAATCCAACAGCATCCCCAAAGCAGCCAGCGAAGGGTAGTAAAAGGAAACAAAACAAAAGTGTTGAGAGGAAAAAAGTTGCTGAAAAACTAAAAACATTATGCAAACAGTATAAGATATAGGGGACAATCTTTGAGCCTATGCTTGAGGATCCACTGCACTATCTTTTTTCATCATCCTCATCTCATTGATCATGGCAGATTCAGTCTTCTTTCCTCTTCTTGGCCAAGCTTTGAGTGTGTGTTGAGGTCATCAGCACTGGCAAGTTCAAGAGAACTGTCTGGACAGACATGACAGCACCTTCCAGAGGGAGGATGGTCACGCACGCTGGCCTCAATAAGGGACTTAGTAGGTGGTATCCTGGGGATGCGTATTCTGGATCAGAACAGGGGGGAAAATGAGACAGCAAAATCCTGACAATATAAGGATGAAATTTTACAGCAGTTTAGTTTTGGTTGATGCAGAGAATTACGGAGAAGAGAAGGGGTTCATCAAAACTGATTTTTAGGCAGGTACATAAAAACTTTGAACTGAAGACACTGCCATGTAAGTTGTTTTGTGTGTGTTTGTTTCTTTTACCTCTTACACGTTTCACTGTTGCTGTTGCGTTGTACCATGAGTTGTGAATTTATAGTTAAAATTTCCTATAAATTTACAACTTATTTGGGGAGATTACTTGATACGGTGATAATGAGACTGCAATGTAACATATGCCTTTGTTACAGGGCGACCATGGCCAGTGGCATTTGGAGCAGGGGTGGGTCTGGGCATGGGATATGCTAACTGCCAGCATGACTTTCAGAACCCTTTTCTTCAGCACGGACAGAAAGTAAAGGTTTGGACAACTGTTTGCTATTTGTCTTTCTCTTGCGCATGTTTGACTTCAAAAGGTAATGCTTAAACTCACTTAAGACGGACAGTTCTGTCCCTTGTTTTTCCCTGTGGACGGGCCATTTGTATAGTTAGTAGAAAAAAAATCACAAAAATTAAAAAACAAGAGATAACCTCATGAAATTTTCAGAAAGTGTTATTCATAAACTGTGTTAGCAGAATACAAAAGAATAAACTTCTCACTTTCATATGATTTCTTGCGCTTGAGGGTGAAAAAAACGTCCAGTTTTTTTTTTCAGGTGCATCACAACACACTGTTGCAGTCAGTGGGTCCATGGCTTCACATTCAGCCGAAAAAGTCAGTAAATACACTAAATGAGTTGGAAAAAAAGGTAGACACACTCCAGGAAATAAAATAAGTTGTATGAATCACATGCCTACTATGCTACTAGCTAACATGGAATAATGCAAAAATGGGGGCGTGGCACTCAGCTGACACATGAAGGCCAGAGGTACTGGGAAAAAGGAGGCATTGTCAGGGAAAAAAAACTCACATCTCATGCCAATCGCATAAAAGAAAGCCAATGAACTCTTGCTTACTCAAATCCCCAATCTTTCACGGCATTCCAACGCCCCCTCTTGCGTGGCGAAGAAGTGGCTCACTCTCACCTTCATCATCACTGAGCTCCACTGACAAGTCAGTGTCAATTCCTCTTCTCCTCGAAATTCTTCACTGGAATCACTTTCATCAGCTTCGTCATCCTCTTCGTCATCAGTGTCTGAACCTTTGGCTTGTAGCATTTCAATAAGTTCAGGAATGCTAAAACGTTGCTGACGGTCTCGATTTTGCTCTGACACATTCGCAGAAGAACTTGATTGAGACACCATGTTTTACACTCTATGCAGATTAGTAAGTCATGTGGATTGGTCTGGTCAATCAGCAACTGATGCAAAGTGGGTGATGGGGCCACGCAAAACCACTGGGAAGGCGAACAAAGAAATGCTGACGATACTATTTATAGCTTATTGCTGTGTACTGATCACGCTATCACCGCATGCAAAATCGGTCAAGGCTGATACCTTGATAGTGTTCGTTCGTACGGAAGCATAACGTCATCGGGAAAACGCTATAGCATCTGTTAGTGACAAGAGAGTTAAGGTTTCCAAGCTCACCTTTTTTTTTTTTTTTTTTTTTTTTTTTCTCTTAAACCTTTTTTATGTTGTTCCATAACTCTCATTATGGGTAGTGATTCTTCTGGAAATCGAGAAGAGCAAGTGGTGTTTTGATAATCTGTGCATGTGGTGATAATTATTTCCTAAACATTACAGGGTCAGACTTGTTTGAAAAATACTTTGTTTCCAAATTTTCAGGAGGTCACAAACGTGGAGGTCACAAACATGTTTAGAGGGTCACACACACTCGCACACACACACACACACACACACACACACTCGCACACACACACACACACACACACACACACACACACACACACACAACACACGCAAGCATGCTCTGACTTGCTCATACAAATACACAGAGAAAAAGAGATTCAGAAATGTATAAGAAAAGAGGAGCTAGTGTTTAAGGTCCTAAAACACTCCACATTATGCTGAACACTATTTATTCACTGAATCGAGATTCGTGCTTCTCAGTTATAAAAGTGTTACCTGATAAAGTGGATAAATGAAGGCACATAGACAGTCAGGGTTCTGACAATGAAATTTCATATGTTGGATGCCCTCATAGTTATCATCTCAGCTGTATCCATCATTTTCCAGTCACCTGGCAGGTATCATTAAAAGCCTGGTGACAAACAAGAGCAAGGCATAAAAATTCATGGACCCTTAGGTGAAACCATGTAGGCTGGCCATTCTTGCACTGTATGCACTCACTCTTCAGTACATGTAACACTGCCATTTTAATTGTCCGAGCTGGTCAGTTTGCATAGATCATTTAACTCTCCTACCATTCGCTGGATTACTACCCACAAGCCACTGGTAAGCTGTTGATTAAGATTATGAAAAGTTGAATTTCACAAGGTTTGCCATGCTTTTGTGTTTGGTCGAATGACTTATCTTGTGGTCCAGTTATAGACTGGGAAGGCCTGTTGGTTTCCAGTACAGAACAATTCTCGAACAGAAGTTGTTTATGGATTCAGAATTTTCTTAAACAACAAGGAAAGCTATTCTTTATCGAGTTAGAATGTGGCAGATCAGATGAAAATGATTGTGTGTGACACGCTGCTCAGGTTTGAATGTCATTCATCATTCATTATGCCCATCGCTCCTGGTGGAGCATAGGCCATCGACACCCTTCACCATTGCACTCTGTTCTGGGCTGTTCTGGTCATTCCAGTCCAGTTGGTCCCTAGTTGCTCCAGCTCTGCCTCAGAACGTTTGAATGTGTACAGGAAAAAAAATCATTTTGTCACAATAAATTCTGGTGCATTTCAGTAACACAATGGCCAAAATTGTTGTGCGTCAGAAAGGAATTTTTATGCGTCAGAGATGCACATTTGTGTATGATGATTATTACTGGGGTAGGATAGATTGTATTTGGGTAATTTCGGAAATGGAAGACTGTCAGGTTCTTTCAGATTCCTTGAATTTTGGCTAAACCAACTTTCTGTTTGTAGTTCATCTTTCATTGTTATTCATTTTATGCGGAATAGATAGAAAATGAGATGAATATCTTGAAAAGAACTGATTTGTGGTTTCCCTTTCATTTTGCTCATTTTAGAAACAAAAATCTTAAAACATTGTCAGGATTACAAGAAGCTCTTTTTGTCATGGAGTTACAAGGTTACTGTTCTGAGAGATTTCCAATACAGCCATGGGTCTACAATATTGACAGTAACGCAAATAAACTCACTAACACAAAAGAAATGAAGACACCGATAAAATGAAAAAGGGTGAAGTATTATACAGAAGATGGTGTTGATATTTTGAAACGAATTGGCAGAAACCATGCACAAAAATTGCAGGAAATAGACTGGTTCACAAACTTTGGTTACATATATGTTTATATAGTCACACACACACACACACACACACACACACACACACACACACACACACACACACACACTCTCTCTCTCTCTCTCTCTCTCTCTCTCACTCACACTGCACATGATCACACATAATCACACACACTAAGTTAAGATGTGTAGTTCAAATATCTTACAATTATGCAGCATGGTTTTCTCAAAGATACGTAACTTGCCATCGTTTTTCCTACGCGCAACCATCTATTCCAAATATTTTACGTGAAACTGAAATATGACAGTAGCATCATGGCATATCTTTTTTTTTTTTTTTTTTAACTGTAAGAGATGAAGGTCAAAATGAGGATCCAGGGCTCTGAACAAGAGAGATATTCATGATGATGAAGGTGTCTGGAGTTCTGATTATTCTGGGTCCATGGTAACCCTGTAGGAGTGCTAAATTCTACACTGACTTTCAACAGAGTAGAGTTACACAAGATGGCGTAGCAACATGTCAGTTTGTAAACAGCTTCCTATAGAAAGGGAAGTTAAGTACGACTCTGGCTAATCAATGTAGTATGTGAAGTTTATCCTTCAAAGGGTCATCGTTACATCTTTGAAATAATTGGTGTTGCTTTTTCAGTGATCAGTTGTTGTTTTTTTTTTTATTGGAACGGTTGATGATACTTGAGTGATTAGTTTTATTTTTAAATGATTGGTTAATGAAGGATTGGTGGAGTTATTTTCTCTGTTACAAGCAGAGTTTCTGTAGTATTTTCTTTTCTTTCTCTTTTATTAACTTTTTTTTGACTTTCGATATAGAAGATCATGTTTACACTTGCATCTGTTGATTAGTTGGAGTGCCCATCATGAAGATTCTGCAAACACTGCTTCTGCAAACACTACTGAACTGATTCAACAAACTCAAAACTCTCAAACCATCCCATTCCCTGCCCCATCCCTTTCTCCCTTTGAATATTCATTTTATTTCAATTATGATTAGGTTTACATTGGACGGGGTTGGCAGTATGTCAAACTTAAAGAGAAAAAGTTCACATGTACTTCTCACTATATACACACAGAAAGTGCAAATTTTTATACATACATTCTACATATCAACTTTAGTCAGTACTCAGAGAAAAGAGGGGAAAAACACACACACATAGACACATACATACACAGACACATTTACACAGGAGAGGCACTGGTGCCATATAAAATGTCATAATTAATATGGCAAAAACATATGTGTTGTCAAACGGCATAAAATGTCTGGGGAGAGATAAAAAGACAGATGCTAACGATAAGTAGTATGATTTTTGTCTCTTTCCTTTAATCTGTAATCACAAAAAGTGTGAAAGTCTTCCATGTTTCTTCAAACCGTGCCAGGCAACCATTTCTTTTTAGCAATGTCCTTATTAGTTTTATAGTTCCTCAATAGTCATGATTCAACAAAACTTAGTGGAAAATAAAATGTGGCCCAAGGGATGAAGCATTTTTGACATTTGACAGTAAATTGCCCAGCAGTCTCAATGACAGCAGATCAGGCTTATTTGAATGCTTTTCTATTGGGTTTTTTTTTTTTTTTGTTTGTTTTTTTTTTTTTAGTTCCTCTTTCCCCTCACCTTCTCTTCCCATCCCTCAGTTGTAAAAAGTGTTTAGATAAGTTTTTACTCTGGTACATTGATGACATATTTTTTTTTTCTTTGCAGATAGCGGAGAACAAATGAAAATAGATGCCAGGGGCCAATGAGGCTGACCCAACCAACCCTGAAGAAAGAAAGAGATGTGATCTTCACATTCGTCCGAGTGAACTGTACTTGCGTGTCTAGCTGTATGCATGGCTGATCTGAAAATCTGAAAATCGTCTGAGAGTCGAGATAGCTAGAGTCTCTCTTTCTATAGATTTCCTGTTGCAGTTGGATCTTTTTTTTTTCAATAGTGTCCATATTGTACATACTTTGGAGGCTGTTGAACTCGTCTAGAATGTCATCAAAGGAAATCAGTCACAAAATGATAAAAACGGAGGAAAAAGGATGCTGTTTCTTGTTTATTCACTTTGTTGATTGGTTGTTTGAGTGTTGATTGGTGTCTGAATATCTGATTTATTGTTTGAAATCTGACTCGTGTCAGGCCCTATGGGTATGCAGAAGGTTGTTGTAATGTGAATTGTATCCTCGTCATGTGGAAATTCTGTGCTACGTTTATTTCACTGTTACTATAACTCTTCTGGACTCTTCCTTATGATTTTTTTTTTTTTTTATCTCTGTTTACTGTCATTCACATCTACTCTGTCTGTCTGGCCTTTTCACCAGTCTTTGTTTTAGGAAAGCTTCACACTTTTTTTTTTTTTTTGTTATCATTGTACGATTTATGAAAATGTTACGTTGTAATCTTAAAGAACAACATGTGTATATTCACTGTAAAGAGTGAACCCTTGCTGCCTATGTCATCTTGTCTATTGGCCCATGTGGCCCTTTTTAATGTATTTCTTGTTGCACCATTATATTCATATTTATTTTTCCACTCATTTTTGTAAACTGTAGATGAAAATCAGAGCTGCTAAGCGCTTTTGGTGTAGCATGCATGCTATGAATTCATTGACAATGCTTCATTGCTACTCTCTGTTATGAAATGCTACACCAAAAACAAACAAAAAAACCCCCCAAAAACTTTTTGGACTTAGTGCCACATAATAAGAAGTGAGATAACAGATCTTCAGACTGAAATGCGACCAAAAAAAATGTTGTGTGTGATTTCACTTAATTAGTGCTATGTAAATTTTGGAATGGTGCACTTAAAATGTCAAAATGCTGCACTTTATGCTTTTTTAAGCTTGGCAGCTCTGGATAATGGTTATGTCCTCAGTTTGAAGTTATGAAATCAGGCATGCCTACCGTCCCTGACCATCTGGGATTGTCCCGGAAAGTTGATTTTAGAAGCCACTGTCCCGGAAATCCCGGATTTGCAACACGTGCGTCCCGAAAAAAAAAAAAATCTGGACGTCCCAGGGGAAAAAAAATCAGGAGTTAAAAAGCCGTTCTTATCATGCTGCACAGAACTGAGCCAAGAATATCATCTGCTAGAGTGAGCAGACATAATACGCATGCGCGTGAAAAAAAAAACAACTCGCTTTCACTTTCAAGTCAGAACATGGCGTCGAAGAGGAGACATGATGTCGACACAGAGTTGGATTCTGACTCTTCAGATGGGTCAGAAAGGAGTAAAAAGAAAGAAGAAAATGACCGTGAAGCAAGGTTGTGTCTTCAAAAAAGAATTCTCAGAAAATGGCCTTGTTTGCAACAAGGGAGGAAAGGAGTTTCGTCAATCTTGACACTCTTCTGTCCCTGATTTTACAGATTTGTCCCTGATTTCTGTCTGTATTGTCCCTGAAAGCAAATTTTGGGGTAGGCATGCCTGTGAAATGGAGCAGAAGTACATTTTTGGAATATCGGACTAAGTTGTTTGAATGGTGTGTGTGACGAAGAAATTTAAGGACAATGAGACTGCTGGCTTTGATAGTTTGTCATGGATTCTTTACACACTAAGAATCAGCATTAGATCAGTTTGCCCATGTCTGCCTGTACATTGGAAGACAGGGGATTAGAGAATATGCAGAGCAACACATCTCTTTTAACGAGATTCTGCAGGATGTGCCTCAAGTCCCTCCATCCCTTCCTGTCACACTTCTCCATCCCCTTTTCTGCCTGGCAGCATTTCAGTCTATGGTCATGGGGGTTGACTCCCATAAGAGAACACAACATGGCAGTCACTTTCTTCGATACAGACTAAATCATCTTCCCCCTAGAATGAGGATGGGCATGACAAGTGACATCCCTTCCCTCCAACCGCCTTCCACTCCCTACCCTTTCAACCCGCAGTGTGTTTATCGTCAACTCGAATTCTGAAGTAAAGAAGGCAATCAGGTTAAGGAATTGAAAGATCCAGCAGATACAGACTGTCAAATTCAGAATGAATGCAACAGAGAAAGAAAGAAGGATTACTCACCACTACCAAAGTGGTACACATACAAAACTGGATCAACTTCCAAAGCCATACATTAAGACCCATCCCAAATACTGTTTTTTCAAGAGAGAGAGACTCCCAAAGTTAAAGCACTGCAAACATGACTGAGAAGGGACCATAACGGGAGGGGTTCTGCTCATCCAGTAAATTCAGGACAGCTGTAGATTGGCATGTTTCGGGGGAAAATTAACCTCTGATTTTCAAAACATCAACCTTTTCCAAGATGAATGGAAAAAACTGCTCATGCCTGGGAGGTCCTGCTGTGCCGTTCTTTGCAGCATGGCTCAGAGGGTGATAAAAACAGAGACATCTCCTTCCATGAAATTCCAAACAAAAGAAGAAATGTTGAATGGACAGATACTCTGTTATGAAAGATCTGTAGAGTTAGGTGTGCTCCGGCAAGGAAGCCGGAGTCGTGAATAAAATTAGCCTGTTGGAACAGACTCTTTATTCTGATCAATTGGAATGCAGATTCATACAGATGTGGAGTGACTCTTTAAGGTTGGCTGTGACAATCTAAATACATTCAGTGTACAGTCCATCTTCTTGAATTTTTTTTTTTTTTTTAATAAGTATTGCTAACAATCGTACAAAAAAATTGACACATTGGGAAGGACACTAACTCTTGATATTTTACTTTGGGGCCTGTTTTTGAAAACAGCGAGTATTTTTACTCTTTCATTTCCAAATTTTTCAACTCTTCTCTGTAAATATTTGATACACTCCATAACGAACTTTAGGATCTGAAGTAGATTTTCCCTATGCCAGTCGAAACGGCCTTGTCCACATGTTCACAGAAGGCCCATTGAAGTGTACTTACCATAGCTGGACGTCCTTCCCGCTACAGTCCCTGCTTTGAGAAACACAGTGTAAACATAGTTATGAATTACAGCCACCATCTCCTCGGCCTCGATCTTTATCAGGGTGTGACCAAGCAGGACAAGTCTATGTCAATCTGTATGTCATGCAGTGCAGCATTATGTGGGAATTACTTTTGTCCATGATATTGTAAAGCTCATAGCATAATCTGTATAGTCATCCCCGTCTTCACCCCTCCGGTTCCCATTTCATCCATTTTCCCATTCCTTCCTCCTAATCCATACAACAGTCAACATGGTGATTTTACTTCTGTTTGAATGCCAACCACAAGGCATGTTTTTACCCACATCGAATCCTGACATCACTTTGCTTCACTGTCCCACACATTTAAAATGTGACCAAGACATTTTGAGATCAAATGAAAATGGACTTTTTTTTCCATAGAAGTGGATTTTATATGAAGAGCAAGAAGACAGTAGTACTGCACACACAAACAGAGCACACTTTATAAGGAGCAAGGAGACCAACAGGCGCATGTACAGACAGAACATGCTTTACGTATTAAATTATTTCCCTGATTGTGTAGAGTGTACTGTATAAATATTTGCTGCTGCTGATGCAGAGATTTACAACATTGGTGACAAAAATGAGGTTTCGAAAAGGGATTTGTATACGCTTTTTAGACATGGTCTGTTTTTGTTAACCTTTTTGGACACTCTGGGCCTCATACTTTATAGCCAGACATGCATTCACTTACATTCCAGGGGCAAGTCTATAAACAGCAAATATAAAAACACATGAAAACAAGAGAATTCAAACATTATGTCTGCATGATTTGAATCAACAACCAATCTTGGCTCGGTGATTAGGAAATGACAGTTTAATATATTAGAGGCCAGTATGCTAAGTTGATTTCGTGTGAGGCATCACCAGTTGGTGAGCTTGAAACATTGACACAAGTTTCCAACTTATGGTTTGAAAAAAATTCCTTTCAGATTTTTTTGCCCCTACGAACTGATTTTCCGAGTATACAATTCCTGCCTTCTTAATTGTTGTATGTTCTTTAAGGTAGACTTAGTACTGCATCATGCAGTGGAGTTTCATGCACTTGCAGGTCTCTGACAATGTTGCATATAAATTCCTTACCAACAACATTTCAGGTGCCTGTATTGTAATAGGCCTTGTTGATGCCCCTATAATATGAAAGAAAGCGCAGAGTACAGCCATGTCATGTGTTAGACCAAGAGCATCAACACCATCATGCTCACTGATCTTTTGAGTCACTTCAGGGGCTTGTAGTAAAGACCCCATCTTTATAGAAGGAAAAGAATTGGCTTCTCTGAAAATATTTTTTCACTGTATGGAAAAGTGGATTTGAGAATTTGGGTTAAAATTTTGATTAATGCCAGTGATATTTTCATGGTGACCAAGTGACATGGACTTTCAGCTTCTTTCTTGATAATTGATGTGGATGAGTAAAATTCAGATAGGCACAGAACATGCAATAACAAGAGGTTTTGATATATTAAATAACAGACAGCAGCCATCATGCAGAGTTAGAGCTAAGGGTGTTTACTCACAGCATGAGTCAATGATAAGAACTGATTGCTTCCCTTAGCCTAGCAGACAGCAAAACTTGATTATATTCATGTACAAAATCAAAGATTTATTTTGAAACAGTACAGTGCCGTGTGACAGCATGGATGGGAAAAAGAACCAACACAAGTGGGCTTTTTGTATTCAGATGCCATTTGTTGGGCATGAAAACGGAACATTTGATAAACATGCACAGATTTATAACCCTCGATTTCATCCAAAGCATTTACTTTCATAGCCCAGCATGCATGCATATCACTGTCCAATAACTGCACACTCTCCAAGTCCTATATGTACAAGTTTCACTTTTCAGTTATTGAACATTTTTTAAAGACGCGCATGGATCATCGGAAACTGAATTAGGAATAAAATTGAACATAGGAAATTTCAAGTTTTGACATTTTAAAAATTCTTTCTCAATGCATGCCATCCTATAATAACTGACAATTAATTTTCAGTGGAATTTATTTTCACATTATTCCCCCTCACAGAGAGAGAGATTCAGCACTAATAATGACATGGACATCATATACACACTGGCGCTTGCAATTGCACACACATATGCACACACTTCTCCATGCACAATTATACACACATAAGACTGGGTGAAGAGAGATTTTTAACAGTTCCAAATTTCATTTATTTTGTAAATTTTAAGTTATTTCTTTATAATTAAATCTTTGTGACAAATAATCTCCTTCACAGTGGATGCACAGTGACCATTGGAATGAGTAAATTTGAATGAGTTTCATCTCTATATAGAAACGGGCCAATGTGGCAGGCAATAACTCAATGTGTTTACTTTTTCCCCCTGCCCTCCCCATGAAAAGGATAACATGCAAACAGAACATGAAATGTTTCAACCTTTGATACATCAAAGTAGTTTTTCATAATGGGTCATAGACACAAGGGTTGGACCTTCACTGGCGGCCAGAACAGCTCAGTTGGTAGAGCGCCAGACTTGTAATCCAAGGGTTGTGGGTTTGAATCTCCACCAGGTCATTTCGGTACAGGGGGGGATTTTTTCCTCAGAGTTAACATTAGTTCTGACTCCATTTCCCATACAGTCCTTTCGAATGAGACTATAAACGCACGCATAGCATCTTGCACACACATGTAAAATCCCATCACAACTTTTGGAGAGAAAGGCAGTTCAGCCATTGGTATGGATGACATGTTACATATAGCAATCACCTTACCCTAAGATGGAGTATGGCTGCCTTAATGGCAGGATAAAAAAAATGGTCATACACACAAAACTCCAATCCCTTTGTTGGGTAGATGGGATTAATACTTGTCTGTCCATATAGGGAGTGTCCGCAGGAGTATCAGCCTGCGTACACAGAAGAAGAAGAAGAAGGACCTTCACTGAATAGGATCTGTTCCTGCTTTGGGGACACCAGACTTGCACACGTGGTGGAAGAGCCATACATGCACTTATTGGACAAGACATACATGCACAGGTTTTATAAAGCAACCCATGCAAATTGTTCAGGCATACTCCTTTTTTTTTTTTTATTTTTGTTAACAATGCATGGAAGTTGTCAAAGGCCAAAATGTGTGCATATTGTATGCAGCCCATGAAAAAATTTGGAGTCATGTTTGTTGAGATGGTAAGAGGTTTGGGAGATGCAAAGGAAGGTGGGATGGGTGGGGGATTAGATTGTTTAGTTGGATAGCAAAATCATCACACATTTTGGGCAGAGATTCTTCCTCTTGATGTATATCCAAAGGCAAGTTTTTTGTTTGTTGTTTTTTTTCACCAGCAAACAATAAATGAGGAAGGTGGCTTTTGCTGCCAGTGTGAAACAATGACAGGCATGTAATTTCAAACTGATGCTGCTGGTATGGCCACGTATCTTACCGTGACTCCCCGTCCTTGTCCAGTCTGGGCTCTCAGAGGTGGACCAAGGAAGTCCTGAATTCAGAAATGTAAATTGGCTTAAGATTTTTTGGGGAAAAAATCAGCCTTTGTTCTGTTACACATGATTGAGGACCAACGATTCTGGAGGCTGTTACTGCCAGAGCATCCGTCAAGGTATTTACAAGCTACTGTCATGAGGTAGTCCTGTAACAACACAGCTTTGTGGGGCTTCTATATAAATGTTTGAGCCTAATCTGCATCTGAGATACAGCACCTGTGCCATGGACAAAGGGAGGCGATGCTACCGTGAATCGGCCATGTTGAATCGATGTCAACAAAATTGCTCGGCGAGGGAGAACAGCCAACAACGTCTCGTCGAAGTTGATAATACGCTGTACGCTGTAACGTAGGTGTCATTGTTCCATACATTTGTTTTCTTCACTGTTACTACTAACCGTATCTTGTAATAATTCTGTCGAGATTGTTGGTTTCATAAGTCATTTGATATAAATCAAACTTACTGTTCAGGAACACGAAAATTGTCGGAACTATCCCCCCCCCCCCCCCCCCCCCCCCCCCCCCCCCTCTCTTCTCTCTCTGTCTGTCTGTCTTCTCTCTCTGAGAGTTGAGGGTTTTTTTCTTCTTTGTAACCTATTTCTTTATTTCTTGCTTGTTTTTTTTTTCCAATTTTTTTTTTTTTGTTTTTTGGGTTTTTTTAAAAAACTTTACGCTTAAGTGTTAATGGAGGAACAACTCATACACTTTTTAATACATTTGTGAAGATATGTGTGTTTGTTAAAAGTTTTGTAAGTTTCAGTCACTAGTCCATTTTAGAATATGGCAATATACTGTTTGGAGTCCATGCTTAAGAGGCAATCCATAGCTATAGAGAGAGTACAAAAAAGGGCAACTAGATTGATACATAAAATTAAGGATTGGGAATATACAGAACGACTGTCATATTTAGATTTACCATCTCTGAAATACAGACGTTTCAGAGGAGATCTTATTCAGGTAACAGGATAAACAATTTTATTTGTCCAAAAGATGGGAAATTCATTTTCGACAGCACAGCAACCATATACCAGGACAGCTCACACACACACACACACACACACACACACACACACACACACACAGGTGTATAAAAATAATAAATAATTTAGATGATTTAAGTTTTAATGAATTTTTCTGTATTAATACTGCACGATTAACAAGGCACTCTGACTTCATATTATTTTTTTAAGTACAGCCGTACTAACCTTGAAAATATACATTTAGCAATAGAGTTGTTCAACATTTGAATGCACTTTCAATAACTACTAAAAATGCACCAGATGTTAATCAGTTTAAAAAAATCTACTAGATAGAGACCTTAGTTTAGGAAATTTGATGTTGATTAGTGTTGGAAAATTTGCATGCACAAAGCAGACCTATACACTTGTTATGATATAGATGGGATGTATAAAGGCTCTTGAGAGCCTAACCTAAGCCCCTAATTTACTACTACTACTATTACTAGTTATGCTTAGTCCCTTAGCGGGGCAAGGGCCGGATGAAAAAAAAAGCATGTGTTTGCTTATCTGTTACCCTTGGAAATCAAGATATATCATCATCATATCATCATCATCATCATCTCTCTCTCTCTCTCTCTCTCTCTCTCTCTCTCTCTCTCTCTCTCTCTCTCTCTCTGTCTCTCTCTCTCTTGATTCTCTTTATTATGTGTCTCCACTTCCCAACACACCCCTCTCTCTCTGTCACTCTCCATCCCTCCCTTCCTCCTCCCACACTGTCTTCCTCTAGTTACATTATGCATTCTGTTGTTCTAAATTGCTATGTATTCATTGTTGTTTATGAGTTGATATGCAGTTCTATGCAATGTTTTCTTCTATATGTTTAGATACTTTTCCCTTGTTTGAGGGCTGGACGAAAAAAAAAAGCTATTGACTTGTCCTTATTCCTTTCCCTCATTCAAAACAACATTTTTTTTGTTTGTTTGTTCGTTCATTCTCTCTCTCTCTCTCTCTCTCTCTCTCTCTCCCCCCCCCCCCCCCCCCCCCCCCCCCCCCCCCCCTTTTCTCTCCCCCCCCCCCCCCCCCTCTCTCTCTCTCTCTCTCTCTGTCTCTCTCTCTCCTCATATTAAGGTTTAATGATTTGCCTTTGTCAACACAACGTCAGTGTGTACTCAAACTGCACACTGAACATTCTTTCAGTGAAGGTACATTTGTTTCATTTTCTCTGGTAAAATCACATGAGAAAAATTTGTTTTATTTTTTGTTTTTTCTTCGTGTGTGTGAAATGTTTACAACTGTTGTGCCATATTTTTTTTTTTTTTTTTAGTTTGCAGATACTTATACCAGGCTATATTCTGTCTTGGACAACATACTTTAAAAACATTTCATTAATATCCTTTGCTTCTTTAGCAATTCACCTTTCATGCTTCTTTCAAATTCTTTTACTAAATTGAGTGCATTTAGTTCTGTATCAAATTATTTCGAATAGCCTTGTTCAGTGCACAAGTATCTAATGTATAGCTTACAGTTATACCTCTTTTTAATGCTTCTAAAGGTTCTATGTTCATCTGCACTGGTGTTCATCTCATTTTGATACCCTTTGGTTTGCATTTCTCCATGCCTTTTACATAGTGATATACCTTTCGTGTGAGTCCAAATTCTTCTAGTTCTAGATCCATATTATCTACAGACATCGAGCCATGCTCATTGACAATCTTTAGTTTAAATATAAGTTTATTTAGGATATGAATGTACCGTTTATCAGGTTCAAATTTTTCTTTTGTAATATGAAGTTGGAATAGAAGTATGGTCACACTTACCAACTAGATCCATCTGGACAACTTCAGATATAAGATTTCCATCACAGATCAATATTCAATCATGAAAGATAGGATTTTGATTTGGTGTCCTTCTTGTCTTTTTTTCACCTTTCGTATAGAAAAACATAAAAAATATATTGCATAATTCTTTTTTTTTTCTCCTGACTATTTGCCATCCCAATAATATTGGGATAAGTAAAATCACCTAAAACACATACCTTATAATACTGCATCATATCATCAGATTTAAGTATATGAAGCAGTTTTTCATCATTTTCTTTGGTACTACTCTTTGGGCTTCTGAACACATAACCAGGCAACGTGTTTCCATCATTTGTACTGTCATGTGCTCATTTAAAGGCTTATCAACATATATCACTTCTATGATAGTTCTTGAAAAATGTAATACTGTATGGAATACTATATTCTGATTCACAAAACGTGTTTAGGTTCTTTGGTTTTACTTCAGTTAATACTGTAATAGAAGGATTATGTTATCTATGCTATTGATAAGAAAAATGTCTTTCTTATTAAAAAGAAAATAACCTTAGAACATAATTCATTACATGCGTCTAGCATGATCTACATAACATTGAGAATATGGTCACTTTTTCTTCTTTTTTATGGTTATTTACACAATCTCAGTACACATGACTCAGCCAGGGTTTGTCTGTGTCAGCTCTTGGGTTGGCAGAAGTGCTTCCTCCAGGCTGCTGCTGAACTCTCACACCTGTTTTTAGAGTAACAATTATAACATTTTGTATAGCCAAGTTTTGTTTCCCCTCTTCAGTTCTCTGTTTATTTTGTAGCTCTGAGAGCTTTGTTCTTCTCTTGCTGCTCCAGATACACAATCATAATTAGTGTAAACCTTCTTGTCAGTTCTGGAAGTATGTGTTTTTGAGTCAGCTTTCCTGATAATCTCTGTCTCTTTTTCCTCCTAGATTTGTCAGTCAGCAACAACATTCTGGGTGTGTTTCCCCCCTTCTCTTCCCACTCTGACAGGGTCCATTAAACATCCTTCTTCATTGCGAACAACTTCTTGATCAGAGAACTGGCAACTTCCAAAGCTTCCTTCTTTTTCTTTTCTTTTCTTTTTTTTCATCCGTTTTGGTTATAGCACTCCCTTTAAGTCCACAATGATCAAGTTCTTTTTCCTTCTCTCCACCTCCATCTTTTCATCTATCATTTCTTTTAACTTTCTGTCCACAACTTCACTTTTTTTTTTTTTAAGTAACCATAAAAGAAGAAGAAGAAGGATAGTCATCTTTTTTGTGTGTGTCCTGTCCTGTCTTCTGTGCCACCTCAGTGGCATTGCACCTATGCCGCTCATTCTGACCTCCCCATCCACTGCCATGGCCCAGCCTGCTGCAGCCCCAGCACTTGCAACAGCCGTCAACACAGCAGCCTACTGGAGCAGACACTGCACTGCTGCCGAGTTACTTCAGTGGTGTTGATTGGTGCCTGTTCTGATCCGACATACACAGGACACTACCTACTAAGCCTCCTACTGACGACAACAATTGCTTAGTCGTGGAACCAGCGTGAGTGAGCTCTCCCTCCAGATGGTGCCACCATGTCCATCCAATGACAGCCCCTATGAATTTGCCACACTGGACCCTGGCGGAATCAAACCAAGGCCATGGATGTGGAGAGGGCATTGAAACTGAGGTCACCATGAGAGCAAAACATGAAGGGCCACAGAATTTGAGACTTTTTTAAAATGCTGATCGATGAGAATGAGAATGATGAAGATGATGCTACAGATTTCCATTTCGGTCTGAGACTGCATGATAGGGCTTTACATGGCATTTCTTTAATAATATATATCCCGCATGAACCAGGCCTGAGAGATACAGACCCCTGCCGTATTGGTCAGGAAATTTGAGCAACACTCTCAGAGATGCATCCACTTAGTGGATGAAATTTGACTGTGTGATCCCAGTCTTCCCAACTGAGCCTGTAGCAAACTCAACTGTGGGGTAGGAGCCGATCAAGGCTGAAAAAAAATCTTTTTTTTTGTTTGTTTGTTTAATACCCTGCTGGAAGTATCAGCTTTCCTTTGGGGTTGGATGCTGCTTTCACTACCAACACACTCATGGACCCTCAGTTAGTCACATCCTGAAGGTAGCCATTGGTTAAGCTGAACTTGGACATCAAAAAACAGTATGGCAAGAAGTGTTAGTTTTCAATGCATTTTGATTTAATGAATGAATGAATGAATGTGTGTGTATGTGTGTGTGTGTGTGTGTGTGTGTGTGTGTGTGTGTGTGTGTGTGTGTGTGTGTGTGTTTTATGTGATTAATTGCACAGGCTCCCTGTAAGTCATGTGGCAGTACATCTGGGCGCACATTATTTACCACCTCATTCGATGGTTTCCACGCAACAACCGCACCAAAATGTGAGTAAAGGAGCCTTGTGAACTACACACAGAACTGGCTCAATGTGACTTATCACTCTGCTGCTGGATCAATGTGGCATGTCGCTTTTCTACTGTACAATTGGCTCAACATGACATGTCACTGTATCAATGGCTCAGTTTAGCGTCACTGTCCTACTGGCCCAGCATGACATGTCACTGTCTTACTGGTTCACCATGACATGTCACTGTCCTACTGGCCCAACAAGACATGTCACTATCTTACTTGTTCACCATGACGTGCCACTGTCTTACTGGTTCACCATGACATGTCGCTGTATGACTGGCTAACATAACATGTCACTGTACAAGTGCATGCTTGTGCTGTGTTGCTGTTGAGCATGATGCACCGCTCAACATCCTGTGAACATGACATTTCACTTTGCTACATGCTCTACTGCTCGTTCAATGTCTCACAGGTCGAGCTAGTAGACAGTGACCGTGTGTGTGTGTGTGTGTGTGTGTGTGTGTGTGTGTGTGTGTGTGTGTGTTAGGGGCTGCATTCTTTTCTGACTTGCTGTTTTCTTTATGATATAGCCTGTGAAACATGTATGAACCTGCCCCACTGGGTATGCACCAGTGTCTATCAGTATGACCTGCGTTCCCACCTTCTTAAGATTCTTTGTTCAAAACTTCCCATTTTCTGTTATCTTTTTAATGCCCTTAGATTTTCTGATGTTCATTTGCTGTTATCCCACTCACACTCTTAAAATTGAAAGTCGTTGAAGATTAATAGAGGATTACTGTGATGTGCTGTAATGTTTACAGTATTTCTGTTGTTGTGTATGTCATATTGTGTTCCTTTCTTTGGAAAAGAGACCTTTCATCACAAGGGAAAAATATTTGGTGCAGATCCAGAACAAAGAGCTGATGCTGGATCTGTTTGACTTCCTGAATAGAGGTCTTGGTTCTGTGAGCATTCTTCTAGTTCTTGATAAGTTTTTTTTTTTTTTTTCCGACATGGAAAGGAGAAATTATGCTGAATGGCTCGGACGCAGCCAAATCTATTCCTCTCTGTGTTTTGGATGTCTGTAGTTTTGGTACTATATTATAAATGGCTACCTAGATGGACTTATGCGTGTTGTTCCTCTGTTCATGACAGGAATGTGTGTGTGTGTGTGTGTGTGTGTGTGTGTGTGTGTGTGTGTGTGTGTGTGTATAAGCAGCAATTACATAAGTAAACATTAATGCAATTCATAGTACTTCACACACCTTTTGTCTGCTTTCTGGATAGCACGGTGGTGGTGATGGTGTTGACCTTGTTGCTCCTGGTGCCGCAGTTCTGGGTGCTGTTCCAGAAACACACCACACGGTGGTGCAGTCAGCCACTCTTCCCCATGCTTATCACGTCCATCGTCTTCACTTTCTTCGTCATTGGTCAGTGAAAGTCAGGGATTTTCTTCATTAAATGAAATGAAAAAGGCTGTTTTGCTACTCTCCTCCCTGAGGACAAAAATGCTGGAGCACTTATGTTTAGGTATTTCTATGGATGGACCTTGAGAGAGATGTATAGAGCTGGTTTGATGCCTGCTGCTAATATCAATGGGATTTTTTTTTTTCAATGACTGAATCGCTGTGTCCTGTATGCTGTTTCAGGTGTGTGTGTGTGTGTCTGTGTGTGAGTATGTGTTGTTCTGTTTATTCTGGATTTGTGTTTTCAAAAAATCAGTATGAATCAGTATCAGAATGCATGAATATCGCGCACTACCACTGTCATCATGAATATTTTCAAAAGTAATCTTGAGTAAATATCACACACACACACACACACACATACACGCGCATGCATGCATGCATGCAGTGTATACACACACACACATACACACACACACACACACACACACACACACACACACACACACACACACACACATTCTGAGCCTTTATTTTCATTGTGTAACTCTAATCCTTTCAGGGTTTGCGTTCCTCTTCGTCGCTATGGTACCTGTCCCTCGTGAGGTGAAGGTGGCCTTCCACATTTTTGGCCTCTTGAATTTCATCACTGGCATTCTGCAGGTGGTCTTCACGTCCAAAGCTGAGCACTGCGTGAGTTGACTCAGTCTGCCTGTACTGTGTTTTTTGGTTTAAACAAAAAGGAATTGATTATAACATGAATAATTGCATTGGATGACGTAGTGAAACATTGGAGTCATGGTGCCACCATAGTGTACTGTTGGATCGATGGCGTTGCAGATGCATTTCTCCTGGGCCAACCTGCAAAGGTAGGAAGTGCCCACAGGAATTGAAATGTAAAGGAAAAAAAAAATTTATGATCTATGTCTTGATGTTGGTAGGATCCTATGGACAGGAAGTTTCCAGAGTGAGGTCTGCGGGAACTGTTAACAGGAATTAGCTATATATCTATTTTGACCTGATTATGGTGCAACTTTACATCATTTATTAAGCTTTGGTATTCTTTTCTGTTTGTTGTGCGTGGAGTTATATAAAGTTATGGTGCTGAGCATCGTTTGGGGTCTTCTTGGGTTTGCCTCTGAGATAATCTGAAACCAGTTCAGCACATCTTCCTCAGATTTGTAATGTTTTGTTTGTAAGCTGGTGTGCACAGAGGATGTAGACGCAGGTTGTATAAGAGTAACACGCATGATTTGGTGAACGAAAACTGTTTGTTACTATACTCTGTTTGGCAGAAAAGGGGTTTGTGCCCTGTTCTCGGACTGTGGTGTCCTTACTAATGTCACTGATTTGTCATAGGCTATAGAAATGTTACCTCCAAAGAGAAAATCGCTTCTAGACAGGCTGTCTTGAGCCCCACCTTGGGAAAAAGAGTGATGTGTTTCCCTCCAGGCCAGTTAGCCCCCTCCCCCTTCCCCCCTACATAAGAAAATTGTCAACCCACATGTTTTGAATGGTATATGGTGTATGCTTGGACATTTTACAGATAACAGCACTGAGGAGTTGTACAAGATGTCTCTGGCTCTTGCTGTAGTTAGCGTCATTGCAGTTGGTGAGTTTATCTTGTCATTATCATCATCTTATTAAAAAAAAAAAAAAGATGAAGAGGAAACAGTGATAATGAAGTCAATCCATGTGCTTTCATTTTCCAAATCAAAATGCACTCAAGCAAAAAGAAATTATGTCTATATATATATATTTTAATAGATGTGGGCAGGAGGGAGGCAACTCTGTGGCCAGATTGTTAGCAGAAGTCAGATGTGAATGTGGATATGTTTATACACTGAAGTGAATGTCTCATTTGATTTTCATTCTTTTTTGTGTTATTGTTTGATTAGTTTCAATATTTGAATTTATTCTACTTTATTGATTAAATCATCCTAAATCAATTCAGCGATAGATCCTTTCCTTTAATGGTCTTTAAATCATAAGAGAAAAAAAAATACATATGTATGTGTCTTTGTTTCTGTGTATGTGTGCATGTGCATAAACAAAGGTTATATATGCATGTTAGTACGCCTGAAAGTGTTCAGAGAATATCCATGAGTATTTTGTATGTAATTTGCCAAACATAAAGCTGTTCCTAGTAATTTTAGCTTGAACACTTAGACAAGTGCTATGCATCATCAATATTAACATTATTATCACATGGTATGCAAAGATTGGCTGCAAGAAAGTTAGTTCCAGTGAAAGTTTAGGTTATTTGTGATGCTACACATGGAAATCATGGATAAGTACCAGCCTCAGTTTGAGTTAAAACTACATTTTGTTCAGTGTATAATAAGTGTCTTAGTTTTAACTCAAAGAAAAAGATGATTAAAGTAGGGTTGGAGTTAGTTTGTTTGCATGTTGTTTTTTTTTTTCATTTTGTTCTTGACAAAATCTTTTTTATATCATTTTGACAAATCTGACCCATATTTGTGGTGAGCAACAACCTGGTGCACAAGTGATTTTCATCATCCTTATTACGACTATCCAAAATCCAAACACTAGAGGCTAGCTAGTCTACATATTTGAATAAAATGGTTTGCTGATGATAATATCTAAAAATCAATCTCCCTCCTGTCAGTCACAGCTAGGTGTGTGTATGTATCCACCAATCGCATCTCAGTCTATTTAGCCAGCTGTTGACGTCATGTGAGCTAACTCCAAATTTTGTATTGCTCAGTGCTCACACCCACCCACCACCCCCCTCTCCTCTTTCTTCCCCATGCTGTTCACTGAATAAAACTGTAAATCATAAATCAGATAAGAGTGTAAAAGTCGTGTAGCTTTTAGGTTAAAGTCTCATTCCCTAATGGCCACAAGGGCAGTGAACTGTTAGAGGCAGAGGTTTACTGTGTCTGGAGAATGGAATTACGGAAGGTTGAGCCCATTACACTCTCCTGCTGTCTTAAACCATCCATACCTGAGTCAGGTCTCATTTACTGCCAGGTGGACAGAGATTTTCAAGCTGTAAAATTGTGAGTGATTTGAACTCACAACCGTTTGCTCCATGGGCAAACAGTCTTATCATTTGACTCTGGGCCCCTGTAATTGTGAATGCCATTTTTAAAGACATTGCTTGCAAGTAAAACGTATTTTGAGGGTCTGTAGACATGATATGGACAGGCTACATTGAGGATTTTGATTGTTCACTTGTTTTGGGTTTTTTTTTTCTTAACAGTTTGTGTGAAAAGCCATTTGTATTTGAGATTGTGTGTGTGGTGTGTGTGTGTGTGTGTATGAAATTTTTTTTTTTTTCCTTCACATGATTAAGTTCATTTTTAATGGAGTATAACTTTTTCTTTTCAGAAGAAGTTGGGTCAATGATATTGCTTTTAAATATTGTGGAGGTATTGATTTCATGAAAAATAGTATAAGCTTTACAGTTGTGGTATGAAGTGAGACACATACAAGTAACAGTTTGCAAAAATATTCAGGTTGATTTACGACATTGGAGGACATCTGCAAATTTCTGTTTGATGTAAAGGTCATGGTAAAGGCAGAAACTAGACACTCCAGTGTTTCAGAAAACAAAAATGAACCAAAAAAATGCTCTAAACCCCAGCACCCTCCCTCCTTTTCACTCTTGTCTGACACATAAAGTCTATGTCCATCAGTTTTAATGGTTTGACAAAGTGAACAATAATTGATAATTGTCATATATTTCACATGAGTTTTGCTAAAACTGCTCAGTGTTTCGAGTGCTTTTTCATAGAATTGAAATCATGCCCCTCCCTATCTCAGATCTCCTGATTGAAATTACCACCTTGCTTGAAATTACCTCCCTTTCCTGAACACATGCATGTACATTGGAACAGTTTGCAAAGTTTGGTATACTGTGTGTGTGTGTGTGTGTGTGTGTGGTTTGCCTTCATGTCTATTTCTATTAGAGTCTGCAAAGTTTGGCACAAGTTTTTGCTTTTTTTCAAAGACTCAAATCTACTTCTGTTAATGTTTTATGTGTAAGGTATGGTGCAAAGGAGCTTATAACTTATCTACTTACCATGATAAACTGTCATTAATTAATTTGTATGTGTTTTATTTCCCCAGTGTACGTGGTTTTGCTTCTCCCATTCTGGGTGCTGAACGCAGTGAAGAGGGATTGTGTGCTGGACGTCCCGGGAGCGACAAGGTGTCTGCTATGAACCTGTCAAATGCTGCTCATGCTTGTGGCACATCTGACATTTCAGTTCCTTCTTCAACACTGCCATCGATGGCAGTGTCTATCAAGGGCCCAAGAATATGGCCTGATAGTAGTGACAGGAGTGGGATGTGGATCTAAGAAGCTCAAAACATTTGCTTGAAAGAGTGCTTGGGTTTCAGTGACGTCATATGAAATGATGTCCAGGACATGCAATAATATCCATGTGTCTTAATCAGATGTGTTGGATTTTGTGGCTGTTCATTTTCTTTTGGATCATTGCCTTTGTGAAATTGTTATAATACTGCCTATATTCCAGTTTTATATTCACTAACATACATCCAAGGGTTGTGTGATACTCGGTGATAATCTAGAGACAATCAATGATTGGAAAACTGCAGTATCTTATGTCTAGGTAATGCCTTTTCTCACAATTATTTCTCCCATATTAACCCGATTTTTTTTTTTTTTTCTGGTTTGAAATTTTTGTTAACAACTTCCCGAAATCCTTTTCTTAAAGAATGAAAAAGGATCTTAAAGAGGAGCCACTCTCTGGAAATCTTTTTTCTTAAAATAAAAAAGAAAAGGTCATTAAAAGGAGCCATTGTTTAAAACAAAAAATCTAGCACAGAAAAAGAAGATAGGCATGTTCCAGGTTAAAAAGGGGCAGGGTGTTTGGAGATACATCAGGCGCGCCTGCTCCTAAATAATTCCATCAGGAATATATTGATGTAAGAATCAGGAACAAACAGAAACTTTAAAGAAATTTCAGGATCAGTATATTTTTACAAATGTTATGCAGTGCTGACGTCTCTGCATTTTATGTACACATCATCACAGCTTGTATGACTGATGGGGAATATTCACTTGTAGATCATGCACAAACCAAAATTTTCGCATCTCAACACAGTAACTGTTCAGTGTTTTCTCCTGAATTGTTTCCATCCCCCCCTCCCCCTCCCCCCCCCCCCCACCACCACTCTCCTTTTCCAGCAAGATTTACCATCTTTTACATCAGTCTCACATATTCCGATTTGTTTGCTACTTTTCTGTGCTTTGTCACAACTTAAGCTCAGTTCAGTTTCCTCCATGGCCGGTTATGGATTATGTGCATATGCACAGTATTTGAGCTACAACTTCCCATCTACTATCAGATTGCCCAAATGGTATTCAAAAAGAATAATTCATTTTATGGGAGATGAATGAAGTACGCATAAAGATGTTCAGGAAAACTTTTTAAGGAGGGAGCTTCAAAAGGAATGAGCCATTATGTGGGAGATGAATGAAGTATATATAAAGATGTTCAGAAAAACTTTTTAAGGAGGGAGCTTCAAAAGGAATGAGTCATTTTGTGGGAGATGAATGAAGTATACATAAAGATGTTCAGGAAAACTTTTTAAGGAGGGAGTCTTTGGAGGTTTTACCACAATATTGGTTCCCTGGTATTATGATGAACAGGTTTGTGTTCTTGGGTCATTTCTATGCAGTCTTTCCTCACTTGTAACTGAAAACACATTGAATAATTCATTAATCTGGAACAGATTGCATCATGTGATTGTGAACAATTTAATATTATTGAACAGATTACGCGATGTGGCTGTATGATGAGCTGGTTGATTGCGTATGGTCTGTCTTTCTTACATCTTTATCCACCCACCTAGTGGTTGATGTTCAAAAATTGATAACAAATTATAAGAGAGAAATACCATCAGAAGTCAACAATTCCCAGTTCCCTTGAAGAAAAGAATGGAAATATAATATTTCATTCTGGTCTCTTAACTATCTAACAAAGGAAATGCGTTCAAGTATCTCTTTAATTAGTGTCTTGGATGCTGTACTTAACTGCACAAACTATTATTAGTTTCTCGCATTTGAACTTAATCCATAATCTTGTTTTGTACAGATTTTGGAGTCAAGTGTTTAACAGATCATCATCAACATTTAACTGAGACAAAACATCCCTCTACCAGAGAAATATTGCTTGATCAACTTATCATTAGGCCAGTCAAATTTGGACTTTCTTTTTTCATGTCCCAAATTTCAAGTAATCAAAGCATTGAGAACTTGATTAATAAAGCTGTACTAAATTAAATGTTTACAAATAAATTATGATCGCAAAATGTACAAATGAATCATGATTGCAAAACAAGGTCATTCAACTACAAATTGATCTCTATCACAGAACTTTTATATTGTTACTTCCCTTTGCACTGTAATAAAGTTCAAGGAGTTTTAGAGCGATTCTTTTTCCACCATGTACCCAGGGTCAGCAGAATGTGCATACAGGGTTTCTTTTTTTTTGTTGTTGGTTTTTGGCACATTGAATGAAAATGAGACATCTGGGTTTTTTTTTATACAATGATTTTATTTTCATTCGTTACTTGCAATGCTCATGAAAGTTATGCTAGCCGACTGAAAGAAAAATGGTTTTGGAAAGTTTGCTGGTTTCATGACGTTTACCGTAGCTGATCTGTCTTTCATAGCAACAGGACAGGAGTGGTCTCATACACCTGTGAGTGCGTGTATGTATCACCTGGTTGCAACATTTTATTGCAGTCATTACAGTCTTTATCATGGAGTCTTTGGTAACAAGTTCCGTGCATGTTTCTTGTCAGCTTTCTTTGCAATGTGAAGTCGACAATCCCTGTCTTGCAATGCATCTTTTACTCTTCCTACCGCCGCACCCCCCCTCCCCTCCCCTCCCTTCCCTTAAATATTGCAAATGTTTGATTAAAAAAACGTCACAACTTGGTGGCACCCTTTGATTTTTCTAAAAAACAGTATAAAAATATTCTGTCAGATGATATCAGTTTTGCTACTGTTTTTTGAATGAATATTTTCTACAAAGATATGGGCTTTTTCTTAAAAATGAACACACATACATTATGTGTGTTTGTGTGTGTTTTCAGTTTTTCTGTTTTAGGGCCTTGTCAAATTAAGTATGAGCATTTCTGTTCTCCATACTCAATTGTTAAGATGGGCAAGCTGTCGGTTGATATATCTGCAGATGCATAAACCTGGATATGAGGAAAATTAGCTCCTCTGCTCATAGTTAACACTTCTGAAAAGCTGCCACAGACATTTGACAAAATACTGCATTGCGATCACATTTAGATCAATACAAAGAATATGTTTTTTTTTTGTTTTTTTTTCAAATTAGGAATGAAAGAAACACCAATTCTGTAAATGATTGAAATCCCCCACCCACCCATTCCCCCCAGACAAGGTGAATAATAATGGAGCAGACCATTAAATTTTCAGAGAACGAACAACAGAATGAAGTTCGGGGAATTATCAGGTGAAATTCCCTGAAGAAGAGCAGGAGAAAAGGCTGCTAATCACTCTGAGGGCGAAGGCAATTCAAACAGGCATTTATCGGTATCTATAATGTCCATGAAATGACAGAGGCGTGTTATTCCACAAAAGGAGAAAACTGAACAAGTTCAAAAAGGAAAGAGAAGGGTTAGTTATCACCAAGGACATAGACAAACAAGGTACAGGACAAGACACCTTGTTTGTCTATGTCCTTGGCGGCAACTAACCCCTTCTCTTTCCAAATTTTGCTTTGTTTTCTGCCCTCAGTCACTCCGTTTTGCAAGTTAAAAAAGGTTTCAAAGAAGTGATCCCATGAAGGGTGGTCACTCTTGCACCCTATTGGGCATGGAGGTGAGATCAGCTCCCTGCTTGTTTTTATCCCAATTATAATTATGGCGATTCTATGCAAAGTACACAAAATAAGGCATTTCTTTGAACAGGCAAGTCTGAAGAAAAAAAGGACACAAAAAAAACAAAATGTCCATCCATAACGTGCATTTATGTAGGATAAAATTATGTACATTAGCAGGTGTTCGATCTATTCCAGTTTTTACCTGGATGAAGTGTTAATTACATATTTTGTTTGTTTATAAACACATATAGAAATGATTTGATATGACCTTCATCAGTCGACTGGGGTATAAACAATATAAACTGAAAATTGCGTTGCCTACAATATATACCACTTTATTTTCCATCACCATTTCACCAAATTTTCAACTTCACCAAAGATGATCAATGCTTATACTCAAGAATTTTAGTGAAAATGTTCGCATCCTAACAGTTTCACCACGTCAGCTGCATCTTCAGCTACAGGCAGAAGGCAATCACCGAGCATCTTAATGCCGCTATTAGCCATGAACATTTTGGCTATGAAGAGCTCAACAGCTTACTTTGCATTTTTGAAGTTGAATTTCTTCATATTCGTAGTGTTCAACAGTACTGTTCAAATCATGGATTTGGGCTATTTAACAGTTAGCGGCATTACTCATGGAAGATTCGTAGAATGTCCATGCAACTGTACTTTGAAAAATGAGTGAAGAATTTGATAGTTACACTGAGAAAAAGTGGAGGAGACGGAGAACAAGGATCATCAATTTTTTTTTCCTCTCTCCCTTGGAGCACACCTGCCAGCTGTTTTCAATTTAGGAGTAGTTACAACTCTCAGTATCACATTGCTATCTGTCCTCTCCGGCACACACACACAAATTGTCTTTAAAAAAAAAAAATGTGGAGCATGCTTTCAAGGCTGGACCACTGAGTCTTGTGAAAAAGTGCAAACAAAAATATCATCATCCTTAGACAGATGCAGTCATTTCTCATTTCAGTATGCTGCACTATCATTGTGTTAACTTTAATTCTGTTACTACCCCCAGAAGCCGAATTTTGCATGGTATGTTTTAGGTGGTGCTATTCCCTGGTAGTTTTGCTACTGACTGGAGAGCTGGTGAAAATGTATTCAGGACAACAGCAAGGTTGGCACCTAGTTGTTTGTGTGTGCGTCTCTTGGCCAAATGTTTACTTTTACTATGGATTTCTATGAATTGTTGAAATTGTGGGTTAATTGCCAGAAAATGGCAATGTAGTGTTTATAATAACAGCAGAAAGTCTCTTTACCTCAACAACACATAAATCAAATTTTTCTGATGTTCTAGGTCTGTAATTTGAAAACACATAGTGGACAAAAGACACAAAACTTTCTTGCAAAACACACACCCACACAGCTTTTTTTTTTTTAAGAAAACTTTTATTACAAATGTGAAGAAAAAAAAGGATAGCAGAAGAAACAAGAACTAGTGTACTAAAAACTTAATCCTACAGATATTTTTCTTAAAGATGATGAATTTAGAGATGACATTTCATTAACATTGTCTTGTTTTTCTTTTTCTTGGGGTGGTACTTCGGTCTAGAGTAGGAAATTTTTGTCTTACATTGTCCATGTCGGTTCTATGTCAGATTGTGATCTGTCATGCTGTGTGATCAGTCTGTCAATTTAAAAAAAATAAATCCAGAAGTGAAAAATGACCTGGCCATCAACAAGCTGGATTAAAAATCAAACAGAACATAAAAGTACAAGACTTTCCAATGCAGCTGTCTGGATCAATTTGCTTAAAGCTGTTAACTGCTGAAAAGTTCCCCAAACTGTTGCATAGAAAAACATCAAGGATCCCTCCGCCTGGGAAACACATGGATCTCTCAGGTGTTGGGGTGTTTGTTGCTTTCCCCTTGACAGTTAGTAGTCTTCCCACCATGGTTGCTTCAGACTGAGGCATCCTTAAGTCAGAACTAGCTTGTTTCTCTGCACTTACAAAAGAATTATGAATATTAAAAACACTCAAGATGTTTCTTTTGAACCAACATTGGATCAGCTGTTGGAAGTAGATGGTCAGTAGATGGTTACTCTTTGTCGCCATCCTCGGTAGCTGCGTCAGCTTTGGCGTCACCGCTTCCCTTTTCGACTTCCTTTACTTCAGCCTGCTTGGTATCCTCCACCTATGCAACAAAGACAATATCAACATGAATCAAACAAGATGCACCAATGGGAAAATAGAAATGGAAGAAAGTCGACACTCACTGTGCCTGCATTTGATTAGAAAAAAGGTGTACGAGGAAACAAACATCTATCTCAAAAGACAAGGTACACAAATTATCTTCCTCACACGACAAAAGACCTTTTTGCTGTCCCTTCATTCTCAAAAACTTGACAATAAACCTGTTGAGAAACAAATCTGTTCAGAAGAAATCTGCATGCGCTAAACTTTTTTTTTCTTTTAAAATTAAAGAGAACAAAAAATGGCGGGGAAAAAAGCCCAGATAACCTCCAGCAATGCTAATCACTTATACCTCAGTTTAGCATACCAGTTATGTTCTGTAAACTGTATCACCTTCAATTTTCCATGATGCTCTGTGAATCTGACAACAACATTAACCCTCCTAACCACTTTCTGCTGAAACACATCTCAACTTTGTATTCCTTCTCCCTGATGATCTATGCAACTGAGGTCCTGCCTCAGATACTGCCATCCTTAAAGTTTTTTTTTTAATCAAAGGTTGTCTTAACTCCTGAGAGCATTTTACCCCAATTTGAAATTAGAAAAAACACGGAAATCTGTTGATATGACTAGCATTTATATTGCCCCCGATTCTCTGTGAAACTCATCACCTTATTTGTGTTGCGGCGGTTCGTTCCCTGGCCCCGACCTCCGCGGCCGCGTCCTCGACCCCCACGGTAGCCGCCTCGACCATATCCTCTTGGCTGGTAGTAGCCTGGGTCGTAATAGTCACGACGATTCATTCCATAGTTGTAGCGCTGGAAGGGGCGACGACGTGGGAAAGGAGCCTGCAAAAACACAGAGTTCCCAATCTCCGCCTGTTATAACATCAACAAAATGGAGACAATAACACAATCTTCACTCTAATGATGAAAATAGAACAGCAACAACAACAACAAAATTCCATCATTCTTTTTCTCTCCAGCCATATTGAAAATTATAGAAGTATTAACAAAAAATCATGGTCATCTCCAGGGGAAATAAAAGCTGGAGAACATCTTTGTGAGTGCAGCTTGGTCATCTAAATTTGCTGTTGAATATACTTTATGAATATATCCTGAAAATCAGTGTTCCTCTTCCAAAGTGAGTGTAATAAAATCCTTGCAATTGTTGCAGTTCTTAAGATCTGATCATCTTCAAGTAACTCTGCAATTTGAGAAATATAATTCATTTTTAGGGAGGAGGGGGAGGCTTTCCAAATGAATCTCCCATATCAAGATTTAAGTTGACATTGTGCTAAGTGACTGCTTACACTGAAGACCGTGGAGAGCCAAAATATTTTGTCTTCATATCAGAAGTTCTGCATGAAAAAAATCCTAACATACAACTCCCTGACAGCTATTCCATGGGCTTGATTATTTCAGTTGGTACAGGGCCAGATTCTGGTGATCCTGGGGTTGCAGGTTCATATCTCCCCCAGGCTGTTTCAACACATGGATTTTCCCTCAGAGTTTGACTATATTTCCCTAAAGTTCTTCGAATGAGACTAAAACCAAGGCTCTGTGTCTGAATGCACACATAACATTCCATTACCAACCTTTGGAAAAGGTGGACGGTTTGACGACTGGTATGGATGAGATATGACACATAGCATGCACCTTGCATGAAAAATGAGAAGAATGAAGGGAGAAACGGTGCGACTGATATTGACTGTATGACACAGGAAACGACAGAGGAGCCCGCAGGCAGTTCCTCAGCCAGCTCTACCCAGGTTGGCAGCCTGTTGTGTAAGCAAGTGCATGGATCATAAAGCGCTTAGAGCTTGGTCTCTAACTGAGAACAGGCACTATATAAGTAGTCTCTGTAACAATAATAATAATAAACACAACAAGAACTTATATAACATGAACTAAATATCTGGTTGCTTTATTTCTACATTAGTTTCAAATAGGTTTAAATCCCAACAAGTGCCTTGTCTGTAAGTGGGACACCAACCACTGGGCCATACTAGCCAATTTTAATGAACTGTTTCTCCATAATAACATCATCTCTTTCCCCAAAGGATGATTTCTCCTGAAACTGAAGAAGGAATACCATCTCTTCCCCTCCCTCCTCCTCCAGATAATGTGCCTAGTCCCACCTGCTCCATGTGTAGTAGTCTGGAGGCATCATGGGCCCTCCCTGGTAGCCGTAGCGGCGGACTGGGCCCCCAAAGTAGCGACGGGGGTAAAAGCCACGGCCACCGCGGCGTCTTCGCCCTCCCCTCTGTCCCTTGTCCTGGTCGTCTTGTTCCTCCTCCTCCTCCTCTCCATTATTCTCCTTGTCAGTGGTGTTCTGTGTGCACATACACACACACACACATAAATCCCAGCAAGCACAATCATCTTCAACTGTCTTCCCCCATACTTGACTATCTCTACTCATACAAAAAATTCCATCATGCCAAAATGTCCCCTCCAACCAAACCCTCTCCTTTACCTTTCCACATGCCCAGAGTTTTCCCCTCTGTGATCATTTTTCATACAAAATTTTTGTACACATACAGACACACTTTCCTTCCCATTCCTCTCTTGGCCATGGTGATCTAGGTGTAGACATACTATATAGAACCTTAACATTTAAAGTAAGCCCTCACAAATACACACACTTTTTTTTTCAAACAAAAACCACTGTTCCAATGGGTGCAATTCTGCCATACTACATTCAAGTTTCCACCTCCAGCAACTTCCCAAATTCTGTTTGTGATGTTCAATTATGAGTGAGAGGGAACAAACGAAGGGAACAATTAGACAATGAGCAATAAAAATCAAAAAGAAAAGATATTTGAGAGGTTATGAAAGTCAAAACTGTCAACAGACACAAAGAGGAAATAAAAATTGTACATGATTTCATGACATTGGAGAAAGCTAAGTTGTAAAATATCACCACACTATCCATAGAACTGACAGTTGAAATTAATAATACTTACACGACGTCCGCCTCTTCTGTATCCACCGCGGTACCAACCACCGCGCCCACTGTTGCGGTAGCGCCGGCGGTCTGCAGCATACTTGCTGCCTTGCACATTTGTACCGTTGGGTCCAGTGACGTTGGCGGCTTCGTTTCCCTAGATTCAAATGCATTACAAGTTACTTCAGACCACCACCCCCTTTGGCAATAGATCACTATCCGCTACAACAAAATCAATCATTTTTTTCTTCCATAGTGAAAACATACTTTCTTTTCCATCTTTAACTTGAACACAGGAGTATATATGATCCAATATACATGGAATATATTTTTTAGAGCTGAAGTGTTACTCCTGACACACCACATTCACAAGCAGTTCATGTGCATCTGTTGTTAATGTTTGTGTCATCCACATCCACTGGTACATATGGCTTGCTCTTTCAAAAGATGGAATGGGATTCAACGCAAAGATTTTTGTGTTCTTTTCAAGGTCATTGGCCTCTTGGTACACTGTCGCTATTTTTGTTGATCTCATCACCAAAATTGAAAACAAGATCAACAGCGTAGCAGAACTTTTGTCAATGTCTTCATCAGGAATACTGACGAAGAGAAATAAGTCTCCTTAAGTTAATATTGGGGGTCCACTCTTGCCTCTCGCAAGTTTTTATTGGGCAAAACTGTGACAGTTTCTGTCATGTTGCCCAACCGATTTGAAAACTTGGATACTCATGGGCTGTAAGTCGTGAAGTTATGTTTGACCATGTTCTTCACCAAAACTGAACAGCTGCATCTCTTGATGAGTTTGCATTTGTTGACTGAACAAAACTGGAGAGAAAAGATCATTTTTTGCGACCAAAATCTGTGTGTCCCTAGGACCTTCCGTGTGAAAACCTGTACGTCAAACTGCAAAATCCATGTGTAAAGTATCCCAAGTTGAGTGTTATATATGGAAACTGTTTCAAACTAAGTATCCCCAGTTGAGTGTTATATATGGAAACTGCTTCAAACTTCTGTATGCATACAATCTCAATTCTTCAATACACGTGAAGGAAGACTATGTGTGTGTACATGTATGTGCATGCATGTGCATCTAATGGTACTGGGTGTTGTTTCTTTTTGTCTTGAAATATGTTTGCATGCCAATGTGTACGCTTACACTCACCTTTTCTCCTTCAACCACGTCAAATTCTACTTCTTCGTTATCACCAACGCTTCGTAGATATTTTTTCGGGTTGTTCTTGATGATGGCGGTCTGAAAAAGAACAGAGCAAAAGATATTGTACACGACATGTACATATACATGTCCCACTTTCATTTTCTTTCTTTTCTTAAAGATTTGATGGCTAAAACATCTTGTCTATCAAACAAAATCAAACTAAATGGTAAATAAAACATCAAATGGAGACCTTAATCTTTTCTCGCACCCGTCTCAACAGTTACATTAACAAACAAAAAAGAAAATCCCATCCATTGACACTTGCTGATAAACACACTTAAGCTGGATCATATGACATGATAGAACAGCTTCCATCCACGTTATCAGTGTAATGCCATCTCTATTTACAAGCTCTTCAATCCAAGCACTGTCCACTCTGCCCAGTTTCTTGTTCAAGAGTTAGTTCTTGTGCTACACAGGTTTGTTCTTTACTGATGCTACCTTAATGTATCTGGTAAAAAGAAATGGACAGAGAGGCTTTCTTGATTTGGTGAGATGGGGAACTGATGAAAGGAAAGGATAGGACATGTCATTTCAGCCTTACGCTCTGAAGTGGAAAAGATGTGGAGTTTGTCAACATAGTCTCAGTACCTGTAGTTGTTTGTAACTCTTGAAACTGGTTTGTAACTTGTGAAAAAGTTTCAATGGAAACCAAACATTCTTACACTGACAATTCTTCGTCCTCGTACTTCAGAAACTGACCCGAAGCCTGCATTTAATTGGCATCCATGGGGGTGAAAGCTTGACCATAGATGAGACAGGGCTCTCCTTGCTGTTTCAGAGTCATACAATCAATGAAACTGCTGAACAGGTTTAGGAATTTCAGACAGGTCAAGTGCACACAGAAAAACTCCTGCATTATTTTTGCAAAACACCAACATCTGAAATTCATCCTTCAGAGTATTGTAGAATATAACTGAATGCATTTTTGTTCTAAGCTTCCTCTCTGTGTGTCGACAGTACTGAGGGATTGATTTCAAGGGAACTCGTGCTTAAAAAAGCAAACAAGCAAAGAAAAACAAAAAGAAAAAAGAAAATAGTGGAGCAAGCATTTATAATTCCATAAATCCACAAGCTTCAGGGTCAGATGATAAGAGCTGTCACGAAGTCGCCATCTATTGCAGCATCAATAACAACAACAAAGGTAACGACAAAAGTATGGGGAATCCTTCAAAATTCTGAATGAACCACTATACTTGCAAGAAAGAAAAAAGAAGTTGATTTTTTTTTCTTCTTATCGTGAAGCAACCCATACAAAGTCATCGAAGTCCAAGACTTGAAGTCCAAACGATGAAATGCTTTTCTCATCAAGTACTTGACAACATTTAATGACTACAAAGTTTTCAATTATATTTACAGCCTCTGAACAGTCCAAGTGAGACAAAAGTACTCTAAAAAAAAAAAAACTCTCAAAAGGTAGAGAGCACTAGGGCAGTCATCTTTCAAGAGAAGTTATCAAAGGCACAAAGGCTATCAATGTATCATTTAATCACTGTTGAAATTGAGGGAAGAAGATACTGTGTCATTAATGAGCGACAAACAGCAGTTCAGAAACTATGTCGGGTTGTCTTTGAATAGTTCAATAAACACTTTATCATCATCAACTGCCAAACTGAAGGCTCACATAAATCCCATATGGAACTTTTTTGTTGCTGTCCAGATAGGCAAAGTCACCTATTGTTTTACCTGGAAAACAGAAATTTGTCATTTGTAAGATCCATTATAGGATGCATAGGAAAGAGGAATCAAATGAGGTGGAACTGTCCATGGCACAGTATCTGCTTATTCAAACATCAGTGGTTTAGATTACAAAGAAATGGGATGTAGCTATCAAGTACACAAAAATAATGAAAAGGGTACAGTTAACTATTTTTCTCTTAGGTCTCATCACTTGCCACTAATTAACTGATGAGGTATGCCATTTGATGAAAATGTCAGAAACCCATTAGACTTCAAAGATTTGCATTGTTTTATGCCACGTGAGGTTTTCAATTGTCAGTCTTGTTTTTTTACAATTTCCTCACTTCCTGATTTTGACTGATTCCTTGTAAGGCACAACCTGTGCATACAAAATTCTCTGACTAGTTTGAGGTAGAACTTGTGTGCATGCCCATGTACAACACAGTTACACAATAAATTTACCTACACAAATGGAACTTTACAAAACATCTGCTGGGAAAACTCCTCTAAACTACTTTTGTTTCTCTCTACAGAAGTTGGTTCATGATTTATTTAGTCAGTAAATATCAATGGAAAAAAAAAAGAAAGGAAAAAATTGCAATGTCTATTTCAATTATTTTGGTTTGGTTTGGTTGGTTTGTCTCTGACCAGCATTTCATACACGTGCAAACTTCTAATAATCCCACTCCTTCTCCATGTGTCATGTGTGTGTGTGTGTGTGTGTGTGTGTGTGTGTGTGTGTTCTAATTAGGATCTCTATACTTCCTCCTCTCTTCCCTCCTGCTGCTCTCACGGTGGGTGTCTCTGTATGGATGCGGATTGTGTGCAAAGCTAGGTTACTTGCCAGTATGTTTATCATTTTGAACGCGACTGTGGCAACTTCTGCACTAGCCTGCTCTTCCACAAAGGAGAGTGGGCCTCCTTCAAGTCTGCATTACAACACACAGTACAAAAAATCCTGCTTTCCAAACTTTCAAGCCAAGAGAACAGTTTCGTCCAGCCGGTCGTCTCTATTTTTGTTTATTTTTATCAGAGCTGGTATAGATGAAACTTTGCTTGGAGTAACATTGCTTTCAACACCACTCATGGGCTCTTTTTGTGCACCATTGAGCAAATCAGCGCTTGTATTCAATGGCAAAGCTGCCCACCACGTAGTTGATATTAAAGCCACAGCCTTGCTGGGGCAAAGCTGTATGATGCTCTGAAGTTTTTTCTCGCTGCCTCTTTATTTGCAAAGCCAAGACAGCCAGACCAGACAGAAAAAACAGACAACTGAGAAGCCACAATACAAGATACAAACAGGAATTAAGTGTGCACCCCAGGACCATGTCTAACAAATTCAGTGCATTTTTGTGTGCCTCTTATGCATACAGGACACATGAATACATACTGGAGGCCCTGCCTCAACAAAATTTCAATCATTAATTATGATCCAAACATAAGCAGCTGACAGCAAGTGTATCTCAAGTGCTGGCTATTGTGGCTGTCTACTGCTTACTGCATCCATCTCAACATTTTGTACATAAAGAACTGGACTCAAGAATTAGTTGTGACCCACTGCTATGGACCTCCTAAATCTTGCAAAATCATCATAGGCATAGGTCTATTTATGATAGTATTAAATACAATGATTCACACTCTTTCACAAGATCATGAACAAATCAAGCAACTTACTTGATGGACAAAGACATCTTCATTAGTGTCATTTCTGCAAACGAGAAAAAGAACCAAATTTTAATGTACTACTCATTCCATGTCTAAAACAAAATCACAATAAGCAAAGGCAAACTTCCAACTGCCATTTTAATACAAATTTTGGCACAACAGAACTAGCAGTAGCAAACTGGTTCCAGCTTGCAAAAATCTGACATGGTGCAACATAGACACTGAAACTACTGTTACGAGAGTGCTGGGATTAGTGACCAAAAGTAAAATAAAACATCACAAGCAGTTTCAAAAACAGAGAGTAAGAGATTATTAATGAACTGATTCTGTCTCATAGCATTTTATTTATTTATTTTTTAAATGGTTGTGGTTATGGTAACCAGACTGACCCTAGTTGGGGGAAAAAAAACCAGGAGAAAATAAGTAACAGGTAAACTGAAGTTAACTGACATAAGACAATCGCTAACCATCCAACTTCTAGTACCAACAGAACTTTAATGAAAGGGAGGGCAATTTTCATGGTGTCTCATTGCGCACAGTTGAACATGCAAAAAATTTGAGGGTAACTGTCCTTTCAAACATTTATAAAACTTGACTAGACTGCTGCACACACAAAGTGCAACTCTGCGCTCAGGGCTACTTCTTTTCCATTTCACAGAATTGTAAAATTGGAAAACTTTTGAAGGCAAAAAAATCAGCAAGAGGGTTGCGAGAGGGGGGCATCACTGAATCTGCAAAGTCCAGGCCCTCTTTTCTGTTGCTTTAGTAAAAAATATTAACATTATAAGTCTAACTTCTGCACTAAAGGCTAGTTGCCATTTTATCTGCCCTATTAGATGGCTAAATAAACAATGCTACTGTCTGATATGGTAGAGTATATGACGCCAAACATATGTTTGAAAACATTTCAATCGATCGAGAAAGTGAAGAGAAAGGTGGAAGAAAGGGATGAGAAGTGGGGGCACTCATCATCTCTCACCATCCCAGAATTTGAGGAATTTTTAGCTCTGACCACTGGGAGCCTCAATTGCAAAGGTCAAGATATAAAAGTGTATACTGCGCATCACAGAGAGTCTGCTGTATGTCATGTCTACTGTCAGCTATTACAAAAAGAGAAAGAAAGGACTGAAGCAACTTCTGTGGTGGCCTACCTGCCTTTTTCTCTGTGCCCGAATAGCATAACCACAACTGTAAATTTTAAGCTTTATTAAAAAAAAAAAAAAAAAATTATGATTTTTTGGGGGGGATGATATTGGATACAATCTAACGAGCTCTTAATGGAAAAAAGAGTAAATTTTGTCATTTATTTGGTAGAGGGAAGGATCATGTCACTCACTTTCCTCCACCACTGCATATTCAAAGTCAGAAAGTGTTTTGCATTAATAGTAATTTTCAGAAACACTGAATCTGCTCATCCATCAATTCTAGCCGTTTTTTTTGTTTTTTTTGTTTGTTTTCCTCCCCAACACACTTGCCCCTTTTGGCATATCATTTCTTCCATCTCAGTTCACAACTGATTTCCTGTTTTTTTTTTCCTTCATCCAACTCTGAAAATGTAAGGAGGAATGCAGCAAATGTGAGTAATGTACTTATAGTACAAATGACTTATCAAAATCGCTTTACAAAAAATAAAAACAAAAAAACAAACAAAAACCCCTGCAGGGGGGAGTTATGTCGGCCATTTCCCCCACCAACCCGCCCTTCCATTTCCAAACGCAGACATCGAGACACTGTCTGACCCAGTTCTGTGACCCAGTTCTATGACCCAGCCCAACAGACTGTTCCGACATTGAGTTTGACTTCAGCTTGATCTACGGTCATCGGTTGCACTAAACTATGTGCGATTTTGCATTGGAAAAAAAAAACGCTGAACTGCTCAGTCGCAACCGCATGCAACCTTCATAGCCTATGGAACGCTTACATTTTTTTTAACAACAAAGACACGTGCCGGTGAGCCCAGCAGGCCCAAAAAAGGTGATCTACCACACATCTTGTGCACTCTAAATCACCGGTCGCACGTCTAAGTGACAAAAAAAAACAATCGGAACAATCT
>JADBJO010000060.1:762500-825000 GCA_016801955.1 Conus betulinus
TCTCGCCAACGCGCCACAGTCACATTCCATCCCACCTTTCGGAGAAGTAGGCCTACTGGCTACTCTGTGCCGGTGGGACAGATATCCGAAAATAAAGCACATGCACATTGGTGTCACCCTGTGCCAGTAAGGCGGATGTCAACAAAAATAAATGACATGCACACTGGTGTCACTCTATGGCGGTAGGACGGATCTCACGAAGATAAAGCAGATGCACATTGCTGTCACCCTGTGCCAGTAAGACGGATATCAACGAAAATAAATGACATGCACATTAGTGTCACCCTGTGCCGGTAAGACAGATATCACGAACATAAAGCACGTGCACACTGGCATCACCTTTTGCAGGTAGGATGGATATCAACGAAAATAAAGCACATGCACACTGGCGTCACTCTGTGGCGGTAGGGCGAATTTCACGAAAATAAAGCACATGCACATTGGTGTCACCCTGAACCGGTAGGATGAATATCAACGAAAATAAGCCACATGCACATTGGTGTTACCCTGTACCGTAGGACGGATATCACGAAAATAAACCACATGCACATTGGTATCACTCAGTGCCGGTAGGACGGATATCACCCAAAATAAAGCACGTGCACATTGGTGTCACCCTGTACAGGTAGCACGGATATCACCAAAATAAAGCGCATGCACATTGGTGTCACCCTGTACAGGTATCACGGATATCACCAAAATAAAGCACATGCACATTGGTGTCACCCTGTACAGGTAGGACGGATATCGCCAAAATAAAGCACACGCACACTGGTGTCATGTTCAGTAGACATCTGTCCTAAAGACGGGAGCATGGCTACCTTCATGATGGGGTTAAACACGTAAAGTCGCATTTGCAAAAATCTCACCGATGCTGTAGCTCGATCAGAGGTCCAGACGGTGAATGGAGAGAGAGAGAGAGAGAGAGAGAGAGAGAGAGAGAGAGAGAGAGAGAGAGAGAGAGAGAGAGAGAGAGAGACATTGTTTTAAAACATCAGTGTTTTAACATCAGTAAATATATCACACAACGTTGCACACACATAACAGAAGAGATTTTAAGTTTTTATTCACTAATTTTAAAAAAAATATGAGCACAAACATACGTGCGCGCGCGGGCGCACGCACGCACAAGCATGTGTGTGTGTGTGTGTGTGTGTGTGTGTGTGTGTGTGTGTGTGTGTGTGTGTGTGTGCGTGCGCGCGCGCGCGCGTGTGAACACAGAGAGAGAGAGAGAGAGAGAGAGAGAGAGAGAGTTTGTGTTTCATGACTGGTGGTGTAAAATAACTTTGACATAACTATTCCGTGGTGAGACGTGTACAGACAACCAGATAGTTTTTATAAACAGTTTGTAAGAATCAATCCAGCTATTGCATTACTTTTTTTTCAACAGGGTGCTCAGCACATGTTTTGGAACGATTCATTATTTCATTTTGCTCCAATTACACTCAGCCGGTTTGTTGTGTTGTTGTTCTTCTTCTTGTTTTTTAATCTAGGACGGGGAGGAAGGAGAGAACAGGGGATGAGGTTAGGGATCGGGGTGTAGAAGAGGGGAAGGGAAAACATTCTTTCCTACTTCATCATTTTTCGGTAAGCTGAGAGATTGTGTATAACGATACGCGTCACTGAACACAAAAACGCGCATATCCTACGCTTGAGTTATGTCCTTCGATTCACACGTGTTAAAACATGTCGCTCCGCCAAGCGAGAGAGCGAGAGAGAGAGAGAGAGAACCGGCGGTGACAATAGTTGCGGGAACAATTGTTCTAATGCTAGCCACATGACATTTGCAAAGTGATACTTTTTAGTCTTTTTAGGGATTAGTCAAGTACCTGCTTGGTAATTTTAATTAAGCTTTTTAAACACATAGGAGTGATCTGCTTGTCATGTGAAACTTGAACGACTCATCAACATAAACACTTGGGTCGGAAGTTTGTGTACACGAATACACATTGTATTATTTCACGCCTACATAAATCTCTTTGTGAGTTCTTTAACTTTTGAATACCGCGTTTGAAACATGAAATACAGATTAAATTTTTTAAAAAAAGAAAAAAAAGTAGAACGTAAATTAAAGCGCGATGGATTCCTCTGTCGATTTGAGTGGAGAATGCAACGTCGTTTCAGCGCACACTGCCTTCTTCAAAGTGAATCGACGATTAAACGCCATTTTGAAAATACGTCATACATGTAGTTAGGTACAATCATGTGAAGGCCTCAAATAACATACGGTTTGGCTAAAGATAAGGAGAAAGGGGAGGGTTCAAGAGAGAAGAGGGCGGTATCGTGATTGGGAAGGAAGGTAAATACAAAACTGAGGAAAGAAAAAGAAATTGGCGTATCAGACATAAATAAATCAATGAGTACATAAATTTTTTTTTTTTAATGAGGAGGAGGATGGGAAGGAAGGGGTTGTCAAAATGGGAAGGGGATGGGAGGGGGGAGGGGGATGTTAAAGCATTAGCACTACCAGCCGTCCTGTTAAAGTGGTTAGCGTCGCGGACTCCCGGCTGAGAGGTCGTGGTCCGATTCTGAGCCGTCTACTTACGGGATTTTTGTTTTTTTTTCTGTCCCGACTGGCTCCAGTCTAGAGCTGAGTTTGCTATGGACTCAGCTGAGAAGCCCATGATCACACAGTTGAGTTTCATCATCCACTTAAGGAGTGCCTCTCTGTGAGTGTTGCTCATTTCCTGACCTGATGGGTGCAGCCTTGTCATGCAGTCTCAGGCCAGAATGGATATTGGCAGCATCGTCTTCATAATCTTCATCGTCATCAATTACATTTTTAAAAAGCTTAAAATTCTATGGCCTTTCATGCCCTTTTCTCGCGGTGACTGTTTTGATATTCTCTCCATGTCTGTAGGCTTAGCGAAGTTCATCTCGCGGTCGTCGGTCTCGGCAAATTCATGAGGATTGTCGTTGGACAGACGTGGTGACGCCCACCAGAAGGACGACTCACTCATGCTGGTTCTCTGCGACTAAGCAATTATTTGCTATCAGATGGGGGCTTTGTAGGTGGTGTCCTGCGTATATTGCATCAAAACAGGCACCGTCGACCAACTCGGAAATGACTCGGCAGCAGTGCAGAGTCTCCGTTGGTGGGTAGCCTCATGACAGCTTGACATTGACTGCTCCCCGTGGGTTGCCGGTGACGGTGTTGTAGCGTGATAAGCCAGGCTGTGGATGTGGATGGGGAGCCAGAATGAGCAAATGGGGAAAGGTAGGAATGGGGGGAGAAAAAAAAAAAAAAAAAACCTGGATACGAGACACGTACTGCCCGGAACAAGCTCAATGTTACCTCACCATGTTCATCACATCACATTCGCCTCGGCTTAAGACTGTGTCAGACCAACTGACATACGCAACAACACACAAAGACTACATCAAAACGATGCTATGCATAGTTATGCGGGGATTGTCTTCAGTCGTGACAAGCGCCTAGCATAACACGATCAGTCTCCAAAATCCCTCGAAGTCGGAGTGTGGCTACCCACTGGCGGGGTAATCAAAAACGGGCACACACGTAATGTTCTCATCCCTAGCTGATGCATGTGTATCATAGCGTTCAAGTATTTCGGCTGTTCGGATGATCCCTGGAGTCTTTTAGCTAGAATACGACAACCACAACGAATCACTTCACATCGTCCCGCCAGCCTCTATTTACACACATTCACTGTAATGAAAAGAAACCACAAAACTTTAAACTCTACTCGAACATGTATGTTATTATCATTATTACCTTCATGTCATCATTTTTATTTGAAAGTAACAAGTGATAATTCAGATGAACTTTTGGTCTATACGGAGGTGAGGATAACAGTGGCAACAACATGTATGTTCGTATAGTCAATAACTGTTAGGTTTTTGCATTTTTGGCGCACATGTATGAACAGAGGGGAGAGGGTAGTATTGATATGAGAAATGTGGCGAGCTAGCAATCGGACTTACTCCAAACAGTACACAACAAAAGACACTGGGGTTGTGATTATTTAAGGGTTTGATTATTGTCTGAGATGTGATTCATAGACACAGTTCTGCCAGTGTCAGGATATTACGAAAATGACAGCAGCGCAACTTAACCGTGGGAGCTACAACGGTGCTATACAGTGCGCATTTCAGGGGGGGGGGGGGGGGGGGGGGGGGGGGGGGGGGAAAAAAAAAAAAAACTTCACTGACCTGCTGGGAAATACAAAAAATATCGTTTGCTTTGGAATGCCGTTCCAACAATGTTTTATATTTTGAAACCAAACCCAAACTGTACTGACCTTTTTGGAAAAGACATTTTCTTTTTAATGACTGAATGCTGCTCTGACTGCTTTTTCCTATTTGTGTGTGTGTGTGTATGTGTGTGTGTGAGTGTATGTGTGTGTGTGTGTGTGTGTGTGTGTGTGTGTGTGTGTGTGTGTGTGTGTGTGTGTGTGTGTGTGTGTGTGTGAGTGTATGTGTGTGTGTGTGTGTGTGTGTGTGTGTGTGTGTGTGTGTGTGTGTGTGTGACGATGAATTTCTCTTCAAAGTGTAATTGCACTGCATGTGGGGGAGTACGATTTTGGTCGCTAATGTGTCTGTTGTTGTACGGATTGCTACATTTTGTTTTTCAAAAGCCACTGTCTAACTAGCTGACACTGCTAGGTTCTGAGAGTCCCATAAAAACGTTACTAGTTGTATCACTTCTACTGCTACTACTGTTGCTGCTACTACTACTACTTCTACTATCGCCGCCGCTGCTCTGCTGCTGCTGCTGCTGTTGTTAGTGTGAGATTGCTTTTATTACATGTTTCCACATTTCTTTACATTTCCATGTTCGATGGTGAAATGTCACTGATTTACGGTGAAATAAAAACTTCTAAAAACGTTACTACATTTGTAGATTTGAGAATATATGGAATTTTCTGTGTGGTGTGTGTGTGTGTGTGTGTGTGTGTGTGTGTGTGTGTGTGTGTGTGTGTGTGTGTGTCTGTCTGTCACTCTCTCTCTCTCTCTCTCATCGTTTCACGGAGTCATTTTCATGTTTGGTCTGTATGATAATATGACGCATTTGTCACGTGGATAAAATAATGAAACAAAAACACCTACACACATATTGGAAACAGTAACGTGTAACAGATGGAACAAATAAACAAAAAACAGCCCCCGTACATGATTGAAAGAGAGTCCCACGATTAACATGTTAATTATTCCTTAACCTATAGATTATCAATTTGCTTCTGAGAAATCATCATAATTATCAATAACTGATCAAGACAAACTTCAACGGCTCTTTAAGGGAAAAGGAGGTTAGAGCGGAAAGTAACTAAACATCTATAGTGCTATCAACACAAATTCAAACAAGTAAATTAAATATCTTATTTCACACACACATACACGCGCGCGCGCGCACAGACAGGAAGAGAAAGGCGGGGGGGGGGGGGGGGGGGGGGGGGGGGGGGGGGGTCGCAGCAAAAAGACCAAGCTAACCATAAACCGTTGCCTTGAAATGAAAAGATAAAAAGTAATATGATAAACAGTATTAAAATTGAAGCCAAACAATTACATATGTATCATTATTTCAAACAAGATCAAACACATGAACTAAGACTAGGCCTACTACAGTTCACTAAAATTATAAAATGACACAAACCTCAAACTTTGCTTAAAAATCAAATAGCTTCACCCACCTTATCCACACACTACCATTTTATAAATTCAATTGTTTGATACATTTTTACGTTTCAAATGTTCATTAAATTTTTTTTACTAAACCGATTAACAACATACGATCCTTCATATCTAGAAGAAAGAATGATAAAGAAATATTCGATGAACATCGGATCACTTTGAAGTCGATCGAGCGGTTTGTTACTCACCCACCTCTTGATAGACGCTCTGCTGTTGATGTTTCGTTGTCTGTCAACGCCGCGCTGCTTCTGAGGCAATGGTTTTACGTCATACTAGACAAAACGTCATCATAGCAATGACGTAATAAGGCGTTTTACGTTGTCTAAAGGGAGATAAAATGTAGATAACACAATTACAGCTATTCTCCGTCGAAAGAAAAGATTGTATCATAAGACTGGTCAGTGGATATATAAATACAATGAGCTTCATGACATCTTTAATGAACATGATCACCTTTGATAAACTACAAAGAAAACAGTAGGAAGGGAATTCTTGCTCCCATGCTAAAACAATCATCATGTTTTTATTAATGCACGACACAAAGCATGTGCAACGTGATTCTGGTAAGGAATGTAAGGTGTGTGTCAAATACAGCGCACTTCTTTCGGACATCATTGTACACTATGCAGTGAAATAAAAATGAATTTAATTTTCGGTTTCTTCTTTTACATGATGGACTTTTACCATCAGTCTGTGTTTGATCCAGCACACACACACACACACGCACGCACGCACGCACGCACGCACGCGCGCACACGCACGCACGCACACACACACACACACGCACGCACGCGCACGCACACACACACACACACACACACACACACACACACACACACACACACACACACACACACATTTATTAAAGACGAAAGGGCTGTGTTTAACAAGAATGTTATAAAGACGAAAGGACTGTATTAACAAGAATGTGCAGCATATCTCTATAAGTGCAAAAAAAAAAAACATTTTGTCAAAGCTAAAAGGATACTGTTTAACAAGCATTTAATATAAATGTATGCATGCTAAAAATTGATATTCAGACAAGGCTAAAAGGACAGTTTAACAAGAATATGCAGTGCCGTATGTATGCATACATGAGCAAACACAAACCAACTATTACTTTTTAAACCAAAGGAGCGTCGCTTAACAAGAAAATGCAGCATATAAGTTCGTATGTATAGGGCCTATACGGAGTGAGTGAGGGAGGAATAGATAGATTTATATGTGGTGGTTCGTGCGTGTGCCGTGTGTCTCTTTACTATGTCGCAAGCTGATAAAAATTACTTTTGATCTTAATCGCAGTTATGCATTTCTTCTTCTTCAAGGTCAGACACTACGGTGAAACTGTGACATTTTTCTCTTTCCAGCATTAACAAGCCTCTTTTTGTGAAACTGATGTATCATCGTTTCTGTGTTTACGAAAATTGCAGACTTTGAATTCTGTGGGTGCTCGTTGCTATGGAAACAGAACAAGATGGCTAAAAAAAAAAAAAAAAAAAAAAAAAAAAATGGAATCAATAAATAAATGGGGTTTGTGCCCATATAGTTGTGCATCTGCAGGCTTTTTGTTTTTATGGATTTGGTTTAGAATAATATTATCTTGATGCTGACAAAACATTTTTTAAACTTTTTTTTCATTTTTGTACTTTCTGTTACTTTTTAAAAGTCACTTGGTGTGCGATGGCTTCAACCCCCCCCTTCCCTGCCCCCCCCCCCCCCCCCCCCCCCTGAAAAAAAAAGAATACGGAAAGAAAATAAAAGTAAATAAATAAATACACAAATAAAATAAATAAATGAATAAAATGGATAAATAAAATGAAATGAAACAGAAAATAAAGATGAAGCATCAAAACAAAATAACGTATTTTCCAGACATTATTTTCAACAACAGCAACAACAACAGCAAAAAATCTTTTCTCAAGTTTTAGGTAATGTGGTGTAACAAATTCATTTTAAGTTTCAGGGTTATATCTTTATCCCTTGCTGAGCAAACTCAAGATGATTTCAGACATAATATTACAAAAACGCAAACCCTAGAGAAAAAAAAAAAGGGGGGGGAACTAAAAATATATAAAAAAGAAAACAAGGGTAACACACTTACTTGTAAGCTTTGAACGATCTCTCTGGATTGGTTACAGCCTGCTGACATGAACAAATATTATGCAGACACACTATACACCAATGCAGAAGTTGAAATGTATGGTTTTTTTATCCACACAGGTGAGTGTTGTGCCGGTCAGGATAACACGAAAATGTCTTCTTTGTGAGTGGCAAGTTGCAGTATGAAGAAGGTATATCTTCTTTGTTCACAAATCAACTTATAAGTGACTATTTTTTTTCCTCCATGACTTCACCATGAATGATGTTCAGTCTCACACATTGGACGCCCATCCATGGAAAGATGTTTCAGTGTGGGCCAGGACCATAGGCTTCCAGTTCTCACGGGAAAATTGATTTCAAAGTGTACACCTTTTACACGGGATACGCTGTTTTGATTCACGGGTGTGTGTGTGTGTGTGTGTGTGTGTGTGTGTGTGTGTGTGTGTGTGTGTTTAACGAGACAATCTGTGTTACGGGGAAAAATGATCCACGAGAAACTAGCTGTTTTTAGGGATAAATCAATTCACGTGGAGACAGTCGGCTGTTTTCATGGGATAATCAGTTGATTTTTTTTTTTTCGGGGTGGGGGGAGGGGTGTGTGTGTGTCATAATCTTTTTTTTTTTTTTTTTTTTTTCATGTTATTGGTTATTTTCACTGGAATATGACCGTTTTCATAGGAAAAGCACTGCCGTAAAAACAGCTGTTTATCATGATGCATTTACAAGTAAATAACTGTGTCCAATTGAATAATCAGATGGTTTTACATGAACGTAATAAAAATTTCCCACGGAGTAACCATGTTTTACTGATCAAACAGCTTCTTTTTTTTTCACGTGAAAATTACCTGATTTTACGGCGAACGACTTTCACTGTTACACACACACACACACACACACACACACACACACACACACACACACACACCTGCTTTCACGGGAACATAGCGGGTAACTAGCTTTTTTTGGAAACCGTTATTTAGCCGTTAAAAAAACACACACACACACACACACACACACACACACACACACACACACACTGATTATGCCATGAAAATTTTGTACCCGTAACACCTATAGAAACAGTTTATGTTCCCGTGAAAGCAGCCAATGCCCTCTGAAACTAGTTATGTCGTCGTTAAAATATAATTTCCCTTGAACCCCCCCCCCCCCCCCCACCCACCCCCCCCCCCCCCCCCCCCCCCCCCCCCCCCCCCCCCCCCACCCCCCCACCACACACTCGTTTTGCAGTACTTTTCCGTAAAAACAGCTAATCCCGTTAGGGATAAGCACAGTGGTGTTTACTGGGAAATAACAATACATTTTCCCGAGATAAATAACGGTTTTGTATGCAAGTTTCTTTTCTTTTTCTTTTTTTCTCCCATTGGAAAAGAACTTTTTTTTCCTCTACATAAATCTAATTACACGTTCTCATAAGAACATTATACCCCCCCCCCCCCCCCACCCCCCCCCCCCCCCCCCCCCCCCCCCCCCCCCCCCCCCCCCCCCCCCCCTTTCGCCCTTTTTTTATTGGCTATTTCTCCATGTTAAGTGGCTGTTTTCACTTGAAAATAAACACACACACACACACACACACACACACACACACACACACACACACCCTTTCTCCTTCCTGGTTCATACCCTTCTGAATCACAGACACATCTTCATTTTCCTGAAAAAAAAATTGTCTCTGTTGATGGAGGGTGGCCGCTCTTTGTTCCGGTGATGCATTCATTCTTGAACCACATTTTTCATCTTTCTGCCAAGAACAATTCAACAGACATAACAAAGTGTAAAGCAGCGCGGATTTCACGTACAATACAGATCATAGACAAGCAACAATGTTCGACAAGCATGTCTACTTCTGACGTTACGAACAGCGGATGAAAATGCAGCAAACAATACTATCTTGAGAGTACTCGGCATGAAATAATAACCTGCGTTACTGAACAGTTTGTTTTGTGTGCTTATTTGTGTTTTCCCTGCTTTTCAGTAACGTCGAAGTTTGTTGTTGTTGTTGTTGTTTTGTTTTTTGTTTCCCCACTGCCACGTGTCACCAAACTCAAACTGTTCGTTGCTTTGTTTGTCATCTTGAGAAACGGATCGATTCGGTCTTTGATCTGGATCCGCACCAGTGATCCGCATGAACGTGTAACAGGATCGTCCTTGAGCCACATTCCATCTTTCTACTAAGTGTTGCTGAAATAGGTACAGTAATTTTAACGTAATCCTGCTGACAGACAGATAAACAAACAAAAAACAAACAAACAAACTGACACAGGGTAAAAGCATATCCCACTTGGTGGACATAAACCAGCCACACACTCAGTCCTTTTCAGCATTTTGAAGGAACGGGCTGACCTGGCGTTTCTGTTTGCGAAGATATGCAGGGGCTGCGTAAACCCTCCCGTCTCTATACCCTCTCCTGCCCCCTCCCCCACTCCCTCTCCTTCAACCGCCTCCTTCTCCGCCCCAAGCCCTACAGCTCCTTTCCTCCCTCCCGTAGGTGTTCAGCTGATGAATGGTAACAACCAACAGCAACGATAACAACCAGCCAAAAAATCAAACAGTGAAGCACAATGGAAAATGAACAGTGGACTGACGGAAATGACGCTGGAGACGGGGAATGACGTTGGAGACGGGAAATGACGCTGGAGACGGGAAATGACGCTGGAGACGAGATGCTCACTCCTGATCAGCATTCTGTCACAGAGCGGATCAGTCCACGGACTTGAAAGAAGACGAGATCGATGGGACGAGCCCCCATTCATGGAGAAAGGTCCTCAATCGGTGCCCATTTCATCCCTAACCCACCATACAACCCTTTTCGCGAACTCCCCTTGGCCGTATCGCTACAGGTATCTGAAATCTTACTCTATCAAATACTCCTTTTGCAGACGTCTGTTTCCCTATTCCTTTACTGGACAACTGCGACAAGGATGTGATTAACGTCCTATCGGCAGGAGGTCGTCAGGACATGGTGTACAAAAGACACATTCCAGGGACCAGCTCAGCAGTTCCGTACATAGATCTACTCTTCTTCGTCCTTTCTTTTCAATGTTTTGAACGTTATTTGTCCCTCCTGAAGAAGCACGGTAGGTCGAAACGCGTTGTGCCTGTCTTGCAATTGTTTATTCGTTTGGCGGCCTGGTGTTTCTACTTTTGCTCTCATGTTTCATTTTCACCTACAGTCACCCTAATTCGAAACCGTCCATACTTACTCGTTACTGGCCGCAAATCCATAATACTTCTCTCCCCTTTTTCTTACCCCACCCTGTCCCACACTTCCCTCTCTACGGAAACATAGATCCGTAATCTCTTCTGATGCGTACGAACCATTTGCCAGCCTCCTCCAGGCCTCCAGGATAAGTTGACCAACTCCATGTGTCCCAGTGTTGTACCAAAGTCCTCAGTTTGTAGGTTCCATTTTTTCTTCTTTCTTTTTATTGTTTTCGTTCTTTCTCCCCCCCCCCCCCCCCCCCCCCCCCCCCCCCCTTCCCGTCGAGTTTCATCCGGTGTCAAGGAGAGAAGCTCGGCCCTTGGGACTCCATCTTGCCAGAATGCTCGGCCTCACGCCAGCTGTATTCCTCCAGTTCAGCTCAACAACACCGTCAGTCCATAGAAAAAAAAAGGCCTTTGTTCTGGTATTGGACTCGACAGAGTTGCTGATAAGTGTGTTCCGTTCTTGGGACAAAAGTTCACGAAAATATCCTTTCCTTCGCTTTCGGCTTCGCTCTACCATCGGCAGTGGCTCAATATCCCATCAAATCGCCATAATCTTGTGAGCAACCCAACCCCCCCCCCCCCCCCCCCCCCCCCTTTCCACGACAATGTCAACAGCTCGAATCATGTGCCCGCTCTCTAGCGGACAAAAGGTCAATGAAATGCTCGTCACTGCCCTGTTTAGTCATATCTCGGATTCCATCCTTAATCAAACAGCCTCTCCCACCCCATCCATTCGTCCCGCTTCAGCCTCTGGCATCACGAACCATGAGGTCCAAGGTTCGAATCCAATTAGCTATTAATTACCCTAATGATTAACTTTGTTGCTGCTGTTGTTGTTGCTGTTGTTATTGTCCTCTAGTCTGAGTTGAATATAGTGAGGATTCAAATGGGAAGACTGGGACCTCTTAGTTCAGTCTCGCTCCCACTTGAACGATGTGTCATCCTCATTCCCTTTGGATCATCGTACAGCAAGGTATTTTATCTCAATTCTGCGGCTGTTCACTCGCTTTTCTTACGTCGACTTCAGTTTCGGTTTCAGTTTCGTTTTCTTCTGCACCTGTTGTCCGGTTTGTGGTGTGTTGGGGTAAAATTTACAGATAGTCCTACCGTCGCTGTAGTCACTTGATGATAGTCTGTGGTGAGTTGGGGGTGAAATCTGTTGCTAGTTCGATGATCACTGGAGTAATTTGATGGCAGTATTTGTATGAGTTAGACTGAAACGTATAGTTAGTCCCCCAGTCACTGGAATGATTTGCTGGGGGTCTGTGTTTGTGGTCAGTTGGGGTGAAATTCATTGGCAGTGGAGTCACCTCATGGTGGTCTGTGTGCTGAATTGGGGTGAAATGTATGGGTAGTTCTACCGTCATGGATTCACTTCATTAATGACAATCTGTGTTTGTAGTAGGTCCAGTTTAACGTCCTCATAGCAAATGCTTTTAAGGACAAGTTGTTTCTTGCGGTAAGCTGCAGCACGCTGAGTCGGTTGTCTGACAGACTTGGAAGCTGGCAGGCCTGGTGGAGTCTGTATCTTCAATGGGTAGGAGATACCCGGTGTAGTCAGGTAGAAACCTCGGTCAAGTAGTTCGTTTGTAGGTAGTCGATGTGTTTCTTCTTTCGTGGTCAGTCGTGGTGACGGTGTCTTCCTTCTTGCCTTGAGGCCCTCCCTCCAAAGCCATCGTCAGGGTTACTGGGGGGGGGGGGGGGGGGGGGGGGGGGGGGGGGGGGGGGGGGGGGGGGGGGGCATCTTCGTATTGAGTGGTGATGGTCCTGTGCTGCATGACCTCTGAACTAATGTCTCTACCAGACTGATCTCTAAACAAATGTCTCCATCAGACTGAGCTGTAAACAAATGTCTCTAAACAAATGTCTCCACTAGATTGACCTGTAAACAAATGTCTCCATCAGACTGACCTATAAACAAATGTCTCCATCAGACTGACCCAAAAATAAATGTCTCCATCAGACTGACCTCTAAAAACAATATCTCCATCAGACCGACCTCTAAACAAATGTCTCCATCAGACCAACCTCTAAACAAATGTCTCTATCAGACTGACCTGTAAACACATGTCTCCATCAGACTGACCTCTAAACAAATGTCTCTAAACAAATGTCTCCATCAGACCAACCTGTAAACAAATGTCTCCATCAGACTGACCTATAAACAAATGTCTCTACCAGACTACCTGTAAACAAATGTCTCCATCAGACTGGCTCTAAACAAATGTCTCCATCAGACTAACCTGTAAACAAATGTCTCCATCAGACTGTCTCCATCATCGCGCTGGTGACCTACTCATTTTTTGAGTGAACCAGTATTTTAGGAAGAAGAAGAAGACTGACTTATAAACAAATGTCTCCGAACAAATGTCTCCAACAGACTGACCTCTAAACAAATGTCCCCATCAGACTGACCTCTAAACAAATTTTCTCCATCAGTCTGACCTCTAAACAAATGTCTCTACCAGCCTTAACCTATTTATTCATAACAAACTAATCAAGTTTGAAGTCTGAAGCAGTTGCTGATATCAGTGGATGAAGTGAAATTCAATCACACGGCATGCGCTATAGCATTTCCTTGTTATATTGAATGGAGGTTGAGGTTACTAAAACTCTGATCCGCGTGTTTGTTACAGAAGTCCAAGAAAATATTATGTGCAGCCAATGTTGTCCATAATCACATTCTGTATATGCAAGTGTGTGTTTCTATGTGTGTGTATGTTTGTGTTACATTCTCTAGTGTTTGCATGTCTTTGTGGCTGCACGCATGTGTGTGTATGCATGGGTGTGCATGTTTCTATATTGATGAGTATGTGTGCATTTGTCTGTGCATATGTGCATGTGATGAGTGTGTGCATGTAAGCGTGTGTGTGTGTATGTGTGTGCATGTTCTTCATGTGCATATATGTGAGTGTGCATGTGTATGTGTTCATACATATAAATGTTAAGTACAGAATCTTTTCTGTTGGCAGAGTATGGCAGACCTTTAAAAAAAAAAAAAAAAAAAAAAAAAAAAGAAAAAAAAGAAAAAGAAAAAAAGAAAAAAGAAACAATGAACAAAAAATCACAACAACCCATCTGTCCCTTCATACACACAAACACATGCATACACACTCACATCATCTCAACACACAAAGAAAACCAATCAATGAAAGATAAAAATGTATTTCACTTAGTGTAAGACAAAATTAATTGCAGAAAAAAAACACATTTCTCTTGTGTGTTACATTCTCTCTCCCTCAGAGAAATATCTTATTTCCAACTTTAATGTTGTCTTTGTCTCTATTAGACTGACCTCCAAACAAATGTCTCTACCAGACTGACCTACAAACAAATGTCTCTAAACAAATGTCTCTACCAGACTGACCTACAAACAAATGTCTCTAAAACAAATGTCTCCATCAGACCGACCTGTAAACAAATGTCTCCATCAGACTGACCTACAACAAATGTCTCTAAATAAATGTCTCCATCAGACCGACCTGTAAACTAATGTCTCCATCAGACTGACCTGTAAACAAATGTCTCTAAACAAATGTCTCCATCAGACTGATCTCTAAACAAATGTCTCCATCAGCCTGACCTGTAAACAAATGTCTCCATCAGACTGACCTGTAAACAAATGTCTCTAAACAAATGTCTCCATCAGACTGATCTCTAAACAAATGTCTCCATCAGACTGACCTGTAAACAAATGTCTCCATCAGACTGAACTCTAAACAAATGTCTCTACCAGACTGACCTGTAAACAAACAAATGTCTCCACCAGACTGATCTCTAAACAAATGTATCTAAACAAATGTCTCCATCAGACCGACCTGTAAACAAATGTCTCCAACAGACTGACCTGTAAACAAATGTCTCTACCAGACTGACCTGTAAACAAATGTCTCCATCAGACTGACCTCTAAACAAATGTCTCTACCAGACTGACCTGTAAACAAACGTCTCTACCAGACTGACCTGTAAACAAACGTCTCCATCAGACTGACCTCTAAACAAATGTCTCCATCAGACCGACCTCTAAACAAATGTCTCTACCAGACTGACCTGTAAACAAATGTCTCTACCAGACTGACCTGTAAACAAACGTCTCCATCAGACTGACCTCTAAACAGATGTCTCTACCAGACTGACCTGTAAACAAATGTCTCTACCAGACTGACTGTAAACAAATGTCTCTATCAGACTGACTTCTCCACAGAGTCCCTCCCTTAACACAATGTTTCAGGATTGTTTGAGGTTTTTAATTTACATGCTCATCTGTATCCTGAATTCACACTGTGTCAATAATTTTCTCTCTTTGTATTCTTGTTGTAATCATCAACAATTTTCTTTCATTTCTGTTGTATTTGTCAACATTTCTTTTGTTCCCACTTTTAAAGCATAACAGTCATTACAGTATGAATACAATGATTCTGAATTGTGTATTTGTTTCCTGTATTAACACATATCCATTGAACTAGCACGACAATTTGCTATTACCACTGTGACAGCACTGAACATTAATCTCTGAAGATTTAAGGTCAGAAAGTAACAAAACAAATCACATTCATTTCAATCAGTCTCAGCATCAGCAACTGTCACAAAATAACTCAGAACACATATTCATCTGACAATATTTTCGCATTTAAGAACCTAAATCTGGGGAATATTTCGACAGCAGATTTCAAGTGTTGGCAATTTTGTTGACAATGAAAGGCGAAACCTGAAAGAGAGAAAGGCGATCTACTCTTTTCGCCAGTATCTGCTGACATTTATCGCTAGCACACACATATCTGATTTAAAGAAGGCATCTTGGTTGGTTTTGGTTTTCCTTTTGCTGATGTTTAAGAAGGCAGATGCCTTTAAGTTTAAGATGCATTGCTGTCATCAGCATGGAGTTTGGTAGCAGTTCCTTGTACAGTCTCAGTCAGAACAGGCACCACTAAGTACCATCAAGGAGAATCAATTGTAATACAGTCTCCCTTGGACAGTGACCTCAAGTCAACATGATACTGACAACTGACCCTGCAGACTATGAGTGCTACAACTTTGAAGGACTGAAACTGGGCATGGCTGCCGGTGGAGAAGCTGGAATCATCGGCATGTAAGTATTGCCAATGAGACAGAAAAAAAAAAAAAAAAAAACGCAAGATAACTGTAACTGCTGTAACAGTGATGAGTTTGTCTTCATTGTACACTCTGTGAGAAAAACAGTACTGAGTTTGTACTCCTACCACAGACTGTGAGAAAAATAGTACTGAGTTTGTATTCAAAGTACACACTGTGCAAAAAACAGAACTGAGTTTGTACTCTACCACAGACTGTGAGAAAAACAGTACTGAGTTTGTTTTCATAGTACAGACTGTGAGAAAAACAGTACTGAGCTTGTACTCATAGTACAGACTGTGAGAAAAACAGGACTGAGTTAGTTTTCATAGTACAGACTGTGAGAAAAAACAGTACTGAGTTTGTATTCATAGAACAGGCTGTGAGAAAAATAGTACAGTGTTTATTTTCATAGTACAGACTGTGAGAAAACAGTACTGAGTTTGTATTCATAGTACAGACTGTGAGAAAAAAACAGTACTGGGGTTTGTTTTCATTGTACAGACTAGAGAGAAAAAAAAAAAAATCAAATATATGATGTTAAAGTAAATCTCCAAACTTAGAATCATAAAAATAGGACTTCACCCACTGTCTACTTAAGTCTCATGAAAATAGGATCTTAACCCCCAAGTCAGCTGAATTTGCTCCAACTTAACATCGGTTTTAGGAGGTCTACATATAGTTACTGCTCTAATGAACACATCTGAGATAACATTTGTTGTGAGCAATAGTATTCTTGTGCATAAAAAAATACTTTGTTTAAGGTTTTGAACACAGTCTGAACACAGGTGTGATGAATTTACAATTCAAAGATACTGCTTTCATCTTGTCGATGTGTGCAAATACAGGGTTAAAAAAAAAAAAGAAAAAAGAAACCAACTTTTCAGTAAGTTAGATCTGCATCTTGTCGATGTATCTGGAATGAAAATGAAAGCATGAAATGAAATTTCCATTTTCTTGATGTTTGGGAAAAGTTTGTGGCAAAAACTTCAATGAAATTCACCAAAATACATGATGTTGGCACCTAATTTGTCTCTACTGAATGATTATTCATAACATGTATGCTCCCATCATCTGCATAAAGAAAACACACACATGGAAAGCAAGCAAGTACAGGTATGAGCACACACACACTTTCTGTAGTACCTGCATATTGTACACAATGGCAAAATTTAAGGTAAAATGCATTTCCAAAGAAATTGATAAGAATACGTTATAAAAGATAAATTTATGAAGCATAAACAAGATAATCCTAAAAATCCACCCCCCCCCTTCCCCCCCCTTTCTCTTCCCCACACATGCACAAATACACTCCCTCCTCTCCTCAAAGATTGACACAAGGTAGACCTGAAGTCTATATTCAACTGTTTGTTATGTCAGTGTGCGATACAAGATGGACACTGAATTCCACATTCAACTGCTTGTTACGTCAGTGTTGCAAAACAAGTTGGTCCCGAGATCTACTGGACCCACAGAGCACCATTTGTAATGCAAGACAGATTTATGAAGAGGATTATGCAGTACAGAGCCATGAAGAGGATTATGCAGTACAGAGTAATGAGAGGATTACCTTCAGCCAGGCTCAACACTCCTACCTAACAATCTCCACTCTCCTGATACATAATAAGACCCGCTGAAGACAGGGCATAGTTGCAAACAATCAGAGCTACCAACGTCCTTAAACAATATCAGTAGCAGCTACTGCAAATTTCAGTGGGCTTTTTAAATTCCTCTTTTTTTTAAAAAAAAAGTTTCAGCAGTACTACACCATTAAAAGTCAAGTATGCACATAGATACACAGTCACGCACAACCTTGAGGAGCATTTCCTCATGGTTAGTTGCTGACACAGAAATGTGTTCCACCAGTAAACTAATGAAATAATTGCCCTTAGGTCTGTAAATTTAATTTTTTTTAAATTTAGGAGTGAGAACAGCCTCAGCACAATACTTGTAGTGACAGCCCTTCCAAAGGTTTGAAATCATTCAGTCTGCCATGTTTCAGTGGAAAATCTTCAAAGTTAATTTTGCACTGCGCATGGATGCTGATAATCACCAAAAGCATAAATGCAAAGATACTTCATCCAGTACACACTGTTTGAAAATGTGTGATTCGACATCTGCTTTAAAGAAAATTCCTCTCCTTTACCGCTGCTTCCTCATCCCAGAAGCTTAAGTGTATTTACACCTTTGTTGAACATAATCTGGGCATCTGGAGGCTGCTTACTTCCCTTTTACTTAGCAGTCCAGTAGATCACCACTGTCGCAAACTGACAATGTAAGAGAGCAGAATATGATGTTGTTCACTGAACACAAGTTGCTGAGGCATGAGACACTTTGGGATGCCAAGTTAGATCTCGTTCACCCTATTCTGTGTTTACCAGTGGTGAAACTTGAGAAAAGTCAACTTTAATACAAAAATGGTTTGTGTCCACCAGAATTTTGCACACCAGTCCATGTGTAGTTGTAAAATTGTCCACAAGTTTCACCCCTCTTCCACCCCTACCATCAGTTTCCCCTCTTCCACTACTTTATTTTCTTTATTTATGATGTGATGGTAGGAGCACAGGTGGCAGGACTTTTGCTTTACATACACCCAGAATCTACCTGGATGATCAAATCCCACGAAGTTCAATACATGCACAATAGTTGGTGTTTAAGCACAACACAGGATAAGGGGATACACTGCACTTGGTGTTTATGTACACATTATGATACGGAGAACCGCAACCTGCACCTCAGGTAGTTAGTTCTGTATTCAACATGATACATGATTAACAATATAAATAACAAGATAGGGCCATCACATGAATATCATCAGTGCTCAAACTCATAACACAATAATGGATCAAAGAATGGATCAAAGCTAAAAACAAAAACAAAAATCAATAATCTTAAAATAATCTGAGTACCATCTTTAAACAAAATATCACTCAATAGATGGAAAGTGCATGATAGTGACAAAAGGAAAACTTACTTGCCTTATTCTAAAAACATTGTGCAACATTGTGCAATACACAGTCAAACCATTTCTGTCAGAATCACAATCAAACAACATCAAATCAAACTTTAGATAACTGATCCACCAAACACAACACAAAACCTTTTATAAAAACGATCACCGAAAATGACGTCTTCGGTCAAACACGCAGAATGCAAAACTATCTTAATCTTTTTAATCAACAACTTCAGGGCATATTTATACAAGTTATACAAGAGTACACTTACATTGCAGAGTATTTTTACCCAAAAGCCAGAACATATTTGCATATAGAAATATTGGCAAAGGACGGAATGCTGAAAAAGAAAATCACCACCAATGGAAACATATTGGGACCCCCTTAAAGCTACCACAGGCATGTAGTGGTCATCCTTGGGGAAAGAAAAAAGGTTGGACGGCAAAACAGCAAATGAACAATGGCCATAATGCATGGCTGGGAATGACGATCACCCTCACCGCAGTAAAACACACCACCACTTTACCTTGTGCACTGCATTAACTTGTTAAAAACAAATGAACAAACAAACAAAAAGACAACAAAGAAAACAAAAAGAACGAAGCCAAAATGCTCAAAACACACCAGACACAATCTTTTGTTGTTTTTTAACTTGTGTGCTAGGTCAACGGTTTACTCCAACACCGCTCACTATGTCCTCACCACGCACAGCGGCATCCAGTGTGTCCAGTTGCAGCCCCAGCACCACACAAGCAGAAATCTGTATCAGGATGTCTGGAGGCAACCCACCCACCAGCGGAGACACAACACAGCTTGCTGAATCACTTTGAACTTGACAGGATTATCTCTTTCAAGAAAAACAAAACTTTGCAGGCATGGCAAAAAAAAATGCAAAAACAAAACAAGCAAAAATCCAAACAAGCAACTTAGAACGGAAACCGTCAAAACACGAAAAAACAAAGCAGGCCAAAATGTGAAATGCTTATTTTCTGATTCTACACACAAAACTCCATAAACTGAGCTACGAGAGCTGACAACTCTCCAGCAGGAACAAAAAGAAGTGAGAAAGTACATAGCCTATCAGCTACTGGGCCAGACTCAAACTTTACACAAACACACAGCTGTCTGATCCGAACCTGAAAGAAATCTGCACAAAATCATCACAACGACACGTCCAAAATCGCAATTAGTTTGCTCTACATAAATCCACCCTCTAAACCACTTTGACTAATACATCTGAGGCATTAGGGCAACACAAAAAAATGAACACATTTCTGACAGGTTTTTTGCTTTTATACACAAAAAGATCTTGTAATCCTCCTCCAAATTCAATCATTCTCCCAGCCACCTGCCCACCCCACCCCCCCCCAAAGATAACTTTTTTGCTGGAACATGCTTCTCTACATATATGTAGAGATGCCAACCTTCCTAAACTACTTTTAGGAAAAGTCTGTAATTCTCTCTTATTTGGACATTCTGACTGTTGCAGGACCTCTCTGACCCTTCGAAACATTGCTCTACAGACATTTACCTACACTGCACAACAGCATTTACCTGCACTGCATAACAGACATCTACCTACATTGCTTACACACATTCACCTGCAACACAAATCAAATTCTGTACACTGTGCACCGAGTTCCCCAGGATAGTTGCACAATACATGGTGAATTTTCTTTATATAACGAGTTCCCCAGGATAGTTGCACAATACATGGTGAATTTTCTTTATATAACTTTAAACTTCTGCTCTTGCTTCTTCTTCCCCTTCACTGTTGCAGCAAGATCTGCTACACTTGCTGACTTTGCTGATATAGAACCTCCTGGGCCGCAATCCATGATACTATACAGTGAAGAAGATGGCAGTGATAACCTGACAGAGAATAAAATTATGTCCCTCACTTTTTGAGCAAATGAGTAAGTTGATTGGCCTGCTAGCGCAAGTTCAATGCTACCTTGCATATGACTAGTTTTGGCTCGATTTCATCTTCTGTAACTCATTATCCAAACCCCTTGCTCAATGCAATGTACAAATTTACCAAATGGCTTACAATGGGAAAGCAGGCATCAAATGCAGCCAAAAAATGAACTCCTCATAACAGCTTCGGTGCTTGCAAACCATCGCAACAAACTGTAAAGCATTGGCAACAAAATGGGACAAAATCAGGACTGCTGGCATCTCTGAACATCCAACATCTTCCTCCCACTTATCACTCTCTCCTACATTAAACTCTTCTTGATTCTTTTCAAAGGATTTCAGGTAGTCATAATTGGCAGCTTCCACTGTGGCCAAGTACTCTCTGGGCAAGTCACACCACATTAATCGCACTTCATATTTCTTTCGAAATGACCACGTAAACAAATAAATCACCACAGATATCATGATATATTTCTGATACATCATGTAACACAACAGTAATATGATAAAGAACACTTTAAGGTTATATTCTGCATCAAAAGGGATAAAAATCCTTTCTGTAATTAACAACATGAGCGTTGGAACACACCAGTTTAATACAGTTGTAACATGAACACCAGTTGGTCAGCCACTTCTGCCCCATACTCCTTGTTACAGCAAAGGCAAACATATAAAATGAATATGCACACTGATTACTTTACTCATACCATTTGGATACAGAACATCAGAATAATCCACTTATCATGAGATAACAAGAGAGAAGACCTGAAACAGACAAACAAGACAGACAGCATACAGGAAAACAACAATAAAGGCAGAAAGAGCTAGAAACATCAAAAAGAAAACAGAACAGCCAGTGGAGAAAAAGGCTGTTTTGTCTCATCATCCATGTTACTTTTTGTCTCTCTCATCGTCCACGTTACTTTTTTGTCTCTCTCATCGTCCACGTTACTTTTTGTCTCTCTCATCGTCCACGTTACTTTTTTGTCTCTCTCATCGTCCTTGTTACTTTTTGTCTCTCTCATCGTCCTTGTTACTTTTTGTCTCTCTCATCGTCCATGTTACTTTTTGTCTCTCTCATCGTCCACGTTACTTTTTGTCTCTCTCATCGTCCACGTTACTTTTTTTGTCTCCCTCATCGTCCATGTTACTTTTTGTCTCCCTCATTGTCCATGTTACTTTTTGTCTCTCTCATCGTCCATGTTACTTTTTGTCTCTCTCATCGTCCACGTTAATTTTTGTCTCTCTCATCGTCCACGTTAATTTTTGTCTCTCTCATCGTCCACGTTATTTTTGTCTCTCTCATCGTCCTTGTTACTTTTTGTCTCTCTCATCGTCCTTGTTACTTTTTGTCTCTCTCATCGTCCACGTTCCTTTTTGTCTCCCTTATCGTCCATCTTACTTTTTGTCTCTCTCATTGTCCATCTTACTTTTTGTCTCTCTCATCGTCCACGTTACTTTTTGTCTCTCTCATCGTCCACGTTACTTTTTGTGTCTCTCTCATCGTCCATGTTACTTTTTTGTCTCCCCTCATCACCCATGTCCCCCGCTGTGGCATTTCTCCCACGCTGCTCATCCCAGCTCCCCAACGCACAGCCACGTACAGGATGGCATTGTTAGTAGTCTAGTGCAAGCATTCGACCAGGAGGAGTTATTATCAGGTTTTCATAAGGAAGCCTGCAGCAAGAGGCACTGCACTGATGGCAAGTCACTTCAGTGGTGTTCAAAGATGCTTCTTTGATCGAACACAGAATACTGGCTAATAAACCTCCAACTGAAGACAACTGTTTTTCCTCATGACTGACAGTCCGCTGGAAGGTTCCACCATGTCCCTATAACCACAGTTTGCATGAAACTGCTGATCCCACAGATTCTGACATCCACTCATCACTGGCAGGAAAAGCCTTACTTTATACAAGTGACTCTCCCATCACAAGGTACACTTGGAACACTACCAAAGCGACTCAACAGCAGCAAGTGCAGCGTCCCCTTAGCTGAGTACCCCTTTGACACCCCAGCAATGACAGCTACCCTACAAACTCCTAAAGCTAGTACTGTGGCAGGATGAAGCTGGATGTAGCGGTGCATAGAGGAGCTGGAATAAAAGCAAGTTTGTTGTGGACAATCAAATGCATGTGTTATCAGCTTCTACAATAAAAATATATATATATGTACATTAACATTTTTTAAACTCTGTGACACATCTGCAGCCTAAGTCAGTTTTATTCAGTAGCTATATACGTTCCACCACAGAGTCATTTATTGCAAATTCATTGTCACTGTGTGGAATGGAAACTTCCCAGACAGACGGGGAATTCAAAATTCCTGGAAACTTGGAATTCTGAGAAAGTTCTGCACATTCAATCAAGATACACACTTTGTAAAAAAGAGCTCGAGACCAGAACTGCATAGCAAATGTAGAACTAGAATAGAGAACACTCAGTCATCAAGGTACAAAATTAAATGTACTTCACTCTCAACAGTAATCCTTCATCAAACCACAAAATAAAAATAAAAATACATTACTATGAACAATCAGCCATTTACATCATCATTTTGGACAGAGGGACTTAAAACAAGTCCAGAAAGAAAATTTTATTTTTCTAAATCCATTTTTTCAAAAATCAAAGATCGCTTATAGGTACAGCAAAATAGTACAAAATTTGGCAAAAACTAAAAAAAAACCAAACACCCCCCCCCCCCCCCCCCCCCCCCCCCCCCCCCCCGAAATCTACGAAATATATACCTCTCAACATGAGAATAAAGCAAAACAATGAGGAAAAGATACACACACCCCACTGCAAATCCTCTTATCGACAGGATAAGTCCAATCCCCTCCTCCCAAAACCAAGATTTTCTTACACTTTCCCTGGATTTTCCTGTGGGCTGAATTCACAGTGGTCCTGAACTTCGGTTCAAAGACAATGATTTTGTGTTGAAATGTTCCTTCAGTCTAGCATTTGATTGCCATGATCTTTCACCAATATACACTCTTGCAGTGTTCCTTAACTACAGTTCAAAGAAAATGTTTCTGTATTAAGACGTTCTTTCAGACTGGTATGTTGCCTCCTTCATGTTTCACAAAAGTGATCTCTTCAGTCGTGGCATTGAAACCATACCGACCGAAGGTGTCATCTTCAATGACGCATTCATCCTAATGTGTCTGTAAAATTATTCTCTAAAAGTCAGCAATTAAACAAAGAGTCCCTTTCTACAAGAAGCCCGGAGCAATCCTTTTTCATGTCTAAAAATTCGACAGCAGCACAAACACATACACACCATTTTGTCTAAGCAACAAGTAGCATGACTTGAAACTTTCCTTGTTGACAACAATACAACATGATATTAGGACCATTGGTGCAGCTCTGCTCATTCATGTCTCTGAATAGGCAGATGCCACAAAGAGACCCCGTAACGTTAACTTTACCCAATTTGACCATTAACCATGAGCTCCGATGCTACCTTGCTGACTAGACACCACTGACCGTAAAATTCTAAAATAATAGCTAAAAAAAAACCTTTAAAACAACTTTTTGCCCTGTGGTGTTTTCCATTCACACACCAGGTAAACTCACTATGGGGAATCACCCCTGGCAAGTGATGCAAACTAACCCACAGGGTATCAGTGGTGCTAGAGAACTTGTCAGAGCAAGATGGGTCTGAAAAAGGATCTGAAAAGGAGAGAACATGGCAGTCTCCTAGCCGTGATTTGTTGTTGGTTCTGCTCTGCAATCTTGTCCAATTACTTTTTATTTAGTTGCATGCCTGCCACCCTGATTGGCAGAAGTTCACAAAAATTCCCCCACCCCCACAAACATCATCCAAGCATGTGCAGAACCTGACGCACACAATGGCTGATCAGATTAAATTTCAGCTCCATTATAAATGCTTAAAACAAATCTTAGAGGCTGAATACTTATTGAAAATAACAACAGATTTTCCTGGGACAAACACATTTTTTTTTCACTATCAAAAACATGCTGTCGCCAATCATTTTGAATTTATAAAATTATTCCCCCTTGCAGATAATGATAAACTGACTGCCGTCATGAAAATGGTAAAACATCTCTCTTATTTTATTTCCAAGAGAAAATGAGACACTTGGCATGACACAATGACAGGCAATTAGCCTTGATAACACTTTTATACCATCTTCAAAATGTGAACCACAATTTTTTTATTCATGTTTTTTTCCATTACAATGATGCAGCAATGTGCTAAATAGTTCATATCTCACTGCTGCCTTTTATGAGTAAAAACAGAAGTACTGTTGTCATCATCTCCCGATAATGATGAAACATGCTAAGCTATTCAGAATAAACACAAGGTTTCCAGTCAGAACATGGAATGATTGGAAAGTTGGGCATTAAATGTAATCTAATAGCTACAGTACACAAGCCACAAGATACCCATCTGAAACTCTGAACATGGGAAATTTTAACAATGTGATTTAAAAAACAAAACAAAAACTATGGATAGTCATTTTAGTACGGGGTGGGTGAACAAACAATAATACTTTACTTCACAAATTAGAAGATACACAGAATTTGTTTGCATAAACCTTGCTTTTGATAAATCATGAAGAATATATTTATCACTGAACACTTTCATGTGCATTGTTACACTGATACACACATATGTCTTAAGAAATGTGCCGTTTAAATATTCTAGATGAGTTATCACTGAACACTTTTTTTGTGCATAGTAACACATGTAGGTAAAACTCGGGTGAAATGTGCCAATGTAAAAATATAGTTGAACACTCATCACTGAACACTTTCTGGTGTACAGTAACAGTGACATGTGTGAAGGTCCAGCCCTGAAAAAAAAAAAAAATCTGTGCAGTTAGATGAGCCTCATACGTCAGTGGGTATGTCTTATGAAAGTGGCCTCTGAAAAAGTGCAGAAGACGTGTCACCAGACAGATTCTTGGGCACAGAAATACAGACATGTGGGCAGCTCTGAATGAATATATCGCTAAACGGTAATTGCTGAATGTTTTCTTGTGCAAGTCTGAATATTGCGACAGAGGACTACAGACCAAAGAGTTCAGAAGCACCCGCTCTTCCTCCATCCTCCCCCCATACTCCACTTACCCCTTCCCTCACCTTCATCCCCTTCCCATCCTTTCCAAGCGGGTAGTGTCATTTTCTGATCACTAAAAACAAAGCAATATTTGGGTTTGCTACTTGTTTCCCCATATCCCAAAACGTTGTAGAGGTGATTAATTGCTGTACTGGAACTGATTTCATTAATCCAAATGCAAACCCGACAACTGGCATTATTGTATATTGCACTTTGTCACTCAGTTCAACCTCTGACAAGAAACTGGAGTACCAGCTGGAGCACCTGACAGAGCAGTGTTCTTCCATATGATTTTCATGAATTCAACTTTTTTTTTCGTTTAAACGAAAATGCACCTAAATCAAATGCTCTGATTTATCAGTTTTACTCTCTTCCTTCAATGATTTCAACAAAGTTTACAGACTAAAATGTTCTTTCATGACGACATATACAAATACCAATATTTATCATTCTGAAATAGTAGAGCTCAATTTTTGTGTGACAATTCAAACAGACGGTCTCAAATGAAATTTCTGTTTCTTCTTAAGATGATTCTAACAGCTTATGTAAAATGACCTGCTGGAGATGAAAAGATCTGATGACTGCTTGAACAGGAAGATTCTTTAAACTGAGATTTTCACCATTTGTAGCTGCATATATGAACACCATCAGCATATTAAAAAAAATGCTTCAGCACCACAGATTAGTGAACAATTATCCTTGCTACCTATCAGTGAAATCTGTTGGTGATTACCTCATCAACAGTGTATTTTTTCTCTCAAAAGACATAGAATGAATCTGTGGGTAAACTGCATGGCCTAATTGTTAGAAAAATACCCAAAAGTAAAACAACACCATATGCTTTTTTCAAAAACATTAAATTCAATGTGTAGGGTTCATCATCTAAAACGATATTCCCAGATAAATATGCATTCATAAATAAAAAAAATAAATGCAAAATCAGCACTTCCAGACCATGAATTTGAACAGCACATCTCAAATATGGGGCATCTCGAGTCCTTGCTGCAGTGAATGTTGAAAAAAAAAAGTGAATACGTTTCAGCAGTAGCACAGGTGCTTTCGTTGACTCATTTGGTTTTCTTTTGCATCATATGTCAAGCCCACACACACACACGCTCTCCATCTCTCTTATCGTCTCTAAGAATGTGACATCAATGAGAGCCACAATGAGCTCTTGTTTGCCCTAACATTGTGGCAAGCCATTCAGACAAAAATCAAACACATGTACATGTACGCTCACACTTACAGACATACACCCTCTTTTTCACCCATCCCTCAGTAACAAAATTCAGAGTACAGCGTCAGCTGGCATGAGCTGGCTTCCACAGTCTGTCAAGCATTAAAGAAAAAATTGTGTTCAAACAAAAACAAAAACACGCCAAACTAGCCAAAACCATAAAACAGCAGAAAGTGGGAATCAGCGAGTTGAGAACTGAAGCGAAGTTAAAGATAAATGCAGGAATCCATGGTCCAAACACAACACATACAAACTCTCTTATACACACATACTCATGCACACACACGTACGCACACACGCCCACAGACACACAGGCACTGCACAGCTCCAGGTAGCAAAACACAGCAGTTGGTGGCCCAAACAAACAAGGGGCAGGCCTCGGCCTGCTTCATTTTGCTGCATTTAAAATCCGTTGGTGCCACTCTCGTCAGAATGACTAAGGCCTGGGGCAAAGCTGAAGACTTGCTTGAAGGTGTAGCGGGTGATTTCGTAGTACCCTGGACAGTATGAACTCTGCTGTGACAGACTGGGATCCTGGGACGTTAGACCCAGGTCAGAGGTTGCGCCGAGCGAGGGATGAAGTTGGGAGAGGTCGACAGTGTTGTTGATGGATTCCCGCCACTCCACTAGTGCTTTCCAGATCCTGTTGCGGTCGGCAGCACCAATGCGTAGCTTAGCCAGCGACTGGGAAACATAATATTTGATGATTATCAGTTAAATTATTCAGTGTCAAAGTCAAAGTTTCATTTTCAGATGGAACATTGAATAAGCAATAAATCTGCTTTTATACATCAAGCCATCCATTAAAAAAAAAAAAAAAAAAAAAAAAATTGGTGAAACGACGAATAATCACAGAAATTCATAATAGAAACTAGAGAAGAAATGGATGTCGGGGGGGGGGGGGGGGGGGGGGGGGGGCAGGGGAGGGGGGGAGAGATAGGGAGTGTGTGTGCACAAATGACTAAGGTCACCCCGTTCTTCCCTAAACTCAAGCACGTCAATAAGATTAGAAAATGTTTATATCCAGCCTCGATTCTGGACTTAATGGCTACCAGACTAAACAAGTCACTCAGTTAAAGAAGGCTACTCACTGTGTGCGATTCTTGACCTTTCCAGTCTCCCTCCCCTATCCCTCTCTTCCTTTCTAACCCTCCATTCTCTCACCCCCCTCCAACAAACACTGCTTCCTGCGTCCTCTCCACCCCAACATTAGAACAAAGACAAGCCTTTGTGAAAATAAGGCAGTTTCGTGTCACTTTACATCCCAGGTGTGAATGATCGCTGCCTGTCTGAAGGACAGAGCTTCCCATTCTGTGAGTTCTTGCTCCAAATGTGCCATGGAACTCCAAATGTGTTTGAAAAAAAATTTAGACTGAGGGTAGAAATATGCAACAAAACCTTGCCTATATTGGCATGTACAGGCATGCCTGCCCCAAAATTTGCTTTCAGGGACAATACAGACAGAAATTAGGGACAAATCCGTAAAATCAGGCACAGAACAGTGTCAAGATAGACGAAATTCCTTTCCTCCCTTGTTGTACACAAGGCCACTTTTCCGAGAACTCTTTTTTTGAAGACACAACCTCGCTTCACGGTCGTTTTCTTCTTCTTTTCACTCCTTTCTGACCCATCCAAAGAGTCAGAATCCAACTCTGTGTCGACATCATGTCTCCTCTTCAATGCCATGTTCTGACTTGAAAGTGAGGTGTGTTTTTTTTCTCGCGCATGCGTATTACGTTTACTCACTCCAGCAGACGGTATTCTTGGCTCAGTTCTGTGCAGCACAATAAGAATGGCTTTCTAACTCCCAATTTTTTTTCAGGGACACCCAATTTTTTTTTTCCGGGATGCATGTTGCAAATCCGGGATTTTTCTGGGACTGTGGCTTCTCTAAAATCAACTTTCCGGGACAATACAGGATGTTTGAAAGGTTGTGTCACTTGGACAAACATACTGTCTTTACTTACAATACAAACAGCTCATGTTTTACTGAACTCTTTTTCACAGCAAGCTACATACTGACACATACACACCTGTGCATGAACACCCTACTTTTGTATGAAAGTAGGAAACAGCAGTTTGCTGGTCCAGGTTTTCTGCAAAACATCTATCACGTAGCACCCATCTTGCGCCAAATGCTACAAAAGTAAGTGATTGCTCGTTCTTTATTTTCGTGGTCTTGAGTGTTGATTATCTTGTGTGAAGAAGACCTAAGAAGTCGAAACGCCTCATGTTTTGTCTTGTGGTTCGTTTCTCCGAATTGTTTGGTGGAGTCATAAATAATACTTTTAAAACTGAATCATCAGTAAGTGAGGAAAACTGTCCTCTCAAGATGAAAAAAAAAAAATGTGACCAATATTCCTAACAACAAAAAACCATCTACTGCCAGCAAGCAGCGTGGGCCAAAGCAGCATCAAGTCTTGCACCAGTCTGACCAGCAGGTGAAGTAGATGTGCGCTGCATCAGCACTCTGCATGACTTTGACTCTGTGCACAAATGTTGAATTTATGAGTCGTCATTCAGTGGACTGGGGGTCACTGAAGGACCTGTATCCTTGGTCAGAGCAGAAAAAAAGGCGGAAGGAGGAGGAAAATTTGTTTCTCTTGATTAGCTATGGTGCAGATAATGTCAACTCTGGAAGTAGAGTGTAGGTGTCTAGACTTCTTGCTCAGGAGTTTGAAGTTTGTCTACCTATACCCCCAGAAAAGATCTGTTGCAAGGTCACGATCACCAAGGGCACTCACTCCCCAGAACAGGGGAGGGCAATCCATGTGCAGCTCCGTTATTCTCTTTCTCATTCAACCATTCCTAAACCGAGCAACAGTAAGCAGTAAAGTCGGGCAAGTCAAACAAACAAGAAAGCAAGCAAACATATAAAACCAAAAACAAACAAACAAACAAAACAGGGCAGACCTACCTCCAGACTGAAGTCCTCCAACTGGTACAGGTTGGCGTAACCATGCTGGTGGAAAATGTCGATATAGCTGCCCAGCCCCAGACTTGTCAGCCAACTGCACAAAGGAAAACTTCCCCAGTGACAATTCTTCTGCTTTACTCAAAAGCCTCTGAATCTGTAAGTAAATACACGCTCATTAATACTTTCCAAAGGATGTTATTTTCACATGCGTAAGTTGGTGTGTCCCTTCAACAAAGAACATCCTATCTTTCCACCAAGTTTTGTTGAAATCAGTTACATAGTTCTTGTGTAATCATGCTAGCAGATACACAAACCAAGAGATGAACACACAGTTTTGAGGGAGGTGGGTGGGTGATGGTGTGATGGTGGTGACAGAAAACGTTTCGAACAGTGGAATTCCTCAAAACTGAGGACATATAACTCACAAACATCCATATACAATTATTTCTACACACACACACACACACACACACACACAACATTCATCCCTTCTCACACACACACACACCCCACCCCCACCCCCACAACACCATTTACAACCTACCTAGAAATGGTAGTATCCTGCAAGTGATCGGCCAGACTGGCACTCTCATTTTTCACAACGGTGACGTCCCCAACGGCTCCACCTGCCGCCTCCAACATCCCCTGCTCGGAGCTTGTCACGTCGGGGTCAAATGGCAACGACAGCTGTTGGGAGTGACGCACTGAAGGCACCTCTGTGGCAGTCACCGATGGCTGTGCCTCAATGGAGGGCGCTGCCGCTGCCGCCGAGCTGCACATTGAGAACAGAAAATGCATCCTTTTTAGTATTCGGACATCACAATGAATATAACAAGGCCACTGAGCATGACACAGACCTCCAAGACAGAACAGATCTTGGATTCACCCTCTGAACAGATCTTGGTGGATTCACCCTCTTATTCAGGATCTGGTACGCGGATCTGTACCAAATTTCAATGGCTTTGTCCATGGACCACATGAAATCTTTTCCTACTCTCACACCATGATGGAAAACCATCTTCTTCATCATCCAAATTGATCATCTTTAATTCTGTAAGCATCCCTCCCCTACTATACATAGCTGTTACAATTTGAGTCTAGTTTGGGCTTCCTTTCCACAGGCATCTCTGTGATGGGTTCCATATCAATGTATTCATGGGAACTAGCAGTAGCTAGATATGCTAGTCTTCTAGAGGGGGGAACAATATCTTACACGACTCCATGATTTTAACAATTGTTGTTGTTTGTTGGGGACATACTAGATGGTGTCCTGTGCATGTTGGATCAGAACTGAAACCCCTGAAGTCGAAACTGCAGTAGGCACTTCAACTAATGTCGACACACAGAATCTCAATTTACAGTTTCATTTGGACTCTTCTGGAAATGAGGTCAGGACCAAGGTTAACTCTTAAGGATAAATCCCCCTTCACCAAAAAGTCTCAGCAGAGATTTGAACCCTGGATTACCATCCTGGCACTCTACTGACGAGTTATTCAGCTCCCATTTGCAGGAGAGGAAAATGCAAAGGATTCTTTTGCCTTAATGTCATTGACTTTTAGAACAGGAAATGGTAAGGAACTTTTTCCATGTGCCATAATACAATATGTGCTGGAATACACTTTTAGGAAATGAAGAAGAAATTCATTTTTAATATGTGCCCGAACACAATTTTGGGTCATGGAATAGAAATGCATTTTCAATCTGTGCAAGAATGAACTTTCAGAACATTAACCAGAAATGTGGTTTTGATACATGCGGGAATACATTTTTATCAAAAGTAATGGAAGCATGTTTTAACGTGCTCTGCACACAAGTTTTGCGGCATGGAACAGAATTTGTGCCTTACGAGTCAATAACTGGGAATGAAAGACCACTTCCATGTGTGCCGGAACACATTTTTTCCGACATGAAAGTGTGCTTTTGATGTATGCTGTAGCAGCTCTCATTTCTGACATGGGATGGACGTGAGCAACTGATGTTTGCCAAAATCCCATTTTTATGGACATGGAACAGACACCGCTTTCAAATACGTGAAAAAAAAAACCTCTTGACCAGGTCATCACGGTGAGGTGATTTTAATGTGTGTCTGAATACATTTTTCTTACTCTGAACAGAAATGCTGTGTTTAATGTGGTAGAATGTATGACGTGAAATGGACGTGAGAAATGCTGTGTTAATGTGGTAGAATTTATGACGTGAAATGGACATGCGCTTTTGATACGTGTTTGAATACACTTTATGGACATGGAAAGCAAATGTGCTTCTCATGCTTCCTGATGGACTTTCGGGACATGAAACTGGAGTGTGCTTTTGAAGTGTGCCATCATGTTGTCTGAAGATAGGGACAATAATGAAGGCAAGGGACTCGTTATGATCCTGACCCCTTGCCCAGGTAGGATGCATCCCCCACGACCACTGTGCACAGATTTCTTCGGATTCCCCTCCTGGGCAATACATTTTGCTACAAATATGGGTTCCAGCGTCGACTTCATCTTCCTCCACTAAGACCCTCCCTCTATTTCATATGAAAACATGTATGTCAGCTGCATGTGTTAAGATGGCATGAAAGAAAGATACAGTGACCGACTGATTGACTGAACCTTGTCGGCGTGTGACTGTGTATTTTGCCTTGAAAATGAGAGCATGATCTCTCCTACATCACAGTGAGAGAGAATATTCATTCACGTATCTTCTAGGAGTGTATGTGGAATTATTAAGGGCATAAACCCTATGTGTAGAAGTTATTGTAGATTGGATGTTACGTCCGTCTTCCAGTTTGGTCGACTTTTGTGGATGGAGGGCCATGATTCAGTTCTGCTGCTTTTTGCATAATTTTCCAGGGGATTAACTCTTTCCTTCTCTACCCAGCCTGCTGGCATGGATTATCTATTCTGACTGGTTCAAAACTGTTCGTAAGCATGGAGGCTATTGGCTACAGACTGACAGACATTAATAAGCTTACTACTTGTTGGTGTTGACACTGGCACTACAGTTAGAAAGCACTTTTTTTTTAATGTTTAATGTGTAGTTTTTGGACACAGAAAGAAATCATACTTTTGAACTGTGCTGGTCAGTAAACATTTTTTATGATAAAAGTCAATCCAGGAGAGGTGTGAACACTTTCTTTTGAAGTCCTTTGATGAAAAGCTCGGATTTTATTTCTCTCACTCTTTTAATTTCCAAACTGACTTCAACCCATGCTGAATTTTTTTTTTTTTTTTTAAAGAAAACAGTTATGAAAGCAGAATTGTTCTTTATGTCTATTTTTCTTATTTTGATTTCTGACAGCCCAAGGCAAACCACAGTTTCAAATATTCATCATCAGGATAACCAATACTATCAATTCACTACAGACTGGTTGGTCACCCGTGTGGAACATTTTCAACACATACTATGCTTCAACAGTTTCATAATTAGTATAAATGCAATAATGTATGTGTGCCTGTAAATTCTAAGGTTGTGGTGCAAGATCAATAAATGAGCAGAAATTTGTTTTATCCAAACTTCAATGTTTTACCTCTTCCAACTGTCTTCTTTTTTTTTCCTGAGGGGGGGGGGGGGGGGGGGGGGGTGGAGACAGAGGAAGGCTGGAATGAGAGGAAAGTAGAAACAATTGCCAAAGGTGTGTGTGTGTGTGTGTGTGTGTGTGTGTATGTATGTGTGTGTGTATGTGTGTGTGTGTGTATGTGTGTGTGTGTGTGTGTGTGTGTGTGTGTGTGTGTGTGTGTGTACGTGTATGCGTGCGTGTGTGTGAGAGACAGAGAGAGAGGGAGAGACAGACAGTTAGTTAGTTTTGTACACACGCATGCATATGTGAAGTGTGTGTGTGGATGTGAGCATGCATGTGCTTATGCTCATTTCAATGAATCAGAAATCACAGTGTATTTTGACAGATTCAACATTCCAATAATGAAATTCATCCATTTTTCAAACCTTGTTTTTGTGTGTACACAAACACACTGACACACATTAAACCATACATGAACTATTGACACACATACACACTCTCACACACACACACGCACACTCACTGAACATTCACTCTACTGAATATTACTTCAAAACTTGTTCAAATTCAAACAAGCACTCATCCATCACACATACACTGACAAACACAACAGATAAGGAGCAACAAACCAAGAAATGAACAAGAGGAGATAATTGTGGAATGTAATCAGCCTCATATTGATGACAAAATATGAACCAACAACAAACCACAAGGCCATCAGCTGTTAAGTTTTCAGCGAAAAGATCAACAACAATATTTAATGGATAAATTCCCTTACACTCACAAAAAAGAAAAGATTACATACATTCGAACTTAGTGTGGGAAAGCGCATGCACATTCATGAATTTGTATGTGACTTAGTGTAAATGTTCATATGTGACAGTGCCCATGTATAATAAGTATGTGGTATGGGCATGTGTGTGTGTGTGTGTGTGTGTGTGTGTGTGTGTGTGTGTGTGTGTGTATGAGACTGACACGCTACCTACTGCGCTATCGAGGCACTTGTGTGTGTGTGTGTGTGTGTGTGTGTAATGTATGTGTGTGTTATGGGCATGTGAAAGTGCGTATGCCAGTGTGTTCATATGTGTGTGTATGTTGTGTATGTGTGTATGCATGTGTGTAAGTATGTGTGCATGTGCACCTCTGTGTGCGAGCGCTTGTGTGTGCATGCACAAGTAAAGTCATATTATTCATAGCCCAACTGACTGCATAGGGCCATATCAGGGCTGTCATCACGTTAAAAACATGCCTGTATAATGCACACTTCTGTTAATGCTTAAATACATTTATTGTGTGTGTGTGTGTGTGTGTGTGTGTGTGTGTGTGTGTGTGTGTGTGTGTGTGTGTGTGTGAGGGTGGATGTGCACATGCATGCAGGCTTAAATTTGTATGGAGTGTATTGTGTAAATGTCTCTGCAAAAGTAGGGTCATTTATGTCCCTGCATGCTTTTTGTATGCGTGTGTGAGTGCGAGCGAGCATGTGTACGTTTCTATTGAGTGAGTGCACGCACACTTTTGTATGCGTGTGTGTATGCATGTATACAAATGCATGTAATATATTAGTGTGAGCAAAATGGCCTAACTTGACGTGAATATGTTTCTATTAATCTATGTTTCACCAATGCTTTAGTAAGAAAGAATATGCAAGGCAAAGGCATTAAAATAACTTTTTAAGGTGACACTACTGAAATGACCTCAAGCCTTAACTGACAATTGTATCTTAGAAAATGCTAACAAACAGCAACCAACATAGCAGAAAACATCTAAAAGCAATAGGTACACATTATCACATCAAGCTGTACAACATAACATCATTAACATAAAATCGTAAATCAACAACCAATTCATTCAATGTCAACACAAATACAAATGAATGACATCAATCATCTGACGGAGAGAGATGCAATCGAAACACATATAATCATAAATAAATAAATAACGCAGACTTCATTTTGATAAATCAGGATTACAACAAAAAAACCTATCATATCAGATCCTATTACACAATCTCTACGGTTATAAATATCAAAACTCAAGTCTGTACACGCTGCCATATAAATATCATGACAAGTATCATAATAAAGATGCAGTTGGGCCGCTTTTTTGAAGATGCAGTATACTCCCCATGACAACCTCAAGCAAGTTTGATCAAATCCAAAAGCAGCTCAATTCTATGAGTGAGTGAGCTGAATCCCAGTGAAAGTCAGAAACACTGAATCGTGAACGTTTTCAAAAATTCACATTTCAAATAGAAAAATACCTGTTCTGAAGTTTCCCTTTGCAGTTGTACAATGAACTCCTAGTTCTGAAGTAATCACAGAATAGCTGCTGTTAAAAGGAAAGAGGGGGGGAGAAGAAAACAGAAGCTGGCATGGCGCAATAAGGACCCAAATTTGCTATATACACACACACACAAAAGTATCTTCACATGTAAAGAACAGCTTTTTTTTCCTAAAAAAAATCAAAAAAAAAATCTTTTTTAGCCAAGCCAATGCACACAACCGAACTATATAACTAACGCATCATCAGTAAAAGGTTTTTATTAAATTTAGCATATATAAAAACCCCAGTACTTCAAACCCAACTCGCTATTCCTAAGGGTCGGAGAATAGTAGGGGATGTTATAATTTCTAGAGTCCAGGTGTATGTCATGGAATGAGCTGCTTTCCCTTTCACTGTATGTTATGTGTGCGCATATGCACATTTGTGTTTGGGTGTCCTTCAACATACAATTTTCAATGAATCTATGTATGAGTATGTGAGTGTGCAAGAGTGTGTAGTGCGCATATGTGTATGTGAACACATAGTTTTTAATGAGTTAATGTTTGTGTGCTTGTGTGTGTGTGTCTATGCGCATGCATGCGTGTGTGTGTGCAAGCTTGCATATGATTATCAGTGAGTGTATGAATATGTGTGTGTCAGTGTGCACCCGTGTTTGCATGTGTGGAGTGTGGGGCGGAGTTGGTGGGAGTGATCTGACACTGGTAAATGTAAAACTGTTAACTTCCCAATATCCCTGAATTTCAGAGAATCCAACTTTCTTCTATAAACAAAGACTAAAGCAAAAAAAAAAAAAAAAAAAAAAAAAAAAAGACCGTCCCCGAACATTTGCGTGGTTGTTGGTACCTGTACTGATCAAACATACACACACCAACACCTAATACCTACAGACAACAATAACTACAAAGCCAGCGTGAGTTAGCTCCCATACACGGAAGATACCACCATGACCACCACCAACAGCCCCACGGATTTGCTGATAACAATGACAGACGCAAAACGAAAAACAAACCAAGGAATGGAAGCTGGGTGGAAATCAACAGAGGTCGCCAAGAGAACAAGGCAGGCATGAAGCACCCACAGCTTTGGTGACCTTCAAGATGATCAATGAAGGTGAAGACGATGCAATGGAGACCCATTCTGGTCTGAGACTACAGCGTTCTTGTTATTTCTAGCATACACCCTCAACCATCAGAGCAGTCTCATTTTTCCAAAACACAGGGCGCGTCTTCGGAGGACGGACGATCCAACAGTTAAAGTAGGACGGACACTCTTAACAGTTAACAGCTGATAGCCAGCACACACACCATCCACTCTTTTGTTCACTTGCACTGACTATACAACAAAACCTTAAAAGCTAATCACTACCAAGGTACAACAGCACAGCAAGTCAACGTTTTGATTTCGAGCCATAGTGAATCATTTTCTCTTTTTTTTTTTTCTTCTCTCCTACGTTCATCACATCTTTCATCTCAGCTTTGTGTCTCATTTGTATCCTAGTGTACGAAAGACGTATGAAAAGTCTTTCCAAATGCTTCTGATCACATCGTGAAGGACAGAAGATCCCTGCAGAGACTTAAGTGTTTGTAATACAAGAAACACAGACCCCAATATCTGTTATGAGGAAATGTATGAACATTCTAATGCAAACTCTGAAAGGCACGAAATTGGGTCAAAACACAACTGACACACTAGTAGTAAGGTAAGGTAAGGTAATGTTGCTTAAAACCCAGCCGACCGCAAAGGGCCATATCAGGGCTGTCACTACGTTAAAATCAACTCACAAATCATTCATTCACACAAGTCTTTAAATCACATCTTCTAAAAACCCACCCGAAATTTTGTTAAAAATCTGTTCACTGTAAAATCTCAGATCCGATGAAAAATGTTATTATCTCCTTCAAGAATTCAAAGATCGCATCAGGCGGAACATCTCTGAACAAGATTTTCATGGAATCTGCTGTAAAATGTTTCTCTGACACACTGGTTGCAGCTTGCACTATTTGACATGGAATGGCATACGAGTTGAAAACGTTATTCATGTTTGTACATATATCACACCAGGCAGACACAACACTTTCTTTATCCCTTGACCATAATACAAAATTAAGAAATATTCAAAATACTTTAAGTCAAAAAAACCCCAAAAACAAAAAAAAAAAAAAAAAAACCAACACCCTGAAAACTGCAACAGAGGGTCTGCGCAGATGAAACAGGAGATACGGAGTACAATTAGGACATGGTGGGACCTCTAATAATGAGACCAGAAATTTGTAAAAACTGGGGTCTTTGAAGGGAGAAAGTCTTTGTAGGACAGTAAATCTAAAACAGAGTTAAACTGAATCACTATCACAGAACAGTGAACAAAGTTATCATTTTCCCCCTCTTCTTCAGTATATAAAACATGACATAAAATCAGGCAAATGCATGACTATGTCAAAAGCAAATTTCGATAAATGCAATAAATATGGCTCAATCTCCGTCTAAATACACTGGATCAATGGTCAAAACTGTAAAACGCTGGGTAAAAATGCATTCAATAGTTTACTTCAGGGTTTCACTGTTCCTGGATCAAAAATGAAACAGAACAGCTCATTCATTTTTAGGAAATCCCACATTCTAAACTACAATCTACAGAATTTCCAAGACTGATTAAGAAATAATCACAAAAAATGCTTTTCAACAGGACAGTTTGGTAGCCAAGAATAAAGAATGCAATGCAAACGGATGGCTCACTGAACACGTGGGAAGAATTTTTCTTTCTTCAGTCATTATACTAACAGTGTCCCTTACAATTCACAACTGCAAGCAGCAGCACACAAACACTCGATTTTGTTTCCTTTTTCCATGTAAAGCAAGATGCTCCGACTTGCAGAGCTGACTTGAGTCATATCCGTGGCAGCAAGTGAACATGGCAGATTCTGATATATGTGGTCTCACACATACTTTCATCAGTTTTCAGTGATGTTATAGCCTAGCCAACCTCAGAGGGACATGTGTAAGTGTGTATGCACGCCTTGAAACACACAGAATCACTTCAGTGGAATGTTACGAGAACTGGGACAGTGGTGGTGAGAATGGGGGAGAGGAAGGGGTTGGGGCTTTCCTAAAACACTCACTGTAGATCTACTGTATTATTATCTGTGTAAGTGTGCACACATCTACAGATATATTCTGAAAAGTATTCAGAGCACTTCATTAGGGGTAAGGGACATACGAGTGCACAAAATTATCGTTCAAATGTGATTATGTACAGCTGAGTTTGAATTTGACACTGAATGCCAGCTAAAAGAAAAATAAATCTTGACATATTTTTTTTCTTGGGTGTTAGAGTGAACCTCAACTTCAATATTTGTGAGGAGCACAGACTACATCAGAAAGAAGCATCAGATCAGCAGAGTAGGATAAATGACAAGAAAAACAAAGTCTGAACAAAACAGTATTCAATGAGCTTTTAACACATTGAACTAGGTGTAACACTGAAAACAAACAGTTTTCAATCAGCTTTAAATAGTTTAAAATTGTGATCAGACACACTTGGATCGGTGCAAACAGACCCTGCCCCTTCATTAGCATCAGTTTGTACAATTTTTTCACTTACAGATCTCATGGTCTCTTCTCTCTCACATACACACTTCCACTTATCCTTTCTTTTGGATGGTTTTCACACACACACACACACACACACACACACACACACACACTTTGATTTTATCCCTGCCATCTCTTTGTTTACACAAACATACGCTATATTTGCTCATCATACATGCTAATCAAAACATAATTAGAATGTAGCAAAACATGACAATAATCTATTTTTCAAGTAACATCTGCACTTTTCTGTAAACATCTGCTTCTTCCAGCTGACACACAAATGTTCTCCAAACCATTGCATTGGCCAGTGCTTTAACACTTACAACAAAATACACTGTAATTCTCTTGATTTTCACTGTAAATTACATCGCCAGTCTCAATGTCACAACTCACATAAAGTGTCATTATTTTACTGTTTAGAACACTACATTTTTCTCCTAACCTTTGTCATAAAATACTCGGTCATTCTCATATTATAAATGACCTCAAACATTCTTTTAAACTTTTGAATAGGATATGTTTTATTACTTTCCCATTCTTTAACAAAAGGTAATCTACTTGTCATTCTCCTAATCTTTACCACAAGGTACACCATCATAATCTTTACCATAAGGTACACTGTCATTCTCTTAATCTTCAGCGTTAGGGACAGGTCATTGTTTACCTCTTTACCACAAGATACTCTGTAATTTTCTTAAATTTTTTACAAGATACACTATAATTCTCTTAATCTTTATCACAAGGTATACAATCTTTCTCCTAACCTTTGTCACATGGTTCACGATCTTTCTCCTAATCCTTATTGATGAGGAACAATGTTGTTCTCCTAATCCCTACCGACAAGGCATACTGTCATTCTCCTAATCTTCACACGGTACACTATCATTCTGCAAATATTCACCACCGGTTACACTGTCATGCTCTAAATCTTCACAACAAAGGACACTGTGATTCCCTTCATCTTTACTGCCAGGTACTCTGTCCATTCTCCTGATCTTTTCAATAGGTCATCTCTCCATACTAAATTCCTTGCCCATTCAGTTCAGTTCACATTGCTCATACATCTGCTGAAAGATGCAGCATCATTCTCTCTTCTTTGCCACACCACCGCTCTTCTACTCTTGGCAAGTAAACCTTCCTCTTCCAAATTTTTGTGCTGAACTTATAACTCATCTTGTTACCCCCTGTCAAATGTTCTGCACTCAATCCAATGTAAAAGAACAAGGGCTGCACTACTATGTCTATACCATTATCAAAAGTTCTTCCTCATTCTTAAAGGTCCTGCTGACTTCATCGCACATTTATTCAACTCTTTGAAAACATTCCTTTCTTTTCCAAACGTCTGAGATTCTGTACCATAAATCAACGCAAACCACGCACTACACCTGTCCTAATGCCTTATGAAGCGAAGTCTCCTCCACACCACTGCCATGAAGAATGCATTAGACACACAGCCATTTGTTTTTTTGCAGTATGAAATGCAAAGCTCTTTCCACCTACAGACAACCGTCCCACTCACACATCTTCCTCCATCTTCCTGAAGGTCAACAAGGGAGATCAACACAGGAGCAGCACATTCAGACACCCACAGTGTGTGCTGAACCGCGTATGCGTCAAGTCCTGCAAGAGGAGAGTATTCTCTCTGCTTCTCTCTACCACCACTGTCCCTTCAGACCCTGTCCAGTCTTGAGTTGTGTCCCATCTTCTCAGTTTTTTCTTAAGGACCCTTCTCAAGCTGGGTGACGCATAGCCCTGGCGGATTCTGCCTAAGGGCGTTTCATGAGTTTTGGGAGACGGTTTGGACGGCAAACTTCTTTTTCTTCTGCAGTAGTTTCCCCTTGCCTTCCTCCCCGAGGCAGTGAGCGAGCCACCTGCAAGCACCCAAATGGACCAGCTTTAGCTACATGTCCATACAAAGCTACACATCAAGACAGTCATGGTGGGGGGAACAGTTAATTTTCATGTTGTTTATCCCCTTTCCGTTTTTTCCTCTTTCTTTTTTCCTTTGTATACCTTCTCGTCATTTCTTGTGAAGAGCAAGAGTTCTTGAAAAACTTGCATTCGTAGTTTCTAGTCCCATTATTTTTGTTTTTTTTTTGTTTGTTTGTTTGTTTCTTTTTTTTTTTACTTCTGTCTTCAGTAACCTTGATCCAAATAAAAATGATCTTTCGGGGTTCTCCCAAATTTTTTTTGTTTACAAAATTGTGGTTCAGGTACAAAAAATACTTTACACTTTCCTCTAAAATCTATAGGTAACGAGAAGGGAGTTAATGCTCAAAATGAAAAGGGTAAAAAGGAGCAAGGAAGGGGAGGGATGGGATAGAAATGGCCAGAAAAAAAGGTGTAGATTGGCAGCTGGAAGGAAGAGGGGAGGGAGATAAGGGATGGGGGATGGGTGGGTGGGTGAGGGTACCTTTATGATGACTGAAGCTAGGCCCATGCAGGTGGCTCACTCAACACCCAAGCTCAGGAAAAAAAAACAAAAAAAAACCAAGACAACTGACTTACTTTTCTTTTTTTTTTTGTTTGTCCCTTGCAATGAAGCTTGTCTTTTCACAAAATCACACATACATTTCACATCATGATAAAATCTGGTACTACATTTCACATCACGGCAAAATCTGGTACACAAATAAAGCAAAACATGGAGATATAATTAACTTAAATCAATTGAACACAGGCAATGGCATCAAATAATAAAGTAATATTAATGCACGGTAGGTTTTTTTTTTTTGAATTTTTTTTTTTTTGTCAGAGAATCATTTGGGGGGGGGGGGGGGGGGGGGGGGGGGGGGGGGGGGGGGGGGGGGGGGGGGGGGGGGGGGGGGGGGGGGGGGGGGGGGGGGGGGGGGGGGGGGGGGGGGGGGGGTCATAGCATGGAATGTGATGGCAGCATTTCGTTTGTTGAAGACCTAGAAACCTTTCATTACTTTTTTTTTTTTAATTAGAAACTGCTGTCTGAAAGGTAAATATTTTATCAAGATTATTTGCAGTATGGCTCAGTTCATTCACAAAGCCACAAAGTTAAAGAACTCAGAGAGTTGCATTCAAATATCAGGCTTCATTGAACATAATGCAGAGTGTTGAGAGTGTAAAGAAAACGTAAATTATATTTAAACCATTGATTCAACGCTGTGATCTTTAAAGAAAACCCAAGTTAAAAAGGACCACACATTTCAGCACACTTGGTCATGATATTCAGATAAATAAATAAATATTTCCTATTTAAAATTGCCATTTTATTTAAATTTCAGGGCATTGCACATCCTGTTCAAGTTTTTCTACATAATACTTTTACATATATCAGTTTGGCCACAAATACTTATAGCTTTAGTTGCAAAGTGAGATGACTGCAGACGCAAATATAAACAAATCTTAAATAAATGTTTGCGAACTGCCAAGAGAAACGCGGACAAACAAGTCACAAGACAAAACATGACGCGTTTCGACCTCTTAGGTCTTCAGGCAAGACACAAACAAACTATGAAAATGAACAAATTTGGTGCTCAGCTTCGATCTCTTCACTCTTAAGGGCAAGGTAGGCAGGCACTGATTCAACGCTACCTTGCGCTGAAGAGTGAAGAGATCGAAGCTTAGTACCGAGTACAAATTCATTCCTTTACCTTGCGTTATTTGTTTGTGTCTTGCCTGAAGACCTAAGAGGTCGAAACGCGTCGTGTTTTGTCTTGTGACTTGTTTGTCCACATTTCTCTTGGCAGTTCGCTAACGTTTATTTAAGATTTACATCTAGCTTTGTTTTCCTGTTTTAACATTTACAACTTTGACTCGCCATTTGATTTGAATTTCAGGACTTTACATGTCCAGTTCAAGTTTGTCTACATCATACTTATATCAGTTTGGCCACAAATACTTCTAGCTTTGTTTTCCTGTTTAACATTTACAACTTAGATTTGCCATTTTATTTCAATTCAGGGCTTTGCATGTCCAGTTCAAGTTTTTCTACATCATACCTACAAATCAATTTGGCTACAAATACTTCAGATTTTGTATTCCTGTTAGCAGTCCTGCACAAATGAATACAAAATTAATACCTATTCCCAGCCCTCTGCCTGTATTACTGCCACTCTTCTGCCTGTATCACTGCCACCCCCCCCCACCCACTGCCTGCATTACTGCCAGCCCCTCTGCCTGCATTACGGCCAGCCCTCTGCCTGCATTACGGCCAGCCCCTTGCCTGTATTACTGCCTGCACCCCCACTGCCCCCCCCTGCCAACCCTGCTGCCTGCATTACGGCCAGCCCTCTGTCTGCATTACTGCACCCCTCTGCCTGCATTACTGCCACCCCCCCTCTGCCTGTATTACTGCCACCCCTCTGCCCCCCACTGCCTGCCCCCCTGCCTGCATTACAACCAGCGCTCTGCCTGCATTAGGGCCAGCCCTCTGCCTGCATTAGGGCCAGCCCTCTGCCTGCATTAGGGCCAGCCCTCTGCCTGCATTATGGCCACCCCTCTCTGCCTGTATTACGGCCACTGCTGCTGCCCTGCCTGCATTACTGTCACCCCTCTGCCTATATTACTGCCCCCCACCCGTGTACTGCTGCTGCCCTTACTGCCACCCCTCTGCCTGTGCCTGTTACTGCCACCTCTCTGCCTGCGTTACGGCCCCCCTCTGCCTGTATTACTGCCACACTCTTCCTGTGTTATGGTCACCACCCTGCCTGCATTGCTGCCCACCCTTCTGCCTGTATTCCTGGCACCCTCTGCCTCATTACTGCCACCGCCCCTGTGCCTGTATTACTGCCCTCTGCCTGTATTACTCCCACCCCTCTGTACTACTGCTGCTGCTTGTACTACAGCCCCCCCTCCGCCTGTACTGCTGCTGCCTCTGCCTGTCTGTACTGCTGCTGCTGCCCTCTGCCTGTACTGCTGCTGCTGCCCTCCGCCTGTACTGCTGCTGCCTCTGCCTGCCTGTATTACTGCCCAGCCTTCTACCTGCATTACTAGCACCCTCTGCCTGTATCACTACCACCCCCTGACCAAATTCTTGCCATCTCTGCCTGTATTACAGTCACTCCTCTGCCTGTATAACTGCCATACCTCTGCCTGCATTACTGCCACACCTGCCCAAATTGTTGCCATCTCCGCCTGTGTTGCTGCTGCCACCTTCTAGGAAACAACATTAGTGATTCTGTGGTGGCAGAAAACTGAGGGGAAGAGTGTGCATCCCTCCTCAAGACCATGCCCAGGTCAGTCGGGACACTGGAAAAAAGGTCCCCATATCCTAGAGGTAACCTAACTTACTTGGGATCCAGGAGTCCAAGATCTCTGCTTCTTCCATGATCAGCAATTTCACAGAGCGACTGTCTTCTCTCTTTGACTTTCATACCTTCCCTGACCCTAAAGAGAGCCAGGTGTGCACGTGATGTGTTCAGGTGAGGGCCTGAATCAGGGAACTACTCCTGACCGTGCGTTACCTGGACTTTCCCTTATGAACACTTTTTACCACTGCAGTGTCCTGTCCTCCCACTCCTGTCTGACTGACTGAAGTGAACAAACTTTTTGTTAAAACTGGAGCTGGGCACGCACAGAGCACAAACTGACACATGCACACCAATCAGGAGAGACTGAACTCTTGATTTTTTTTTTTTATGGAGAGAGATAGGGGGGGGGGGGGGGGGAGAGAGAGACAGAGAGGGAGGGGCAGGGAGACAGAGAGAGAGAGAGGAGAGACAGAAGAGAGAGAGAGAGAAGACAGAGAAAGGAAGAGAGAGAGAAGAGAGAGACAGACATCGATGGAAATTACTTGAGAGACAGGGCAAAGAGGAGGGGAGGGCTCACTGACCTCTGCTGCACGTCCTGTTGTTGTTGTCGGTAGTTGTCCACCACCTGTTTGGGTAGGGAGTCCACGAGCTCCAGAGAATCCCGTATCTTACACAGCGTCTTGTAGTTCTCCGCCCCTTTCACCTGAAAACCATCAAAAAGGAAATAAATACACACACACACACACATTCTCAGAAACCATTTCTGTATGTTTTGAGGGAAGTGAGAAAAAAAAAATCAGATCTAACCCACAGCAGTAAACAGATTAACAGTCAAAGTGAAGATTTTTGTTTTTGTGAAGGCACACACACACACACAGACACACACAGACACACACGCTCACACAGAGGCATCACCCACACAGCAAGCAACTCACAGTTAAGGTAAAGACTTCACTGTCGTCCCCTTTCCTCTTCTTGCCCACATTGGTGATGGTGGTGCTCAAAGAATACTTGGTTGCACCAGGTACTGTAACAAAGCACAACATCACCACCGTCAAAACAAAAAACGGGCTTGAAAACAACAGCTAGTGTCTAACACACTGGCATATCAACAGGTGGGGTCGGGAGGCATCAGAGACCCCTGACCAACAGTCCATGTTATTTACTTGTTTCATCCATGTTGTTTATTTCAAATCAAGTACGCCTTAAAAAAAAAAAAAAAAAAAAAAAGAGCCCATCTTGTTTCCCTACTCAATTGATTCATCACTCCTCCTCACTACATTTTCCAGTGCATTATTTCTACTACCCTCCTTCCCTCCACAGTCGTTCCTTCACTTCCACACACTCGCTCCTTTATTTTCAATACAATGAAACAGGGGGGAAAAAAAAGCAACAGCAAAATAAATAAACACACATATTACATATACAGCTGAATAACATTACAGCCAACACAATCTTCACAGTATTCATAAAGTATTCAACCCGTTTCAATCTTCTGGAACAAAATTGCAGAGGTCAAACTTACGTCAGTGCCAGTAATGTCTGAAATCATGCACCTTCTTGAATGCTTTACATTTAATGACCTTGAGCACTAATTCCCCCCAAATTTCACCAAGTATGTAACCCTGTCCATCCACTTAATACCCAGATTCTAAAGCTTTCTTCTGGTGAAAGGGGTGGCAGGGGGAAAGGTGGGTTTCTTTCTGAGAGAGGTCCCATTATAACGCCACCTCACCTTTTGCTGCTTCTCCTCCTGAGCCACTTTTTCGTCCTGTTTCCTGTCGCGCGCCTGGACAGGCACAGATTCGAACCTCCACCGCACGTCGACCCAGCACAATGTTTTCATATTCTAAGGTGAAGACAATGTGAATTGGTCGTCTGTTTGGCCCGCCCACACAGGATCCCAGACACATGAACTGGAAAAAAAAAAATGAACAGGGGATTCATTACTACAGTGTGTGTTTACATGTGTGTGCACTAGCACACGAGCACATGCACACATGAATGAAGGGGGATAAACATAAACCAAGGGACACAATTGCAGAGATTTTAATACACACAAAGATTGCAGTAAAAAGGCACATGCACATACAGGACATGTGCACACAACGTGACTCGATCTAAAACAAGCAAAGTTCAGGCATCTATATTCCACTCTATCTAAGCCTTTCCTCCACTGAATACAAAAGACAAAACAAACACACACATAATTACACTCTCCACTCCATGCACCACCACCCTCCCCCCCCCCCCCCACCCCACCTTGGTTTGCTCTTCCACCTAAATACCCATCTGAAAGAAATTATCATCCCATTTAGAAACTGGCTGGGGCTGTTCATAGGGAATGAATCAGTTATTATGATTTGACCTTTTTGGGAATGAATCAGTTATTATGATTTGATCTTTTTTTACAAATCTCATGCCCCCTTACCCCCCCCCCCCCCTCCAACTTTCAGTATTACAACAGACTGTGCAAATGTGAGAAGGGATGGTGGGCAGCATGCTGAATTGGAACTGCATATGCTGAGATGTTTGTCTGGGTGTTGGAAGGTGTGCAAGTCGTGTCTGCAAGTTCAGAGTGCAGGGTACCTACGGTACAAGGAACATTTTGTCAGTGTATATACACTGGCCAGTTTGCCCATCTCCTTTATCATACACCCATACACACACATAAACATATATTTATGGACATGGACCATCAATTGATCCACCTTTAGTACATTTTCAATTTATGAATATCCCACCGTAATATTCATAATGGGGTCTCTGGAGGAATGAGATTTTATAAACATTCCTTGTTTCTAAAAGAGGTGTCAATGAAAGTCGGGTAATGATCTCTTCCACATGCTGTGTCTAGTTAGCTACACTCCCAGTTTCTCCAACCCAAACAACCTCTCCCATTTCATGTTGTGCCCAGTTACACCCCCTCTATCTCCAACCCAAACACTCTCTCCCATTTCAAGTTGTATGTAGTTACACCCCCTGTCTCTCCGACCCAAACACCCTCTCTCATTTCAGACTGTGTCTAGTTACACTCCCTGTCTCTCTCTCCAACCCAAACACCCTCTCTCGTTTCAGACTGTGTCTAGTTACACTCCCTGTCTCCCCAACCCCAAACACCCTCTCTCATTTCAGACTGTGTCTAGTTACACTCCCTGTCTCCCCAACCCAAACACCCTCTCTCATTTCAGACTGTGTCTAGTTACACTCCCTGTCTCTCCAACCCAAGCACACCCTCCCATTTCATGTTGTGTCTAGTTACACCCGTCTCACCAACCCAAACACCCTCACCCATTTCATGTTGTGTCTAGTTACACACCCTGTCTCTCCGACCCAAACACCCTCACCCATTTCATGTTGTGTCTAGTTACACACCCTGTCTCTCCGACCCAAACACCCTCTCTCCCATTTCATGTTGTGTCTAGTTACACACCCTGTCTCTCCGACCCAAACACCCTCTCCCATTTCATGTTGTGTCTAGTTATATACTCTGTCTCTCCGACCCAAACACCCTCACCCATTTCATGTTGTGTCTAGTTATATACCCTGTCTCTCCGACCCAAACACCCTCAGCCATTTCATGTTGTGTCTAGTTACATCCCCTCTGTCTCGCCTGCCTACCCCCCCTGTCCCATTTCCACTATCTGCACGCCTACCTGGAAGAGGTTTGTGACCCATTCAGATCCTGTCCCTGGGGCATTTCGTAGGGGATTCATAGGGGATAAGCACGGAGTGTCGCAGCGTGTGGGGGTCTTCCACATACTGCGCCTTGGTGTGCTCACAGCGCACCAGGTGGTTGGCCGCCATGATGTTCCGCTTCAGGTCTTCGCTCGCATGGTTCGGACATCGTTTCACTACCTGCACAACGCAAGGCAAAATGCCAGGGATGTTTTAAATGGATAAGTAACAAAAAAATATCAACTTTCAATTCAATTCATGCTGCTTACAGCCCAGCTGACAGCAAAGGGCTATTTACTGGCTGTTAGTTCATTGAAGTCAACTGTCTACACGTTTCCAATTGTAAATAATTGTTAGTAAGATTATCAGAGTAAAACAACATGGTAAATGGCTAAGAACAATCAATACATTTCTGACTGAAAATAATTCAGCATAAAAAAATTCTTTCCCTGTGCAGAATCAGATCTTTGCTGGTGAAATCATTTGCAAATTTTTATTTCACCAGAGGTTAGAATATTTGTCTAAAAAGCACTTTTATTTGGAAACTTCTCTCAAAAGTTTCTTCAAGTAAATCTTCTCTCAGAAGATAATCTACATTTCATTTGAATGCAGCTGACTGCTAGTACAACACACACACACATATGGACATTTATGAGAGAAATAGACACAGACAAGCATGGAGAAAGTGGCACACTGACATCCACACAAACACATGCTCACACTCACTCGCATTCAAACATGATGCTACACACACACACACACACACACACACACACACACACACACACACACACACACATGCCTGCGGCTCTGCAGATCCACGCTCACCTCCTGACAATGTTCAGGTTTGGAAAAACGGGCATGGCTCTGATCACAGACCCCTGTGGGGCCTGGACCTCTGTCTTGAAGCGCACAGGGCACGTTGTCGCCATCCGCACGTACAGCTTCTTCAAACTCGGGGAATGCTGCACACACAGACACACACAACTGACACTTTACTCCCTTCCTCTCCTTCTGCAGTGCAGACAAAATCACTACAGAAAGAAATGGAATCAATGATGCTGGGAAAAGAATTTTTCTGGTCAGTGAAAAAGCTGTGAAACACTGGTTTTTTTATATGTTTGCAGGAATAAAGTTTGCATAAAACAAAACTCATATATTTAAAAAACAAAACAAACTCAACATTTCCAGGTTACGTAACCTGATCACTATTCTACGTTTTAGAGCATTTTGCAGGGAAGGACATTTGTCTATGTTCAGACAGATCAGCCTTTCAACACTAATCTTCATCACAGGTGCGTTAATGTTGAAGGATGTTCATCCCTTACTGTCTCTTGTAAATTCTAATTTGTCTTGCAACTGCAGAATTAAATTTCTATGAAAACACACACACAAATACAGAATAAAGGTGCAAGTCCGAAAAGTGGAAGTACTAAGATACTACAACACCTCATCAATCAATGTTACAGGAAACTGAAGTGAGGGGGAAAAAAAAAAAAGAAACTGCTTTAATTTACAAGTCCCTACATTTGCATGCATGTTTACAAAGACCGTCTGATCAGATGAAAACTCTAGTATAACAGTTCAATGAGGCTGATGCTTTTGCAACAATACCTCACCACCTGCTGCTACTCCTGAGAAAAGTTTTAGATGGGGAGAGGAGCAGACAGTGGAGAACAGAAGGATTTCTTACTGTCCATGTGGTTGACTTGGTCTCTTTTGACGGGGGAGCAAAGGAAATTTCAAAGTTGTAATCTCCTGGGTAGTCGGAGCTGCTCACAGAACACAAGGCACATACAAATCATCTAAAAACTCCTTCTCAACACAAACACATGTACTTGTAATCCCCACACATTCAAAATTTGTGTTACATAAGAAAAGACTGAAATTTATATTCATTTTTACCTAGTTCTGCTGTTTGTTTATGAACAGTTTCTGGTGTCTGCTTACATGTCAAACTCATATTCTTTTCAACTTTTCTGTACTTGTTCAAAGAATGTGGATGATGAAATGATTCAGAAGGCAAGATGATGAGCTGCAAGACAGGTCAAGGTGCCAGGATGAAGGGAGAGGTGAGAGAGAGAGAGACCTGAGGGAGGGAAACGGGAGGGGCACATCATCTGCACAGCTAACATACTTGTATGTGCCAGTTTGTGCACACGCATGTGTGTGCGAGACAGCCCTTGTATGTGTGTGTGTGCATGTGTGCATGCCCGCATGTCAGCCCATGTGTGTGCGTGTGTGTGTGTGTGTGTGTGTGTGTGTGTGTGTGTGTGTGTGTGTGTGTTTGAGAGAGAGAGAGAGTGTGTGTGTGTGTGTGTGTGCACACATGCGTTTGCTTGAGTATGTGTGCAAGTCAGTGTACGTGGTATGTGTGCACATACGTGTTTTGTGCATGTGTGCATACGTGAGAGAGAGAGAAAGAGTACAGACATACACTGATACAGGCAGACTCACAATTCTGGCACTGATGTGGAGGTGTTGGTCTGGCCTAACTTGCTGTCCTGTGACACACAGAAAAACTGAAGATAGCCCACTCTGTAGTGCTCTCCATAACCAGAGGATTCACTTCACACACAGTGAAACCAGAATCACCACTGAAATCATTTCTCCCCACAGTCATTTCCTTTTTTTAACCTATGTTTCATCTTCAGCGTAACCCCCCCGTGGCATTACACCCATGCCCTTTATTCCAGCTCTCTCATATACAGCTACACCAAAGTTTCACAGCAACAATCACCAGCAGTCCATAGGAGAGTCATAAGGCAACCTGTCTGAGGATACACTATGCCACAGCTGAGCCACTTCCTTGAAGTTCAGTGGCATTTGTTCCAATTCCTCACATGCACCGTACCACCAATCAAGCTCCATAGTGGTGGCTGGAAAAGCTCAGTGGTAAGAGTGCCAGACTCATACTCTTGGTGATCCTTGGGTTGCGGGTTCGAATCTCCGCCAGGCCATTTGGTACAGGGGTTCTGACTCCACTTCCCATACAGTCCTTCAAATGAGACTGTAAACCGAGGTTGTGTGTGTGGACACATGCATAATGTCTTGCACACACCCGAAAAATCCCATTGCCAACTTTTGGAAGAGAAGGCCAGTTTGGTTGTTGGTATGGATGACACGTTACACATACCATGCACCTTCCCCAAGGTTGGAGTATGGCTGCCTTAATGGTGGGAGAGAAAACGGTCATACAAAAAACTCCACTTCCTTTGTTGGGTAGATGGGAGTAATCCTTGCCTGTCTATACAGGGACTGTCTGCAGGAGTATAAGCCTGCATACACAGAAGAAAAAAAAAACTAGTGACAAAATAATGGTTTAGCCATGGAGCAGCACAAGTAAGAGTCCCCCTGCAGAGGGCACCACCATGTCCATCCAGTAACGTCCCCATGAACATGCCAATACACGGGACTGCATCTGGAGATGGAGATGGAAACTGAAAGCATGGCACGAAATGCCACAGAATCTGTGGGCTTTTTTTCTTCTGTTTATTTGCTTTCTATTTTTTCAAAGAGTTGAAGATGATGATGCTACGAAGTTCCATGCTGGTCAGGGACTACATGATAGGTCGTACCCTGCGCTTTCTTTTATCATATATCACAGCATGAAGCACGGCCAAGACTGAGATACCTGCACTGTTGGTCTGAAAATTTAAAAACTCCTTCAGAGGCATATCCACTGGAAATTTGAACAACTCTTTCAGAGACACATCCATTAAGTGGATGAAAAATAGTGTGAGGTTCCAGTCTTTCCAACGGACTCCACAGCACCCTTAGATTAACTTTGTAGAGGAGATGATCAGGGCTAACACACACACACACACACACACACACACACACACACACACACACGCGCATATGCAACACACACACACACACACACACACACACACACACATGCAACACACACAAATGCACACAATGCAACACATGCACACACACACACGCCTATATCAGAACAAAACCCATGACCTATCAGCTTGCCAAGTCCGATATACTAACCACTGCCCCATGGTGGTAGGTCTGCCACTTCTCTAAGCTACTTCATTATTTCTTCCAAGCTGAGTCTCCACCACACATTTCAAACTCAAGATTATTTCATGTGTTTTCAGTGATGTAACTCCAGTCTAGTGGATCCACAGTAGTAATTACCGAAGAGCATAAATGCTGATGACAATAGGTACACCAATCATCCCTATTGCGCTGCTCGACGCAAACATAAACATCTTTTTGCTGCCTTGCGTTGCCTTTTCCTATTATTTCTAGATTTGTGTGTAAAAACTGTTGGAATGTGCATGGACAAAAGTCTCCAGCTGAGTATGGAGGGGACTTTTAATGATAGAATTCCTAGTAATAAAACAGATAATTTATGAAAAGACAAATCACAAAAGGAAACTAGTAATATTTGATGGGATCATTTGTCTGAACTAGCGCCTGCAATCCATCGATGTCATGAAGACACCATGATTCATTCCCCATCAAATTCATACACAGGTAGCAGACTGATGATGGTAATGGCATCCACAATTTGCAAACACACATGCATTAAAGCCTCAATATAAGAATTAGACGTTAGGAGTTTTTCTAACTCGGAAGATTTCTGACACTTCAAAAGAATTCAGGATTATTGTATGAATGATCATAACTATAACAATGATAATGATAATAATAATAAAGACAATAACAATAATGCTGATGTTGATGGTAATGACGACTGAAGAAAAAAAGGAGACTTTGAAAGAACCTGCATCATGGAAAGGACTGAAGAAGATCATGTTTGACACAGCATGTGGTCAAGTTTATTGGTATGATGATGATAATGACAGTGAAGATGACCAAGTCTGGATTTTTCCCAGCAAGTCTTTGGTATTAGTGCTTCAAAAATGTTACTGGTCAGATCAAAATCTTTTGTCACCAAGTCCAAACGTTTACGAGCCAACAAACTAATAACCACACAATATAAAAAGGCGTTTTGTAACTGTAAACTGCACAGAATGTAATAAGAAAGAGGACAGAGAAAAAAAGCCCCCCCCCCAACAGTAATGACAAAATTCAAAATCAAATCAATGCTTCATAGCAGAAAAATATTGTACATTTGGAAAGCTAAAAGTGCCGCAAACACTTGTTTAGTTGTTTATGATATGCTGTAAGGTTGGACAACTTGATCGAAGGACAATGTTCCACTGATGACTGTCAAGTTCTGTGATTTTTATGTATTCTCTTCAACAGTTTTAGTGAGTGAAGTTTCAGTTATATTTGCTAGCTATTTTCATCACTTGCAATGCCAAGTACAAGACTCATCTCTTTCAGAGTTGTGATGACACTAATGATGATGCTGCTGCTGCTGCTGCTGCCAAAGCTGAAGAGGAAGAAACATAGAACTTACCTCATGGAATGGACTGGAACAGATGATGTTGGACTGGGAGTCAGGACTCATGTCTGCCGTGGAGGAGGCATGGGGAACGATGGGGTTGAGCTGAAACACACAAAGGAACAAAACTCTCTTCAGAGAAAAAGACACAGACCTGAGACAGCACTGAAGATACAATTAACTCTGTATGTGCATCTCTGTGAGCCCCTGTTCTTGGAAGCATACATGTGTGCTCACATGTGCATGCAGAGGGAAAACGGAGTGGGCCTGGGGGTGGGTGGGGTGGGCAGTGTGCATTACACAGTCCAAGATGTGTGACAATGCATACAGCTGTACATGACATGGAAACATTTTATTGTTGTTTGTCTGTCTTCAGCTTCAGCCCTCAATGAATCCTCTGTGGTCAACTGGTCTTCATCAACTGAAACTAAACCCTAACCTTTTCTCTTTTTTCATAAAAAAAAAAATTCCTTTTTCATTTAATAACATTTTTTCTTTTTCGCTTCGAGCAGCGGCATACTCAGGTTTAAAATGAGTCAGTATTACTTAACATTAGTAATGTGGTATGCGACTGTAATCTTAACTTTTTGACACAGTTGATTTCCCCATAATTATTATACCCCCCCCCCCCTTCCTCCCTCTCAGGTAGTCTCCCTTGATCTCCTCCATCCCCTTTCCCCTGTCATCATGGCTCTGGCTGCAGACTGGGACAGCCAGTAGTGAGAAAGATGACCAGAAGACCACTTCAGCAAACAACCCCCCTGTCTCCCCCTCTCCCCCCCCCCCAAGGTACTGTGTTTGCCAGTATATCATCAATCATATGTGACCTCCACTCCCATCCGCTCTTTCCACCCCCCCCCCCCCCCCCCCCCCCTCCTCCTCTTCAACAGCCTCTGGTCACTTGGTCCTCCTTCCCTCTCCACCCCCACTTTTCCAACTTCAGAATGAACTCAGGCAACTCTGGTGACACCAACAAAGAGAGGGATGGTGGCCTGTACATCCCGCCCTCTATAATTAATCTATTATCTGATTAGGTTCTGACCACCCTTTCTCTCACATGCACAGTCATCTTCCTCAGCTCTGTCTCGTACACTACAGATGCTCTCACCCACTCCACTGGCTCTTTCTTTCACATGCACCATCATCTTCCTCTTCTCTCTATCTCATACACTACAGATGCTTGCTCCCTTCACCACCACCACCCTCCTCCACTCCACTCATTCATCCTCTTCCACCACCACTATTATTACTCTCTCTCTCTTTCTCATATACAATGCACTCCCACAGCAGAACCCCCCCCCCCCTCAAACATCAATTCCCCTTACCATCTCTTTCCTCTGAATCCCCCCCCCCCCCCCCCCCCCCACCAAACCTGACTTAGCTCCTTCACCATTATATACACTCTCTCTCCTTCCCTCCCCCTCTCTCTCTTTCTTGTGTCAATGATCCCCGAGTGCATCGGCACCTATACAAACACTGACAGGCCTACTCCTTTCTTTTGTTTTTTCCCCCTGCTCTCTGCAGCCTTCACCAACTTAATTCACACAACACACACACACACACACACACACACACACACACACACACACACAGAGAAAAAGATGACAGCTGTTTGGTGTGGAAAAGCAATCAATAGTCACTGCAGGTGATCACTGATTGTGTGTGCCACAGAAGAAATAGCTGGCTGAAAAGAGGGGGAGAGGGGAAGGGGGGGGGGGGGGGGGGGGGGAGGGAGGGAGAAGGGTGAATTGAGGGGGAGTAGGAGTGGAGATGTGGGCTGAGAGGGAAGGCTGGGGGGGGGGGGGGGGGGGGGGGACTGGGATGATGATGGCATGGGAGAACTGGGGACTGGGAGAGGAGGTGATGACCATAGAGGACTATCCCACAGTGGTGGGGGGGGGGGGGGGGGGTAGGGAAGGGGATGGGTGGGGTAGGGAAGGGGCAGGGAGGGGAGGACACAAGCCAGGAGGCTTGTTCGTTCGCCTGCTGGCAATCACACAGCGTCAAGCCTTTGCCCACCTGAGCCTTCATCACGCCACACCCAGCAGCCTCCCCCCCCCCCCTGACACTCCCCCCACCTCCCCCCTCCAACCTGTCCCCCATTCATTTCCTATGGTAGTCATCTCTTGGTGTGGACAGTGCGCCGCAGTGACCATTGTCCAAGAGTTTATTATACAGAGACAGACCGTTGGATGTCAGTTATGTTTCAACCCAATCAAATGAAAGGGGGAACACGGTACGGGACATGACTTTAGAAACACAGGGAAGGTTAATTTCAAACTGACCTTTGAAAGTGGTAAAAATCATTGACAATAAATGGTGTTAGGCCGATCACGCTTATGGGGTTTTTTTTGGTTCACATTTGAGCATGAGAACACCTGATAACATTTCTCAATTTTCTTCTCTTTTTCTTATATTATATATATATAGAGAGAGAGATATAGAGAGAGAGAGAAATATATAAATTTGAGTTTCATTTTCATGCATTCATTGCAACCCTACAGGCATGTTGATTATCTACGACCTCGCACACAGACAAAGCACAGAAAAGCAAGACTGTCTGATCGTGTGCTCTCTAATATAAAGTGAAAACAGCTGCAAACCACACAGCCCATCTGGGTAAAAAGTCTCAAATTCTGTTGTCCTCCATGTTCTGACCATGTGACTCCAATCTAAATTTCCTCTCAAAGTCCTTGCCCATGATGAGTTCACATTCAAATCGTCGGAATCCGAAAGTTCATGGGGACTGTCATTCCACTGAGACATAAATGCTCCCTCCAGAAAGGTCATTCAGTCGCATGTACTCCATCATCAAGCGACCGTCGTCATCAACAAGGCCTTAGCAGGTAGTGTCCTGCGTATGCTGGATCAGAACAGGAAACCCGCTGAAGACCCACGAAGTGACTGGTCAGCAGTGCAGTCCCCTCTGGCGTGTTGCATCCTGGTGACCTGATACCAACCGCTACAAGTGGACTGCCAGTGCTGGCTGGGGCTGTGACAGGACAACCTGGGTTTGACTGTCATGGGCGGCCAGAATAAGCTGCATGGCAAAAGAGAAGAGACAGCTGAATAAACCGCAAACAGCTGAGCAGATGCTGATCATAGTAGTCAGAGTTATCTGCAGAATCCAGTTCTAAATGATAAACTGTTTGCAGAACAAAAGCGCGCTCACTCACACGGATGCACGCACACACTATGTATTTTTCACAATGCCTGCAACAGATGCAACATTTTCGTGTCTTTAAAAATCCCACCCCCCCCCCCCCCCCCCCCCCCAATATATGTTGTATAGGAACTGGATGTTCGTTTCTTATTTTATTACTTATAAACTACATAATCTATTTATTCTTATATTTACAGTGATGACCTACCTATGTTACACACTACTTTCGCAGATATCTTCTGCCTATGAAAAAAAAAAAAACCCACAAGCAAGAGATTGTATGCATGCATGCGCATGGATATAGTTTCTTGACCTTTCTTATCTAAAAATATAATCAAGTTCACTATAGTATACCCCAGTAAAATGTAATTGTGATGGTAAAAAATCACTGCGAAAAAAAAAAAAGGTACACAAATTGTTTGGCAAGCCTCTTTGTGCAAAACTATTGAAACATCAATGGGGAAAATATCTGACACAATTCATACCTTCATAGAGCAGAGAAAGGTGTGACACAGACAGTACGCAGGGTTCAGTGTCTACTCACGGACACTATACTATAGTCATCCATTTACTCCTTATTCATTTAACTATTGATATCTATCCTGAGCATCTGGCCTTTCACTTTTTACCAGATGCAGCGTAGAGCATTGTATGGATTAGTTCATACAACCCCAGTAAACATTTCAGCTTGGGGAAGGTGATCAATTACTGATGGGACCTATGTACATCACACACACACATGCATGCAAATGCGCGCGCGCGCGCGCACACACACACACACACACACACACTAGCACACATGCACGCACTCTCTCACACACACAGACACACACCACACTTTCTGTAGACAGGGATGGCGAGAAGAATGATGACCAACAGATCACTTCAACTAAGAACCACCCCGACTGTCTCAGCCCTGTAATGCAGTATTAGTATTAGCCAGGATCAATCACATAGCCAAGATCAATCACCATGATCCCCCCATCCCCCCCCCCCCCCCCCCCCCCCCTCATCACATACACTGTTTCCTTTTTCCTCCATCCACGCCCCCATTTCCACAGGAATCGTGCAGGCACAGTGACATTCACTCAGAAACAGGGGGACACCAGTCCGATTCACTCTCTCTCCATAATTCCTCCACCTTATGAGGTTCTCTCTTTTCTTTCTCCTTCACAGGCGTGATTATTTTCCTTTACTCTCCGTTCTACGCACATACCAAACACTCCCCTGCTCAACCTCCCAAACCGCCACTTGATTATCCACTGCGATAACAATCACTCTAAGAACTCTGACTTCTCTGTGATGTAAAATAGAGAATCTGTTAAAAAAAGAATTCAGTGGCAGTGGGGATGGGGGGAGGGGAGGATGGAGGAGGGAATGGGGGAGAGAAAAAGTGACAGCAGACAGAATGTGAGGAGGAAGGACCAAATCTCTTGTAGAGCAGGTGGTCGCCATTATGTCACCTTCGTTTTATCTGTTTGAAAGCAGAAATAATCTCATGCTCTCACGTCTTGTACATTGCAGAGGTGTTGCAGAAGTGAACGATATTGACAAAAGCTGTACTAACAAATGGTTGTGGCTGCTGTGATGGGGTAAAAAAATTGGATGATATGCCACTCGATGCTTTGATATGCATCAGACTGCATCATTTTGAAAGCAAGTTTCAAACCGTTTCCCCCCCTCCCCCCACTACTTTAAAATCTCAGGGATTTTTGCTTTTGTTCAGAAATACACCTGCATTCTTTGTCAAAAAAATGCCACCATCAGGACCCCTCCCCCCCCCCCCCCCCCCCCACACACACACATACACTTTCATCTTATGGGTATCTCTCTCTCACACACACCAGACCCTTCTCCATTCTCTTTCCCTGTCCCTGCTCCCTACTTGATTTATCCCTTTCCACCATTTTTACACTCCTTCCTCCAGCCCCTCCCTTTCCCTCCGACGCCAACATGACCGGGAACCATGCAAAAACAATGTTGTGACCTTCCCCTTTCGACGAGGTAAAAAGTTAAAAAAAAGTACAGCAGTTCAGGATGATGGAGGTTATGGCCAGCTATCGCCTCCAAAGCTGACAGCGAATCAGACAAAATCAGAAAGTCCTTGTTTGTAGATTGAGAGATTATCTTCAGTGCATGAACCAAAGCTGTAAGTTCAGCAGAGTAAACAAGTTTCTGATGGAATATGTTCTAAAGATATTTAAGAAGGAGCACCAGGACAATAGGCTGCACAGGCCACTCAATCTTCCGACTTTGAACCATCAGTAAAGATTTTCTGAAAGGATGGGAATTTTGTACAGAGATCAGCAAACAATGCCTTGATGACTGAGAACTAGTGGATTCTTTGCAAAAAGCTCCAAGATCAAAACGGATTTCTGGTGTGAAAAAGGTCCATGGAGGTTTACCTGGAAACTTGGAGAAGTCAGACACAACTCCTAGATCAAGACCTGCATTCTGTGCATGAGGCTGCATACAAAGTCCAAAGGGAGGAATACAGTTGGGACTTTTTTTTTTCAGTTTACTTTGAAACTGAGGGTTAAAAACACAGTCACAGGCAGGGTTTTCCAGTTCAGAGAACAGTCTGGGATAGTAGTTCAAGGGCTGATTGTTTTGCCAAGAATTCCACAACAAGGAAACTGTCTGACATATCTATCTCCAATACAGATCTAAAACCAAAAGTTAATGATTATGTCAGAGACCTCTGTCAGGAGGACTGGAATACAAAGATGGATAACAAACTTTTCCAGATCCATCCAAACATAAAAGAGTTCCTCTCATCTGGTGGTCGCAAAGAAGAATCGGTTTTATGCCGGCTGCACACCTGCCATTTGTACTTTAATCATTTGTACTTTTAGGAATTCATGGAGGAGACTTGGATGCAGAGAGGAAGTGAGCGGAATACACCTGGTGAGAACTGGAAAGGGCAGCCCAGGACAGGGTGTGCTGGTGGACTGTTGTTGATGGCCTTTGCTCCAGTGGGAGCTGGTGGCTTGAACGAACAAAAGAGTGAAGAAGCTCTGTGGTGCATTCAATGTCATGTACCACTCACAATGAACAGTCTTTTAGAGTGTTGGGACTTGCATGACGTGAGACATAAACATTTTTACAGCTGACTACATGAAAACCTTGTTTAGAGATGTTCTGCCTGATATGATCTTTAAATTTCTGAGGGAGATCAACATTTTCATCATCTGAGATTTTACAGTGAAAGAGATTTTTAACAAAATTTCGTGTTCTCAGAAGACATATTTCAAAGGGTTGTGTGAATGAATGACTTGAGTTGACTTCAACGCAGTGACAGCCCTGATATGGCCCTTTGCGGTCGGCTGGGCTATAAGCAACATTACCTTACTTTACATTAGTCCCTTTCTGATGCCTGTTTGTGTACACACACACACACACACACACACACACACACACACACACTCCTACTCTCCTTTCTATCCCTCCCCTCTCCCTAGACAGGCTCCAAACGAATTCTCGCCACACACCATTGTTTATGGGAACGTGTGCGCGCGCACACACACACACACACGCACACGCACATGTACACGCACACACACTGACGACAACCATTTGGTAGTGGAAAGAGAATCAATAGCCACAGCAGGTGATCACTGAATGCGTGTGTAAGCCCTGACCAAAGGAACTAGTAAGGGAAGGGGAGGGGGAGGAAGAGGGATTGGGAGGATAATCGTTCTTGGACAAGCATGTTTTGGTAGAAGGGGCAAGGAAGGGGGGGAACAAAGAGAGGGAATTGGAGGTGGAAGAGTGGCAGAGAGTGGGAGGGGAAGGACACAAGCCAGGGATCTTGGTTTGCTGCTGGGAATCACACCTCAATCACATTTCTGTCTCCCTGAGCCTGTGCAGGCCACACAACCAAGTCCCAAGCCCCTCCTCCTTCCCTCGCTACTCTAAACCCCATTCCTCGCTCATCTCAAGGAGTGCACTGTGCACATGACCCTCAGAACTGCCATGCATTTACACAGAAAAAGAGGATTGATGGCGGATTCCCTTTTTTGCTGTCCAAAGTAATGAAGGAGCTTTCTTGATGACTAGGTACTGAATACAAACAAAATAAAAAACAAAAGTAAAAAACGCACACACAAACCAGTGGAAAATACTTTCATGCTGAACTTTGAAAATGCTAAAACTTACTGACAAATAGTAGCTCTTATCTGCTATATTTAAATCTTTTCATGCTATTTCCAACATGTGACTTCCATTTCATTGTGTGATTATATCTCCATCAGGCCTTATGACCAAACTTTTCTGTTTCTTTTTTTTTTTTTTTTTTCTTCTTTTTTTTTATAATCATTATCTTCATTTTGAAATACTGAATGCATCCCTACTCTTTAGTCACAGGCAGAGCATTTATCGTAACTCAGCTCAGGGGCAAGGCACCGCAACATAGAGCCTCTTTTACATAACCGTTTTCCTCACTGTGCCGCCCACAAGCAAAGCTGAAAAAAAAGAATCAGGCTTCGTTGCTTGTTTAGAAACAAAAAAAGTACCCAGTTCTGTAGCCTTCGATGCCATGATCACGTTGTGACCTTCAGTTTTTGATCTCCTGTCCATGTACGTTTATACCCCTGGCAAGTTCATGCCAAAATGATCGGCGCTGGCAAGTTCACGAGGCCTCTCGTTCCATGGGTGCGGAATCGAGAAGGGGACCCTCAATGGTGCCTGCTACTTTATCACAACACTACACGCAGCAAACACAACAGCAGCTGATTTGGGTGCACCAGGATATGACCAAGCACAACAAATTCACACACTTCCCACCTGACTGATCTGCATGGAAGTGTGTATTACTGACTGGGTCTAGTTATATCACACATACCTACCAGTTGACTCCTCTGCATGAGGAAGGTGATGAATTGCTGATAGGGCCAAGCTTGACCATACACATGCATACACATGCGCGCGCACGCACACACACACACACGCACAAACACACTGAGACAGGGCCAAGCATGACCACACGCCAGCACGCCCACGCACACACACACACACACACACTGATCCAACTGATATCTCATCACAAGGATACAACAAATTAATGATGGGTCTAGGTATAACACACACACACACACACACACACACAGATGCGCACACTATGATCCTAACTGATTTCTCATCACAGAGAGACAACAAGTTAATCATGGGTCAAGGTACAACACGCGCGCGCGCACACACACACACCTTTCTCTCCCATTCCCTCTTACCCACCCCACCTGCAGACTTCACAGTATGAAGTCAATGAGTAAACGACCTTTTTGTTTACATGAGGTGAAGTGAGATGAATTCTCTCTCCTCTCTCTCACACACACAAATATATATGCACGCACCAGCCACCATTTGACTTCCGAGCAAGAAAAAAAAAAATCACAATGTTCAGACCAAGAGTCACACACACACACACACACACACACACACACACACACACACACACACACACACACACACAAAAACCCAGTTGACTTCTTAGCACACAGAGGCA
>JADBJO010000060.1:827500-852500 GCA_016801955.1 Conus betulinus
TTTTAATGATGTTTGTGTAGTCAGACTGGTACTCTCGTACTTATCCACAAGTTACTGTGCAATCATCAACACTTCTTTGATTAGTTCCCCTTCTTCCGCGTATCAAATACTTTAAACTTTCCATTTAAAATCATTAATTTTTTTTTCTATCAGGACAAGATTTTTTTTTCAAAATGTCTCAAATTTACCAGAAGCATATGAGTAGATGAGGGGGGAGGGGAAGGGTTTCTGGGCCTGCATGTACACCCCTTCCCCCACCCCCTCAAAATGCTGATCCCTAAAATGACCAAAAAACTGGAACAATCTGGTCACTCATTTGTTGTGCATTTCTGATCCATAGCCGTCTCTCCTCTCCTCTACCGCCATCTACCCACCCCCTACGCACATACCAACCAACCCCCCTCCTCCCTTTTTTTTCCTCCCTCAGCAAACAAGGTCAAATGTAGCCAGACTGCAACTTGTCAGTGTACATGTATTCATGTATTGTGTAGTCACAACGACAAACCACCGACACTGTTCTGCAGTCCACAATGTCCATACTACTATCAGTTTCAGACAATCAAGTGTAAGGACTACTATCAGTTTCAGACAATCAAGTGTAAGGTAATGTGATAACTTTTCACAAACTAGTCTGAAGTGCTGCTTATGTCTATCACAGTTAGATACCATCCACTAAGTGCTTGAGAACAAATGTCAGCCCAGATGATAGTATTTGTCACGCTGTACATGCACGCATGTACGCATGCAGGCACACACACAGACAGTCCTATGAATCAAATCAAACATACGGTCTGATAACAACCAGAGTTTTAGCCCCAGCAGTTGACCTGGTATATATATATATATGTGTGTGTGTATATATATATATATATATATTTTTTTTTTTCTTTTTTTTTTTTTCTTTCCTTGTTTTTAATGAATCCCGCTGGGTTAAAAATACAATGACCTGACAAATGATTTGGTATATCATAACACTTGCTGAAGTTATACACACTTCTGACAGATCTGATATAGAAGCAATATACTGAATATCGAAATCAAACACAACAGATGTTTATGACGCTTGCTGACAATTAATGAGTCATCACTATTTTAATAACTGCTCCTTTAAACAATGTCTGAGAGAGAGAGAGAGAGAGAGAGAGAGAGAGAGAGCGAGAGAGTGACAGAGAGAGCGAGAGAGTCTCATATTGTCAGAGATTAACCGAAGCTTCTGATAAACAATGATCCTGCTTGTTAATCAATCAGATATGATAGCCTATGCACCAAACTGTCAGGATAAACAACAGCCTGTTGATACGGTGGCTGCAAATTACCCCCTACCCCCACTCCTTAACCACCCCCAACCGCCGATGTGCAAGCTACAACGGAGCGCCCACCCCAGCAACGGACCAGCCAACAGGGAAGCAGAACTCGCGAACGTGCCTGGGCAGAAAAATGGGTCACTGAACTAACGGTGATACTCACACGAAACGTCGTCATCGATGTTCTTTCCAGTCGGATCATTTTGGACGGAATCGAAAACCCCCTCCTCAAAAACGAAAAAAATGAGAGGGTGAAAAAAAACCCCACCTGAAAACACCCTGATTCGTCTGGCACTGGTCACTACAAGGCGACCCGCATGTCCGGAAAATAAAACTACAAGTAAACTTGTCAGCGGTGGAACGGGTACCAATGGCAAAAAAATTACCGAACAAGTCCGGTCATGATTGAAAACCAGCCCACCGACACAGAAACATGCCGAGGCTTGCAGCGCAGGCAACAACCACTGTCGTAAGGCCGATCGAACCCGATCACCTACAGTCATTGGCGGTAGATCTATATACAGGCATTGTTTGTATTATGCTAATCAGCTCCGCTAGCCGCAGAGAACCGTTCGGTTTGTCGAGCGGCACGCTCGCTCGCGACCTGTCTACCGCGTGTGAAGGTATCAGTCTGGCATGGTCGTGGACAACGACTCTCTCTCTCCCCTGCGGGTAACGCTCGGTGGGAAAAATCGAACATCGGGAGTGGACGAGTTCTGAGTGGACCACGGAGCGGACTGGCCACTGTCACGATCTGTTTGTTGGTGGCAAAGCAGACGTTCCGTCGCCATGACGACCGCACCACAATGTACAGCAGACGACACGACGCGGCGGTGACAACACACCGATCTCTCGCTCCGATTCGCCCGAGCAGAGCGCGCTCTCTCGCTCGCTCTCTCTCTGCACAACCCAAACCATTTTCTTGCTTGTCATGATTTTAGGCCCGCAAACACGAATTTTATCATTCTCTTATTATTATTTGGTAATGCTACAAAATTTACATAGTTCTACGTACTCTGCGTACTGCTTCGCTGGGCCAAATCATCAAATTTAATTCCACTTCTTTTGTTTCTTAATGCCGCACGTCACAGCTTAATTGTAACAAGCGTCTGTACCGTGTAACTAAAAAAAAAAAGAGGGGAAAAGATCAAAACCTAACTTTAAAAAAAAAAGAGAGAGAAAAGATTAAACTCTGGCAGAGAGCTTCGAGTATGTAAGAAATCCTGAGAGAGAGAGAGAGGGGGGGGGGGGGGGGGGGGGAGGGAGGGAGGGAGAGGCGGACGGGGAGAAGAGAGAGAGACAGGGAGAGAGGGGGGGGGGGGGGCAAGAGAGAGAGAGAGAGAGGAGACAAAACCCTATGAGTTGGGGAAAAAAAATCACTATGCTTGTTACATTTCACTATGCTATTGTAAACTTCAATGGCTGAAACTTGAAATGCCGTCCATGAAAGTAACTGAAACACAAAACAAACAAACAAAAACAGCCGTAGCCAGAAGTGGACTACATGAAGGGTGGATGATTTACGTGTGTGTGTGTGTGTGTGTGTGTGTGTGTGTGTGTACATTTGAAAGTATGCGTGAGAGAGAGAATTTGTGTTCACGCAAACTTAAGATGAAACAGAAATGTGTGCCTGTGCATGTGTGCACATATACGCGTGTGTGCACATATACATGTGTATGCAAGTGTGAGTGAGTGAGTGTGAGCAAGAGAGAGAATACGTGTGCAGTCAAACGTAAGATGAAACAGAAATGTGTGTCTGTATGTGTGTGACTGAGAGAGAGAGAGAGAGAGAGAGAGAGAGAGAGAGAGAGAGAGAGAGAGAGAGAGAGGGGGTGTGTGTTTGTGTGTGTGTGTATGTATGTATGTGTATACATATTTATACATACATTTCATACATACACATTTTTTTGTATTAATGTGTGTATGTGTGTGTGTGTGTGTGTGTGTGTGTGTGTGTGTGTGTGTGTGTACATATACAAGGTTTTTTCATAATCTGATGTTGCTGAACAGAAACAGCAGTAGTAAACTGTATACAAGAAATTTTGTGGAGAACAGAAAACAAAATAGAGGAACAAACGATTCAAATACAGATATAATGGCACATTGATCAAATGGGCCTGAAAGTTCACACAAATGATAACTTAAAGGTGAACAGCTATCACTGGCAGAAATGATTTTTGAACTGCTTACAATGAAAATGTATGTGAGCATTTGTAATCTTTTTACAACAGACGCATGTCCTTTTTTTTCTTTCCCAACTTCCTTTAAAATATTCAGTCTGAAACCATTAATCAAAGTGATTACAATCCTTCAATAGGATAAATTACATCTGTCTGCCTGCCTGCATGTCTGTCTGTCCCCCCCCCCCCTCTCTCTCCTTATCTTTTCCCCCCTCCCCTTCTCTCTCTCCTATTTATTATCCACAAGTCTGCTGCCCTATTCTGCAGTGCATGTTATAGTACTTACATACCTCGTCATATTTGAACCTACTCAGTTTGTCCATTCGGAAAAATGTCAGGAGATATGTGCAAAAACGACTTGGGGGGAAAAACTGAAAGAAAAGAAAGTCTTTTTTGTTTTATTCATTTTTGTTCTCTTTGTATAATAAGCAGCACATTATGAGAGCGAGAGTGTCAGTACACCATACATTAGAACATAAACAAACCCAGACACTTTGTATCAAATTCCAATAGACTAAAATCAGAAAAAATATGTCATTTGTTAGAGAACAGACAGACTGTGCATGGTGTGTGAAAGACCAGTTATATAAAAAAATAAAATAAAAAAAATTTTTTAAAAATAAAAAAAAAATCGAAGAGGAAAAAAGTGGTCATAAAAAAGACAGCTTACTCAACAAAGTCAGTAATGGAAATTGTTTTTATTTTCCTTTTCGCTTTTTTTTTTTTTTGTTTTTTGGGGGGGGGGGGGAACAGATGAAGAGGACAGTGTAAAGTGCATGAAGAGGTGGATTTCAGCCTTAGGGGAAAAAAAAAATGAATCACTGCCTTAGGTGCTCCACTGACCCAACAACTGATGCCAATTAAAAAAAATAATAATAATAAAAGATATCTTTTTAATTAAAAAGAAATTTTCTTTTTAATTAAAAAACAAAACAAACAAAAAAGTACATTGATGAAAGATATTCAGTATATTAATACTTCATAAATGGACTGGGTGAGTAAACAGGAAACATCCAGAGCACTGCATTCCCCACCTCTTCCCCCCCCCCCCTCTCTCTCTCCTCCCCTGCTCCTCTCCTCCCGCACAGTGTTTCTACCAAACATTTAGCAATTCCTAAAAAGCATTCCTCATGCAGACAGTGGAATGCAGATGTCTGATTGGCTTCATCTTCATTTTATTTACATGTACATCTTAAATCAAAGAAATACATCAAATGGTTAGTTGTCTGCTCACATTTTCTCTTGCTTAAGGATTTCATTAGCTTCTAGCAAACAAAACTGATTATGAATCAAAACATGCACACACACACACACACACACACACACACACACACACTCACACAAAATAAAAGACCTAATGTATGGGCTTGGAAAAGAAAGCGATACAAAGGCCAAAATCATGGCAGTTTGCTCACTGTTCACCAGTAAATGGCCGTTTCTTTTTTCTCTCCCATTCTCAACCCCCCCCCCCCCCCCCCCTTCCCCCCTCCCCTACTCATCCCCCTCCCCACCCCCCACAAAAAAGTTGCACCAGCTTCTTGTTTACCCAAAAGCAATCTGTCTGTGTAGATTCTGAGATGGGAAGGATATGACTTTTCTGTATAAAGGTCCTGTTTTTTTTTTTTTTTTTTTTTTAACCATTGGGTTTTCATTCTCACTCTTCTCCCGACGATGAATGATATAAAAAGCTGCCCCTCCAAGTTCCCGTGATGATTTAAGAAAGGTCAGAAGATAGGATTTGGTTGTTTTTATATGGCTAAATTCTGAGTGGCATGTTGAATTTGACTTTGATTTTGCCCTTTCAGAGAAGGATTTCAACCAACCTTCACTTTAAACATTGGTGTCAAATGTTGAAATCTGTTAGACGTGTACTGCAACTGCAAACTGATGAAGCTCATCTAATAGCAGAACTCACTTTCATACAAATAGTCAATGTGACTGTTCCATGTTCACGTTTAAGTAGTAATATTCCCAGAAATGTTTCCTTGTGTCTTCATTCCAGAACTTCAAAAGCAGTTTGAAACCTTGAATGGGCTAATGCGATTGGGCCAGATTCTTCCGACGAGTTCCATGCAAAAATTAAAATGTCAGTTCCAGAAAGGCATATGACATGGGTTTGTTAACAAGTCAGATCTGATGATCATTGTATATACCAACATTGAACAGTTTGATCTTTACATTTTCATCTCCTCTTCTTCATCCCATTCCTCTATCTCCCCCCCCCCCCCCCCCCCACACACACACACAAACTCCTCCTACCCCCCTTTTTTTCCCCCTCCAAATAATTCTTCAACAAGTCAACTTCAAAAAAAGATGGAGGAATCATTTGTCTCTGTTTACTTTTAGCTTTATCTAATCTGTCCAGCACTGTTTAAGGGCTGTATGAACACTGTGTCAATATAACTCGTCCTACACCACCTCATGACCAACTGTCCTAGCCACAGTATTTGCAGTCTTCAATGTCAATACCCATCACAACAGTCTGATGGTTAACAAGTATCTGCCTTTCTCATCTCCACCTCAAGTATCCAGGTGCATGATGGGTTATTTTCCTGTTTTTTTTACAGTAATGCAGATCCGATCAATACTGCATATATCTCGTCGTAAGCACATGAAGGTTTAGGAACCAGTTGATTGGAACTTGTTGGATTGGCCAATCATAAACATCAGGCTACATCCATCCATCCATCAAACAGACCATGGATTTGAACACAAGGCCCTCTGTCCAAGATGGGTACAACAAACACCACACCGTGCACCAAAGGTTTCTTTCTCGCTGTTCCCATCTTCCTGGTCCTCTCAGTGGCATGACACTCATGTTGCTCAACATACACAGCCACAGACTCATGTTGCTCAACATACACAGCCACAGACTCATGCTGCTCACCATACACAGCCACAGACTCATGCTGCTCACCATACACAGCCACAGACTCATGCTGCTCACCATACACAGCCACAGACTCACGTTGCTCACCATACACAGCCACAGACTCACGTTGCTCACCATACACAACTACAGACTTGCACTGCTCACCATACACAGCCACAGACTTACACTGCTCACCATACACAGCCACAGATTTACATTGCTCACCATACACAGCCACAGATTTACACTGCTCACCATATACAGCCACAGACTCATGTTGCTCACCATACACAGCCACAGACTTTTACACTGCTCAACATACACAGCCGCAGACTTTTACACTGCTCACCATACACAGCCACAGAGTCACTGGCAATTCTTACACCAGCAGTCCACTGGGAGTTATCAGTACCAGGGAGCTTTCACACTATCAATATCCCTCATACGCATCCAATCCAGCATGGTCCCGTCAGTCTCCTTAGTTGTAGTCTACTGAGAGTAATCAACATAGGGTCATCGTAAGGCAACCCACCTGAGGAGGCACTGCACTGCTGCCGAGTCTCTTCAGTGCTGTTCAGTAGTGCCTGCTCTGATCAAACACTACACAGGACGCCACCTTCAAATCCCCTATCTAACGAAGGCAACTGCTGAACTGAGGGGCTAAATGCAAACAACAGTCCTCTCCAATGGGTGTCACGACTCTATTTAACGATGTCCCCTTGAACTTGCCGACACAAAGTCTTTGACTGAACCCAACACTGACATGCACTGATAAGGAATTTGGGAACACAAGGAGCAATGGTCAACAGAATCTGAGACTTGTAATGTCTATGATGATCGTGGACGATGAGGATAATCACAATGCTGAAATAGAATTCCATTCTGGTCTGAGAACATACGAGCAGGCTGTACTCTCCATATCCTTGGAAAATATATGCTAGCCTCAATCAAACCTGAAGACTGCAGACACCTGCAGTGTAGATCAGGTCTTGTGAGCAATATCCTCTCAAAACTGATCCTTAAGTGGATCAAAGTTGACTGTGAGTTCTATTCATCCACTAAAGGGTAGAAACACATTCACATGAGGTTTTGTCAAACTCTCTCCAGTTTTTTGTTTGTTTGTTTTTCAAATTCATATCATCTGGAAGAGACTCTGTAACAGGAACTCTGGAAGTTGTCTATTTAGAGACTCCAGATGCAAGTCAGATGCAATGGGCACTCAGGTGTAACTGCAATGGTGTGAAACTCTTGGTCAGTTACCTGAGGCCTTGGAATCTATCAAAGGCAGTGCAGAGTGGTGATGGCCAATGGTCCTCCGCTAGCCTTTTAGGGATAATGATAACTTAGTTGACAGTGAGTCTGAAACAGATTTCTCCTCAGGTGTCAGGATAAATGTATGCAGTGTTGCAAAGAAAAGAATTAAAACAAGATGGCTTTACGTTGAGGTTACACCTTTATGTACATATCTGAAACTGGAAAGAGTCTCTGGGAAGTAAAATAAAATGTTCCAAAGCTCAGTACGCCTGGTCAACAACTTTATTTTTAAAAAAAAGAAAAAAAAAGTACAATCTCTCGTTAACAACTTAATTTTTTTTTTTTTAATTAAGAAAAGAAACATGCAAATGGAAGCTGTTTTTGTTAGGAGGTAAATCAAGCCAAGCCAAGCTTGCACACAAGCCAAAAATATTCCTTTAAAAAGTCATCAGAGGGAGGGAGTCTTTTGAGCTGAAAAAGATCTACTATGAAGGCCAAATGTTCAAGAAAGCATCACTTAAGGGAGTCTTTCATGGGAGGGTCGCTCTATCACAAAGACAGAAACATTCAGAAAACAAGTCACTAAAAGGACAGTGTCTTTGATGGAAGGTGTATCTATTCTAGACAAAGATAGCAATGGTCCAGTAAAATATCTCTTAGAAAGGAGATTTTCTTTACTGAGAGGTAAGTCTATCAAAAGAGATTATATTCCGCTACAACTACTACTGTTACTACTGAGATAAACATGAACTGGTCTTTGCAAGATACCATATAAATCTCTCACCTACAGTTCATCAATTACATGGAAAGATCAGGGGTCCGAAGATGCATACATAAACATCTGTCATGAAGGTATATTGTGTATGTACATGTTCAAGAAAAAGTTGGAAGGATATTAAATTGTATGTAGGGTGAACTATTACATGGTATGAAGACACAGTGAACTGATCTCAAGGCAGTGGCCACACGAACTGGTTTCGGTTCCCTTTTAACTATTCATATTTGATCTGTGCTTTCTTTCGCAAGTACTGTAAACTGTCTGGATTCATTTATGCCTTTTCCTACAGGTAAGATTGATTTGTGATTTTTGTTGAACATTGTAGATTTGTAACAATGTAAGACGCTGTCACATGAACAACATCACTGACGGATAAGCAGGATTCCTCCAAACCTTCAAAATCTTAATGTATATGTGAAAACCCCGTCCAAGAATTGTGCTTAGAGCAATGCATGGATGTATGGGAGGCCTGAATCCTATGCCTCAAGATTTTCCAGGTCTTCCACTTTCTCTCTCTCTCTCTCTCCCACCCTCTCTCCATCTCTATGTATATACTGTATACATACTGGCAGACCACAAAAATCTTCAGACGCAAGATATATCACATGTACGTATCAACCAATGATCACACCAGTAAAAACATGACATCATGCACAAAACATACAGTACATGTGCTCACATATAGTGTATACACATACACATGACATGACAAAAAAAATCATGATCAGCAACAAAACCCAAGTACTCACGTTGTTCAAAACATTTTGAGGACAGCTACCCAGATCTTTTAAAGCAGAAGTACGTACCATTTCATAACTAACTCTATATACTTCTGAAACACCAACTGGCATTCCACCAACCCACAAGCATCCATCTTTCTCTCGACCAAATGTCAATTTGTCCTATGTAATATTTTAAAATTTAAAAAAAAAAGGGGGGGGGGGGGGGGGGGGGGAAGCTGGGTGGGAGAAGAAATAGAAATAAGACCACACTGGGCAGGAAATTCATGGATTCTAAAACAAAACTGTGTTTTTTGCCAGTCGATGGATAACCAAACAAACTCCCTCATTTATAGGTACTCTCTCCTTCCTTTGGCTTCTTAAGACACAAACTCCATGGCTGTTTCCTGCATTCCACAGAAATTTATTTGTATTTGACATTTTTGTTTCATCTGGTCATTTTTCATCCTAATAGCAGCAGCCTCAGGACTGCCGTCTTTCAGACACACCCAAAGCTTGATGGCTTCTTTTCTTTGGTTCTGGAGGACACACTCGCTACCAAACTCACTTGGTTTTGCATGAAGTTTACAAGGTATATAACTCGGGGTGACTCAGACCCTTCTGTGGCGATCATGGTGCTGGAGTCAAAATACTGTCAGCTGACATGCAAAATAAGAATTTTGAGAGTTGGTTGGTGTTAAGACAGCCACTAGGCAACCCCCTGTTAAACTTGGATTTCAAATGTTAGAACTGTTACGAAAAAAGGACGAAATTCATGCATCCAGCAAATCAACCTATACACCTATATACTCAAGAGAAATTCACTGAGAGGGACATGCTAACACATGTAAACAATACATTAACACGAGTTAAAAAAAAAAAGAAAAAAGTCAGAGACGAATCCTGCACCTGACACCATCCCAAACGCTGGTAATTCTCTCGTCAAGTCTGCTGTTCTAAACCCCGCACCTCAACATGTTAACTCAATCCATACATGCTGCCTGGGTATGTAAATGAAATGAAAATCTGTAACCTCCAAATTTCTCCTTTGTGAAGGAGCATGAAATGTCAAACACCATCACTTTCATCAGAGCCAACCGATTTTAAAAACCAGATCAGTAAATTCCATTTTGATTAAACATTTATTTACTGTGTTGCAATTTTTTTCATCTAGAAACTTTTGGTCTGCTTAAATGCCAGTATCAGTACAGAAAAACATGCTAGGCCAAACTGGCCATGGTGAAATAAGTATGGAATATATAATACTAACCTTCCAAATCCGTAGCTGTTTTCAAATCATCTTATACTTAGGCAAACAGACAAAGGTGTCAACCCCTTCATTTCATAATACAATATGGCAAATGTGTTTGTCACTGCATCTGTTACTACATTCATAAAATACATCAAACAAACTGAAACACAGAAAACTGACAGTTTTGCCAAATTTATGACACAGATACATACAATTAAAAATTTTTAAAAAAGGATAAAAAGCACAGCCATGACCACAAACATGAGATATAATCACCATGCAACTATTCTTTTTCAGCTTTTTAAACCTGGCTTTGTCCACATTGTATCCCCCCCCCCCGTCTCTTCTAATCTCATTACCCATAACCCTATTCCAAAAGGAAACATGCAACACATGCTTATACGAGATAAGATAAGATAATGTTACTTACAGCCCAGCTGACCGCAAGGGGCACATCAGGGCTGTCACCACGTTAAAATCAGCTCGCCAGTCAATAAAAAAAAAAATAAATAAATAAAAATCTTTCACACATCCTTTAAATGATATCTTCTAGAAACGCACCGGAAACTTCGTTAAAAATCTTTCTTCCATAAAATCTTAAATCAATATGTTTCATTGTGAGTGGCACATGACATGGAATGCACCACGGAGCTTCTTCACTCTTTAAAAGGTAGGAATGAGTAAAATACGAATGGCCGTGTGCAGCCGGCACAGAACTGTTTTTCTTCTTTATGACCACCAGACACAGATGAGAGGAACTCCTTAAGGTTTGGACGGATCTGAAAGAGTTTGTTGTCCGTCTGTGTATTCCAATCCTCCTGCCAGAGGTCTCTGACATAATCATTAATTTTGGGTTTCAAATCTGAGCAGGGGATAGGTGTGTTTGACAGTTTTCTCTCTTGTGGCATTCTTGGCCAAACGATCCACCATTTCGTTCCCTCCGATGCCAACATGACCAGGAACCCAAGCCAGAATAATGTTGTAACCCTCCACTTTCAACTTGGTAAAAAGTTTTTTAAAAAGTGTAAAAGTTCGGGGTGCTGAAGGTTGCGGCCAGCTATGGCCTCCAAAGCTGACAGTGAATCCGACAAAACCAGAAAGTCCCTCTTCGTAGATTGTGAGATTATCCTTAGTGCCAGAACCAGAGCTGTAACTTCAGCAGAGTAAGCAGAAGCATCTGAAGGAATATGTTCTAACAACAAACAGAGACAGAAACACAGAGAGAGAGAGAAAGACTGTGTTGACTGTTAAGTTACCTGGGATGAACATCTTAGACTAACCATTACCCCACACACACACACACACACACACTCACCATTCCCATTCTCACACCTCTTCCCCACTCCTGTAATCCCCAAGCCAAAGGAAATAAGGCCAGTTTTCTTCATCAGGGTACATTTCCTCATAATAGCTTTGGCAAGATGACCCCCCCCCCCCCCCAGTATCCTCCACCCCTGTGGCTTCTGCTTCCCCTTTCCTCCTTTAAGCCAGACATAGAGCTACTGGCATCCGTGTTGACACACACGGCATGAGCTAGGCAGGCTGAAAGAAGCAAAGTGTGCCCGAGACAGACACAGCATATGCTGAGCAGACTGAAAAGGCATAGTTTGCCGCAACATAAACGCCAATGAAATTGTACTGCGACACACACAGCATGAGCTAGGCAGGCTGAAAGAAGCAAAGTGTGCCCGAGACAGACACAGTATATGCTGAGCAGACTGAAAAGGCATAGTTTGCCGCAACATACAGCCAATGAAATTGTACTGCGACACACACAGCATGGTCCCTTGAGTTGGCTTGGCAGACACACACACACACTTTTCAGCCATATGTTCTAGGAGCTAACTGCACTTTACAGACCATTTTTTATGTACAGCAAATAGTAACCCTTGGCTACAGAAGGTACACTATTCTCTGCCACTATGGCTGCTGAATAAAACTTATGTTTCTGATTCAGTAATTCAGGTCTTTGATCATATGATGAAAATGGAAGAGACGAACTCCACATGACATCAGAAGTGGAATATACAACTCTTATCACTGACTGGCCATAAGACATTTTGAAATCTACTTTACAGTGAAACTGGTATATATTGCACCCACTTTAGATGGCTGAAGGCACAAGTACTCTACAGAATAACCAAGCAAACCTGACTTTTCATGATTTTTTTTTTCTGTTTAATCAGCAACTAGAGAATAAACAGCCCAAACCAACTTTTTATAGATTTTTTGTTTACACCAGCAGACGTTTCATCACAAGGGTTACCTTCTGGATCATTGCCCTTAGCTAGCCACTGTCTGTGATAAGGGGAGTCAGAGAAAGAAAAAAAAAAAAAACTCAGTTCCCACTACTGCCCTTTCTCATTAGTTACTGATGACAGTACTAGATGATTGGCTGCTAGTTTGAGAGCATTTCTAAAACTATGACGATTCAATTGTATTAAATAAATCATGTGAGTGGCCCGCAATATTTCCTTTAACTCGACAGACATCCACTGGGATTTGTTCATCACAATATAAACTGCATCACTGTAAATTTGTACAATTCCATTTCATGTTGCTTACAGCGCAGCCAACCGCGAAGGGCTGTCACCCTGCTGAAGTCCATATTCTCAACATAAATCCAAAAACAAACAAAAAAACATCTATCCACAAAAATCATTATAATAGATTTTCTGAAAACACACCAGCAGCTTTTTTTGCTACATTCTGTACAAAAATCAAATAAAGCACGAAACTTTTTTTCTAGTTAGAACATATTAGTTAGCACCTCTGTACAGACATGACTGTAAACGTCTTGATTGACAGTTTCCTATGTTCCTGTGAAGGATAATCACTATGGTACTGACCGTTGCCTCGTAAATGGATGGATCATTTTGAGATACAAAGTATTTCTCCACGGTCAGAGATGCTGACTGCTGTTGAACAGGAGTTGTGTCATCGTCAGGACGACGGTCGAGTGGCAGCTCAATGGCCACATCACCGTTCCCCGACTCGGCTCTAAGTATCCGCGTGAAGTCTCTGAAGCAGAAACACATTGACTGGATAAGTTTTAAAAAATGTTTCCTTCCTGTATACAATCAGACTTTTCACAGTTTCATTAAACTGAGTGTGAATGTGCGCTGAACATGTGGATGTCTACAAGATGGAAGTATTAGTATATATAACGGAAAGGCTCTGCAATAGGTAATCTGGAAACACAGGAAAATACTGCAAGCAGCAGAACACTGTTAGCACGTATGAATCAAAAAGACATCAGCTTCATGGTTTTGTTTTTAGAACATATTTCCTGTTCTGGGAAAAAAAAAAAGGGGGTGAGATGCTTTCTGTCCTCTACTCTGTGTCATCTCAGCAACGGTACTCCCATACCACTTACCCCCTCTCTCCCATACACAGTCAAATCCAGGACTCATTCTCTCTCAATCTAAAAGAATAATCCATGTCATGTTGCTACGAAGCCACCCACCGAGCGAGACCCTATGCAATTGTTAAGTCCCTTTCACAGTGTTAACTGATCCGACTGCAAGGAATACAGGACACCCTCAACTGCTCATCATATAATGATATAAATAGCTTAGTTGATGAGCCTCGATGACCAATCAATCTGTGTGCAGAATGCTACGCACTGTGCCATGTCTCTCTAAAAACCATATTTCCCATGATTCTGCCAACACAGCAGACTTTGGCATTAACACACTGGATGTAAAAGGAGAAGGTGGGGGGGGGGGGGGGGGGGACTGAAACTGTGCTGCTCATGGAAGAAAGTATGAAAGACCATGTTACTTAGGCAATTTTCTTCCAGTGTTAAATTCACTCTTCCATGGCAGCTTTAGGAATTAACCGAGTTCAGACTTTCTCCCAGCTTTTCCCCGTTATTACCTTTGCTATCCAAGTCCACTGGTTTCCCCTTTTTTCTTTCTTTTAAAACTCTGACATCATAATTACGTAAAAACTTCCCAACCAACTTTAACAAAACTTTAGACAAAGGCAAAATGTGGTCAAATGGTGAATCAGATTCTGGTGCAGATCCAGATCAAAGAATAGATATTTTGCTCTCTTTAACGTCTTGAGATGGGGCATTTCCTCACATTTCCAATATTCCCCAGGAATAACGCGTGGATGTAAAGGGGGAAAAAATCATGCTTCAAAGATGTATTGATATTTATCAACTTGTAATATTTCAACCAAATCCTGATAATTAGGAGAATCCAGTAAGCAAAGTTACATTCATAACTGGGTTATTAGAGGGGGTGATGTAGTGGTATTTATTAACTTGTAATATCTCAATCAAATCCAGATAATTAGTTGAATCCAGTCAGTCAAGATACATTCATGCCGAGAGTCATCAGGAGGGAGCTAGGTCTTTACCTCACTCACTGCATAGAAAGAAGAAAAAAGTACGCCTGAAGATGCCAGTTAGAGCCAGTTAGAGCCAGAGAAGTTTCCTCCACTTCCAGATTCCTCAACACTATCTAGTTAATCATCACAGTCCTCATCGCCTCAGCTACACTTTACCAGTAGTAGCAGGTACATAACTTAAGTTTGTTACAATGCATTGACAAGAAAAAGACATACCTGCATGTGCTAGCAGGACCCAGAAAACCACTGTCTTCAACTGTCAACCCAACCAGCCAAGAGCAATTCTGCACCACCCTTAGAAGCTTGCAGTGTGCTGTCATAAGACACAGGCAAGCAGAGGCAAGCCGTCAAGATGTCAAGGGACATAACTGCTCCCTGACAGATGCCATGGAGTGATGTCCACTTGATGTGACTCAACACAACCAACACGGAAGCATCCCCATGGGTGTATAAGCCTAAATTCTATGACTTAAGAGCCCATCAGTGAAAGATGCCATCACCAAGCAAACTACTGAATACATCTCATTACCCAATTCATTGCCGTTTCGCCAAGGAGCAATTATGTCCCTTTACTTACTGGAATGTCCTGTGCATGCCTGCACCTTATGTCAACATAGCACAGGCTTCCAAGGAGGAGCAGAACTGCTCCCAGCTGGCTGGATGGCAGTTGAGGACAGTACTTCTGGGTCACCATGTCCCACTGGCACCTTTTGAATCATCTTTCTTCACATAGTATCAAACTGAGCTGCATACTTACAACTATGACTTATGTGCAACTGCGTCTATCAGGACTTGGTTTAATTAAGTAAAACAGTTTTGATGAATCGGTGGCAGTTTTGAGGATGTAAACGTCAAGAGATATAAAAGGATTTAGATGGGGTTTGATTTATAAAAGGATTCAGATGGGGTTTGATTGATGTTAAGATGATTATGTGATCTTGGAGAAGACCAGTGTGCTCTACCGAGCGCCAACATTTTCCTGCCACACGAGTATAGTCCTATCTTCTTGTATCCTGGTCAGTGGAGCTCTGAAAGACAGTGTACTTATCGCACATATATCAGAGCATACACCATCAACATATACTTCCATTGTATTCTCTCTCAAGAAGCATTTGACAGTAGGTTCTATTTTTTGTTTATTCTACACCTGTGCATATAATGTTTATCCCATAAAATAATGTTTTAAAAATCTTCATCAGTTTTTTGTGTTTTCATCATTTCCAAATAAAATCTGTTCCATAGCTTAATTAAAGTTGATTTTGTTACAATGTTCACATCTTTCTTTTAAACATTTTTTTTCTAATTCCCCTCAGAAATGTTTTCCAAACTGACACCATCACAAGTACAGATAGATATTCTGTCACCATCATATCCATAAAGCAAATCCGACTATTCTAAGAGCAGTATCGCAGTTATGGCTTTCTGTATTTATATAGTGAATCAACCAATGTCAACACTCACCACCCATTCTTTGAGTCATGACCTCCAATCAGGGTCTGACACAAATACTGAAATGTTTCCTGTGACAAGGGTAGTGGACTGTCCAATGATGTCTGGGACATCCTCAGTCAAACCTGAAGCAGAAAAACAAAAGATTTTTTTTTTTTTCCTCGTCTGGACTGTTAATGCCTGAATAACATACTTGAGCAAGACACAAGTGTTCCTTGAATAAATGGACATACTATACACAAAAGTCTTAAAAACACAGCAAACAAAAGTTTTTCTGTAATTGCATGTTATGAATAATGATGTTGGTAAATATGGCAAGCAATTTGGACAATTGTCAATGCAATATCCACTTATTCTTGGAAATATCTGATTTCCATTTAGGCAAGATATTGCAACAATAAACATTACACAACTTTCAATTTTATTTGTAATACTTATGTTATAATACGATAGTATATATAAAGATGCTAACAGAAAAAAAAAACGTGTCCATTATTGACAGAAACTGCACCTTAATGGAAAAAATTACCAATCACTACTAAAAGAGCTGAAAATATGAACACTCAAAATTCTTGCAGACCAATGGAATTACTTTATGTGTCACAATCCCACCCCACCGTCCTCCACAAGCTGACTGAAAAAGGCCCGTCATTTCACACTTAAGTTATACACTGAAGATGGGACTTTTTTTTTTTTAACTGAAAAGGCCAATTGTTTTTCATCGCTCCTGTTCCAATTTCTGATTTCAAGCTAGATCATATTCTGTCTGTAATAAAGTTGACTTGTGCATTACTTGTCCCTATGTTCATGTGTGTGTCCATGTGTGAGTGTGTGTGTGTGAGAGAAACAGAGAGAGAGAGAGAGAGAGAGAGATGATGATGATGATGATGATGATGATGATGATCTTTACTTCCAGGGTAACAGACAAGCAAACACATGTTTTTTTCATCCAGCCCTTGCCCTGCTAGGGACTAACTAAGCATAACTAGCGACTAAAACTTACAAAACTTTTAAACAAACACACATATCTTCACAAATAAGTTGATGAGTTGTTCCATCATTAACATTGAAGCACTGATGAAGTAAAAAAAAAACAAAAAAAACAAAACGACTGAACCAACAAGCAAGAATAAAGAAATCGGTTTACAACGAAAAAAAACAACTCATCACACACAGACAGAATAAGCCATCCTTCTGTTGTTAGAGAGAGAGAGAGAGAGAGAGAGAGAGAGAGAGAGAGAGAGAGAGAGTTATATTCCTTATTTGTAAAATATCAACATACAACAAGCTGCGAAGGATGATAATTTGTCAACTACAATGCATCAACAATATCAACTTTATTTATTTCAGCATTTGCATGATGTAGTTACAAAGCAAGATGAGGATGAACAGTACTACAATCAATTATCAGTTGGCGACATTAATTCCTAGCATAAATAATCATAACACTTATCATGATGTATATGTGCGTGTGTGTGTGCATGTGTGTGTGTGTCAGCGAGAGTGAGAGAGTGAGCGAGTGAGTGAGTGTGTGAGAGAGAGAGAGAGAGAGAGAGAGAGAGAGAGAGAGAGAGAGAGATGCCATCATAATCCCTCCCCCCCCCCCCCCCCCCCCCCTTTTTTTTTTGTATTTACCTAATCATACAATACACAAGACTAGAATTATTAACCAAGTGGTGTTAGATCAATAAGCAGCCGTAAATACGATGAGAGAGAGAGAGAGAGAGAGAGAGAGAGAAAGAGCGTGTGGGGAGAGGGCGATGTGCATGTGTGTCACAGCCTTACATTAAACTTACTATTCATAACAAATTTTCCATATGGCATTGAATGTTGCTTATTCATCTACATATTTCAGCTCCTTTTGTGCCAAACTGCCCACTTACACACAAACAAACAAATGCTTCAAAATACTTCAAACCAACAAACAAACGCTACACTGAACAGAGATGAAACCGAAAATAACAATAACAACGTGCAAGTGAAACTTTTACTGTTCAGCTGATGGCATCACACGTAGATCATTGCTCCATCAGGATGACGGGTGTGCCTCAGGTTGACGTCGAGTTGGCGAACTTCAATATTCTGACTCCAGCAAACATTTTACTATGAAGCTTGTTACATTTGTTATCAAAGTATTCAACACTACCCGTCTACACTGCGTATGTCTTGCTACCGTGTTTTTGTATTTATCACGTGGTGCATGAAGTTTACCAATTTTCAAGCTGCGATTAAATGTTTTGCTTTCTGATGACAATCGCCTTTGCTCAATGAAATAAATTTTCAATGTCCAGCTTGAACGAAACGAAACTCAATAAGTCTTTATTAAGTCGTAAGTGTGGGTAAGCAAACTTTTATGTAGGTGTGGAAAGCTCCACAAATGCATTCTTTTGGCGCGCAAATAGTGATCTGCAGAAAGCAACGTTTTGCCCTGAACATGTAAGATTATTTTCATACATCATAATTATTTGTTTATTTTTTTTCTGAACAATTTCACGATAAAATTAGAACGATAATATCGATAAGTTTTCATGTTTTTTTACTGCGTATCGGTAGCGCGACTTTCAAAATGGCGTTTAATAGACATACATGTTGACACTTGCTTCGCGAGCATTCACATCTGATGCATTTCTACCATATTCAACCACTTGAACTGTAATTGAACATTCCATAACAAAAATAATGAATTTTTCTGAATTATTTAGACAGTCAGATCTACTACTTTGTGGTTATTCTCCGAATGGAAAAATATCTGGTAAGTTTGTGTGTGACCTAAACAGTGTAACTATGTGTTGAGTGTACTTTCGTTTCACTTTCACGCTACTTTAAAATCACAATCCACTTTTTAACCAGATTTCGTGACTCATTCACTACCTGACTTTCTCTGAGAATGATTTCTGTACTTAAATGTGGCAAAGTGGACTTAGGGCATAGGCAGGAGCCCAATTGAAACCAAGGATTTTCAATTAGATCTTACATGCGGAGGATGTTCAATCTCATCTTTGTGCCTGCCACTTTGCACAGACCTTTCATGCAGACTAAATCTGCTGGGTATTGTGGATCAATAGAGGTAGCAGAGACAGCAAGCAGTCAGCGCTTGGGTCAGCCAGGCAAACAATCTTGAGACTAGCCCAAAGTTGATGTTGCTATTCTCTTTTATGTCAACAAGGATAGTCAGCAAGCATCCGTCAGCGAGAACCCATCAGCAAGAACCCATCAATAAGAACCCCGAACACCCCACACACTCTCCTTTTATACATGTTCGTCGTCAATAGATCTAACAACCAACACTACAACATCATCCTAACAACATAACATCGAAGCAAAATAATACTATAACAAACAATCGATAAACTCAGTCAGTAGTAATCTAATTCTAACAAACAACTATCAAAAGAAAGTTAATCAAGTTTTCAATGATTTTTTCTTTCCTTCGTTACTAAAACAAAATGTAAACAGTAAATCATCTTAACAACTAAACTTTAGCAACTGCAGTGAAGCAAAATTAATATTCCTAAACAATTGATCTCTCTTTTTTTTCGATTGATGTGTGATTTATGTTCAAAATAAAGAACAACTTAAAATCTTTGCTTGCTTCGATGTAACTTATATTTACCTATCTTCCATGGAAACATATTCTATTTTGGATCTGATCTTATGATTGGAGAGCGTTTGACATCATTCGTTTCTTTAAGAGTGATTTCTCTTGTAATAATGGCTGAAAAATCATAGTTAGTTTTCTTCACCTCTCCACATATATAAACATTTATATTTCCTTTCTGTTTGACAACTGACATAAATGATAATTATGGTATCGGGTTATAGGCTGTCTCAGTGTCTGTGATGAGCCATTTTGGAAAAAAAAGGTTTTGCCAGCTCTTTCCGATTTCTTTTTTTCAATAAATAGCACCTCTGTTACTGAGCTTTGCTTATCAATAGAACCCACTTTTAATTGTTTTTGCTAAGAACTGTATCAGCTGTTTTTCCTTTTGTAGATTATGCCCCTGCTGTTAAATTCAGCAACCTATTCAGACATCTTGATCCATGTGACATGCTCAAGCTGCCTGTAAGTAAGAAGTTAGCAAATGAAACTCAATGATTTCGCTCTTTGATATAATAAGATACGAGTCAACATGTGATATGCTGATCAGTGCACTGTGACAATGATCAAGAGTGTAGCATCAGAAATGTACATCTCCTGTGCTATGAATGAGACTGTGGGTTGTTAGCATGACTGAGAATGGTAATTACTCTTTCCACCAAAAAGGGATTATCTACTATCTGTGTCAAAACTCTGTTGAGATTAATCTGATGACTGAAATATGCACCATTACCTAAAGTCTAATGATACTTATTCTAGTGATGGTTCCTAAAGGTTAGATTTCAAATGGAGTTGGAGTTCCACAAAGCTGAAATTATTGTATATCACATGAGTCATTATGGCAGAGAGTATGTTGCTGAATTTAACAGCATGTCCCCAAAACTGACAGAATAGTCAGCCATGACATGGCCACTATGTGGAGGGAGGGAAAGAAGGTAGGGAGGACTTGCATGCCAGATCATATCCAATTCAAATACATTGATTAATGTTTTCATGCATTTGCACCTGTGAAAGCTGACATACATCAGCAGGACAGATAAGATTTTTGTCAAACTGATACAAACTATACCAAATTAATTCCCTTCTTTCTTCCCTTTCCTTTCTTGAAGCTTGTGCCATCATTGTTTTGATGGTTCTCAATAACTGGAGGGTTTCCTGTTGTGGGTAGACAACAGCTGCCTAGATGATAGCTCTATGGAAGGAGAGAAGAAGACACAAAGTGGGGATGGGGGATCTCTGGGGTGTGGAGAGGAGAGCGGGACTGTTATACCCTGGTTTTTTAAAACTCAACTGAGGCTAATATTGCCTCTGGTGGGAAGATGGTTTCAATCACCAGTTGACCTTTGGAAGAAAGAGAACTAGCTGTAATTTGTTTTGAAGACCAGAAGGGTGTACAATAGCGTAAGTTTCCTAGTGTGACCTTCTCATTTCTCTTGATAGTGGGTTTGAGACTACATTGTGTGGTGTATTGATTGCAACTTCTCCACAATGGAATTTGAAGGAGGTTGTCAACCTCGCATATCTAATCTTCCCTTTTGATTAAGCGTGGGCCATCTAACTTGATGAAATATTCTCCACATTGGATGTTTGGCAATGACAACATATGACTGAGTCACTGTGAGTGGGCTGCATTTGGCTGCCACTGTCTTCAGCAGTGTGAGAATCTTAAACAGGTAAGACATGTTCCAGCCTAGGGTATGCCAACAATTTTTTTTTTTTTTCAGTCACAATGGAGTCTAGTGTCAAGGTTTGCTGAAGAAAATGCAAGGTCTTGCTGCCTTAACTGTTGGCAGTATGAATGTCCCATTTCAGATCATAAGATGATGACACTCTTGTATTTTGTCTCTCTGGCAGATCAAAGATCATGACCCTGATGGCAGTCAACTCATGATCTTTCACCTTGCAAGTCGAGAATACTAAGTAACCATTGTACCATACTGGTTTGTTAGTTGTCAAGTCTTTCAAGACTGAAGGATTGTTTTTTTTACATAACTTTTCCTGTACTGTTCAGGTTTGAAAGAGAGTTAGAAAATGAGAGCGACAGACCTGTTTACCCATATGATTTCGCTGTACACATGTTTGACAAAAATGTGACAAATAAGATGATTTAAAAAGAAATATGTCAACCACAAAAAATTTTGGGGACAAAGTTCTTGAGCGGCAATTGAGCTTGTGGACAATAACTGTGGTGGATGCTTTGACCAAAGAGCAACAACTCTCGCTAACTTCTGCAGGTGAAATCGCGTTTTGCAGTGTCCGTTTCTTTTGACAACATGCCCTGTATTGTCAAAAAACTTGCAAGAGCACATGAGCGTGTGCCAAAGTATGCTGACAAATCAGGTTTGAAAGTAATTTTTATCAGAAAGAACCTGTTTACCGTAGTCAGTGTAAGATCAGGTGGTTTCAGCTGGCAAGAAATGCCTGCCATGTGATAGTAGGTGAAAACAAGATGAAGGACCCTCCTTTCTCCCTCTACTTTTACAGAAATTTGGAATTTTGTACGCGCTTTGTACAAAATATGTTAATTTTCATTGACAAGTAAACCAAAAGCAGTTTTAGGGGTAAACGGCTCTGAGAGAGAGAGAGAGAGAGAGAGAGAGAGAGAGAGAGAGAGATGAGAGAGATTTGATTTTAGTCACCTGGGGACAGCTAGAGATGATGTTAACTGGAGAGAGAGAGAGAATAACTTCAGGTGAGTGTTTGGAAATGGGAAGGGATGTTAGTACTAGCAGTTCTGCACATGACACAGCAACAAAATAATTTGAAAGAAAGAAGACAGATGTGTGGAAGAATAGGACAAAGTAATCACAAGTGTCATAAAAAAAAAAAAGGACGGGGAAGGTATGAGCTGATGAACAATAGATGGTAGGATTATTTTTCTTTATCTAAACGATGAGTTCATCTTCTTGAGATTACTGTTTTATTACCTCATTTATGATATGAAACATAGTAGCATTTGGCTATCCACACTGCTGACTGGACTAAGAAGGTTTACAAACACCAGTGCACTGCATCTTGCATCACATACACACACACATGTGCACAGGTACATGCACACATGCACGCAAGCAAGCATGCATGTGCACGCGCACACACGCACACACACACACACACACACACACACACACACACACACACACACACACACACACATGCATACACACTATCTCCACACGCTCACTCACAAACGTACAGGCAAATGTCATCCAACCATGCCACTCACCCTACACATTACAACCCCTTACCCACCAACCACATCCCTAAAACAAGTGCTCTCAGAACATGCACACACAGGCACAGACATGCTATTATGCACTGACACGTGACAGACTAGTTTTGATGCTGTTCTGGCCAGGCATCGTGTGTGGACTATCGCCTGGTGGTGAGGGATGTGGACACTCTGCAGATCCAGCAGCTCTACTCCTGTCAGGATGCCATTCAGTACATGGAGGTAAGACTAAGATAGCCTACGCATGTAGCAGCTTGACAGATCGGATGGCTTGTGTCTAGACTAAGCTGCCCCAAGATAACCAGTCTGTAATATTGAAAAAAAAAGGGTATGATCTCAGTAAAGATCCTTCTAAGAAAACTCCCTTGCTTACAAGATAAAATGTGTTAACTGCATAACATTTCTTTTCTAAGATCTGCTAGATTTTAAAGGCTTATGCTTAAATGTTAAAATTCCATAACCCATGGGGGCAGCCAGCTTTACTGAATTTCTGCAAAACTTTGACATGGTACCACATGATTGACACTACGATGGGAGTTAGTCATGCATTCTGTGTTTGGTTTGAAATATGCAAACCATGTCGAACTCAAACACCCACCCCTTCATTTTCTTCAGAGTTGCTATGATTTTCAAGGGGTCTGTCAGTTTGGTCATAGAATGGAAGGAAAGGGAAGTCACTCCGCACTATCTACCTGAAGGGAAAGATAGTGTAGTGAGGTTTCTGCTGGTCACATTCATCACCAAGAACTGGCCCACGAGAGCAAAGCAACTGGTCATAGCTTGCATGAGTTTGACATGCTTTAAACTCACTCACCCATTTTCCCACATGGAGACTATGCAATGGCAATAACTGTGCAAACCAATCAGAAAGATTGGATGAAACTCTGTGTGACAGTTCTGGCTGATGGACTAGAATACACAGTTGCATCTGCAAGCACATAAACATAAACCAGCTTCATGGGTCTTTGCCTGTGTGCAAGGTAATTAAAGCTTTCAGTTCAGACCCTAATGAAAGTTAGGTTTTTGTCAAACGGTTTGGTTTTGCCTCCATACAGGATTTATCTCCAAATGAGGACACCCTGTCCTTGCAGACGTGATTTGTAGGGATTGCTAGAGGTCGCTGCTGTTCAATAGTTCTGCAAGATCAGGTTTCACGTGAGGAAAACAGAAGGTCACTTGTGCCATCACTACTCTGCTGCATGTGACTGAGGACAGAGAGCTGTGAAGATCTGTCATAGCTTGCTGATGACCTACTGTCATCGGACAATGATGGGGCCTTGTGGATAAGACATTATTCTCTTCATCCAAGAGTGCTTGGTTCAGTCCCTGCATGAGGCAACGTGATTAGCTTTTTCTTCAGACCCAGTGTCTGTGCAAGCTGCAACCTTGTCCAAGTTCTTTGCATGAGTGTTTTAACCAAGATCCCAAGTGTGAATGCATGCATTAAATTTAAGGGGAAAAGTCCCCCTCGTGCACATTTAAATCTCATTTCTCCCTTCATAGAAAAAAAAAGAGTAATTCAGTGTGTGCTGATGGGGTGGATGATGATACAAAGGTTAGCCACTCCCCCCTCCCCACTCTCTCCCCCCCCCCCCCCCCCACCCCCCTTCCTGAAGAAGAAGAAAGCAATGCTCACTGTTGTCATGATTATAGATCATTCCAGAAGATCGATTGTGGCTACCAAAAAAACATTTACTTATGCTAAAATGTCAGAGATGTTAAACCTTGTAATTCTCACTTGGGAACAAAGGGGAAAGAAAGGTTGTTATGGAAAAGTTTTGGGGCAGTTTATTAGTTTTTATTGATGTGCAACATATTGTCAAAATTCTGTTTTGCACAGCTTACAAATGTTAAGAGTAGTTCACATTACTTTTATGATTTTGTGTTTTTTTTTTTCCAGTGGTCTCTTGACTCTCTGTTCATACTATGTGGGATGTTCAAACGAGGAATTGTACAAGTAAGTTGTTTTGGCGCTCACTCTGTGTGTAGCAGTGTGCATATGTGAA
>JADBJO010000060.1:860000-885000 GCA_016801955.1 Conus betulinus
GGTGGATGGGGGGGGGGGGGGGGGGAAAGGGGGGGGGGGGGGGGGGGGGGGAGGGGGAGAGGGGATTGGGGGGGGGGGGGGGCGCGGGGTGGGGGGGGGGGGAGGAGGGTGGGGAAAGGGGGGGGGGATTGGGGGAGGGGGAGGGGTGGGGGGGGGGGGGGGGGGGGGGGGGAGGGAATGGGGGGAGGGGGAGGGGATGGGGGGGGGGGGGGGGGGGAGGGGGGGGGGGGGGGGGCGGGGGAGGGGGTGTGTGGGGGGGGGTGGGGGGGGGGGGGGGGGGGGGGGGGGAGAGGGGGGGGGGGGGGAGGGGGGGGGAGGAGGGGGGGGGAGGGGGGGTAGGGGGGGGTGGGGGGGGGGGGAGGGGGAAGGAGGGGGGAGGGGGGGGGGGCGGAGGGGGAGGAGGGAGGGTGAGGGGGGAGGGGGGGGGGGGGGGGGGGAAAGGGGTGGACGGGGGGGGGGAAGGGGGGGGGGGGGGGGGGGGGGGGGGGGGGGGGGGGGGAGGGTGGGGGGAGGCGGGGGGGGGGGGGGGGAGGGGGAGGGAGGAGATGGAGGGGGGGGGGGGGAGGGAGGGGGGGAGGAGGACGTAGAGGAGGGAGGGGGAGGGGGAAGGGGGCGGGGGGGGGGGGGGGGGGGGGGGGGGGGGGGGTGGAGGGGGGGGGGGGGGGGGGGGGGGGGGGGGGGGGGGGGGGGGGAGGAGGGGGAGGGGAATGGGGGGGGGGGTGGGGGGGGGGGGGGGGGGGAGGGGGGGAAGAAGGGGGGAGGGGGAAGAGGGGGGGGGGGAGGGCCGGAGGGGGGGGGGGGGGGGGGGGGGGGGGGGGGGGTGGGGGGGGGGAGGGGGGGGGGGGGGGAGGGGAGGAGAAGGGAAGGGGGGGGGGGGGGGGGGGGGATTGGGGGGGGGGGAGGAGGGGGGGGGGGGGGGGGGGGTGAAGGGAAGGAGGGGGGGGGAGGGAGAATGGGGGGGGGGGGCGGGGGGGGGGAGGAGGGGGGGGGGGGGGGGGGGGGGGAAGGGGGGGGGGGGGGAGGGGGGGGGGGGGGGGGGGAGGGGGGGGGAGGGGGGGGGGAGGGGGGGGAGGGGAGGGGGGATGGGGGGGGGGGGGGGGGGGGGGGGGGGAAGGGGGGGAAGGGGGGGGAGGGAGGGGGATGGGAAGGGGAGCGGGAGAGCGGGGGAGGGGGGGGCGGGAGGGGAGGGGGGGGGGGGGGAAGGGGATGGGGGGAGAGGGGGGGGGGGGGGGGGAGAAGGGGGGGGGGCAGAGGGGAGGGGGGGGGGGGGGGGGGGGGGGGGGGGGGGGGGAAAGGGGAGGGGGTGGGGGGGGGGGGGGGGGGGGGGAGGCGGGGGGGAGGGGGGGGGGGGGGGGGGAGGAGGGGAGGTGTTTGGTTGTGGGGGGGGGGGGGGGAGGGGGGACGGGGGGGATTAGGGGAATTGGAGGGGGAAGGGGGGAGGTGGGGGGGAGTGGGGGGGGGGAGGGGGGGAGGGGGGGGGGGGGGGGGGGGGGAGGGGGGGGGAGGGGGGGGGGGGGGGTGGGGGGGGGGGGGGAGGGGGAGGGGAAGGGGGAGATGGGGGGGGGGAGGCGGGGGGGGGGGAGAGGAGGAGGTGGGAGGGGGGGGGGGGAGGGGGGGGGGGGGGGGGGAGGGAGAGGGGGGAGGGGGGGGGGGGGGATGGGGGAAGGGGGGGGGGAGGGAGGGGGGGGGGGGGGCGTGGGGGGAGGGGTGATGGGGGAGGGGGAGAGGAAGGGGGGGGGGGGGGGGGGGAGGGGGAGGGGAGGCAGGAGAAAGGGAGCGGGGGGGGGGGGGGAGAGGATGGGGGGGGGGGATTGGAGGGGGGAGAGGGGGGAGGGGGGGGGGGGGGGGGAGGGGGGGGGGGGGGGGGGGGGGGGGGGGAGGGAGGGGGGGGGGGAGGGGGGGGGATGGGAGGGGGGGATGGGGAGGAGAGGAGGGGGGGGGGGGTGGGGGGGGGGGGGGGGGAGGGGGGAGGGGGGGGGGCGGGGGGGGGGGGGGGAATGGGGGGAAGGGACGGGAAGGGGGGGCGGGGGGGGGGTGGGGGGGGGGAGGGGGGGGGAGGGGGGATGGGGGGGGGGATTAGGTGGGGGGGGGGGGGGGAGGAGAGGGGGTCGAGTGTGGGGGGTGTGGGTGGTTGGGGGCCGTGGGGGGGACGAGGGGGTGGGGGGGGGGGGGGGGTGGGGGGGGGGGGGGATTATTTAGGAGATAGAGGTAGAATGGAGCAAGGGGAGGGAAGTGTATGTGAGAGTGAGGGGAATTTGTTGAGAGAAAGATTGTGTGTGTGTTGACAATAGGGAACGAAGAGGGAAAAGAGGGTGTTATGTGGGTATGTGGTGTGTTGCGTGTGTTCGTGCGTGTTGTTGGTGTTGTATGTGTGTGTGTGTGTGTGTTGTGTTGTGTGTGTAAAATAGAGATACTGATAGGGATCAAAGACTAGGAAAGATTGGGGGGGGAAACAGTCTTGGGACAATCGGAAACTTGTTTCCACACCCACAAAGTACAAGAAAAGGATGATTTGGGGGCTGTATGAATGAGGGGGACTGATGTGTGCTGAACAATAAAACAAAATACTGTACAAAGTACACATAATGACACAAAGATCATGATAGGACTGGAAAAGGTTTCATTTTAGTTATCTGTTTGTTGAAAACTTAAGGACCAAACCCAGAAATAAAAAAAAACGAAAGGAGGGAAGAGAGAGGAGAGAGGTTTTTTTGGAGAAGAGAGAGAGAAAAGAAAACAGAAAATGAGGTATAAGTATGAAAAGCTTGTATTTCTGCACTAGGCCATGCACTCTTAAAAGCAGAGCCAACGTTTGGTAATGCGTTAACACAAAAAAAGTTTCATCTGGGCCAGCTTTTCTACCAACGTTTTCTATGCCGTTTTGTTTTCCCTTGGACAATGAAAGGGTCAGGGGAGATTGTTGCTCTGATATCTCTCTTATGTACCTTTATCTGAATGTGTACCAGAGTGAGCTGAGATAAAGTGGAGTGGACAAAGAGTAAGAAAGTGTTGAGAGAGTGCATCTTCATGTAAACTAATTTGAATGTCTTTCTTATTGTTCATGTCATATCTTAACAATCCATCCTTGAAAAGCTCAGTGGTATTTATTTCCTGCTTTTTTTTTTCTGATTCTGTTTTCTGCTTCATTGCATACTTTTTAAAAATTATTTTGCCTGTATACTGTTGCATTGTTATTTTATGGTACTTATTCAGTTGTTTTTTCTTTTACAATTTATACTGCTCGTAAGAACTGAAAAAAGCAAAAAAACAGTGTTGGCACACACCCCACACACACAACACACACAACACACACACACACACACGGCACACACCACCACACACACACAACACACACACTACACATATACACACACACACATCACACACACAACTACACACACACACACACACTCCAACAACTGCATGTAGTATTGAAATGTGATACATCTAACATTGTATTGGTGATGTCCTTTTTTTCTCTTAATCATTTCAGTACAATATTAGTGATGGTACTGGCACTTGATGGTCGCTTGCTTGGCAGAGTATACTCAGCCTAACGAATCGGCCCTGGGGGCACATCAAAAGTGTCTATGGTCCCATCTTCGCAGCTTCTCCTCATTGAAAGCTATAAGACGAAAAAGGTAAAGCGCTGATGATTATTCACTGTTCACTTCGCTCGATAAAGTACCTTCACAGGTTTGCTTGCCAATATGGCGGTTTGATCGGTCCGTCAAAGGTTTATCAATCTTCTGGTATTAAGAGCTCACATTGCTGTTGCCGGCATTGGGAAAGTGCCAGCCCACAGCTGCAGAAGGTTGCATTGTGCTCCACCTCTGCAGTTCATGGGGAAGTGCACTGGTTGTTCTCCACCTCAGACAGTCATGGGAACAAAGAAAGTCGCGACCGGGGGCACTGCACTGCATCATGATGCACTAGTTGTCTCCACCTCTGACAGTCAGAGGGGTAAAAAGTGCCAGATGGAGCACTGGCAATGCATAATCTGATGCACTGGTTGTTCTCCACCTCTGACAGTCATGGGGAAGCGCCGGGGGCACCACTGCCACTGCATAATGATGCACTGGTGTTTCCATTCTGAACAGTCGTGAGGAAAAGTGCCAGGGGCCCACTTTGCAATACATAATGATGCAACTGGTTGTGGTTTCTCCCCTCAGACAGTCATGGGGAAGTGCTAAGGGCACTGCAATACATAATGATGAACTGCGTTTGTTTCCACCTCAAGACAGTCATGAGAAAGTGCCAGGGGCACCTGCAATGCATAATGATGCACTGGGTTGCGTTTCTCCACCTCAGACAGTGTCATGGGAAGAATAGTGCTAGGGGCACTGCAATGCTAATAAATGATGCACTGGTTGTTCTCCACCTCAAGACAGTCATGGGGAAGTGCCAAGGGCCACTGCCAATGCATAATGATTGCACTGGTTGTTCTCCACCTCAGACAGTCATGGGGAAAGTGCAGGGCACTGCAATTGCATAATGATGCACTGGTTGTCCTCCACCTCAAGACAGTTGCTTGGGGAAGTGCCAAGGGCACTGCAGTGCATAATGATGCACTGGTTCGTCTCCCCTAGGTGGTCACCTCGTGGGCAGGGGCTTTGCATAGAGGAATAATGTGCACAGGTTGCAACCTTGCCAATGGAATCAGGGGAACGCATATGCATAGTGAGTGCACGGTTGTCTCCACCTCTGACAGTCATGGGGGAAGTACCAGTGGGCACTGCAGTGCATCATGACGGTTGTCCTCCACTGGGCGTTGTTCTCCACCTGTGACATGATCGGGGACTGGTTGTCTCCACTCTGACAGTTATGGTGAAGTTGGCCAGGGGCAATGCAGTGCATAATGATGCACTGGTTGTCTCCACCTCTGACAGTCATGGGGAAGTGCTCCAAGGGGCACTGCAGTGCATAATGATGCACTGGTTGTTCTCCACCCTACTGACAGTCATGGGAAGTGCATAGGGGGTTTTGCCCCTGACAGTCACTGCCAGTGCATAATGTTTGCACTGGTTGTTCTTCCCCTCTGACAGTCATGCAGGGGAAGGGTGCTAGGGGTCATGGGGAAGTGGCAAGGCATCATGCATGGCACTGGTTGTTCTCCACCTCGTGTCACAGTCAATGAGGAAGGAAGTGCTAGGGGCACTGCAATGCATAATGTATGCAACTGGTTGGTGTTCTCCAACCTCTGACAGTCATGGGGAAGTGCAGGGGCTGGTGCAGATGCATGCATAATGATGCACGGTTGGTCTCCATCCTCTGACAGTCATGGGCATTGGGGAAGTGCTAGGGGCCACTGCAATGCAATGCATATGCATGAGTGCATAAAACTGGTTGTTCTCCACCTGCTGACGGCAGTCATGCACTGGTTGTCTCTCGCAAAGTACAGTCATGGGAAGGGCCAGGGGCACTGCAATGCATAATGATGCACTGGTTTGTTCTCCACCTTGTTCTCACCCACAGACAGTCATGGGGGAAGTGCTAGGGGGCACTGCAAATGTGCATAATGATGCACTGGTTTGTCTCCACCCTCTGAACAGTCATGGGGAATGGCCGGGGGGCACACTGCAATGCATAAATGATGCTTGACACTGGTTGTTCTCCATCTCTGACAGTCATGGAAAAGTGCTAGGTGCACTGCAATGCCAATAATGATGCACTGGTTGTCTCCACCTCTAACAGACATAGGGACGTTCCGAGGGGTTACTGCAATGCATAATGATGGCACTGATTGTTTCTCCACCTCTCAGGTGACAGGTCATGGGGAACAAAGTACCAAGTACCAGGGGCTCTGCAAACACAATGATGCTCTGCTTGTTCTCCACCTCTCTGACTGTCATGGGGAAGTGCCAGGGTTGCCATCACAAACCTCTTTCCGGGGTTCCACTGAGGCAATGTTGTTTTCCCTCCAGCCTCTTTCCCTGTCTGCCCTGTTTCCACTTTCCCTAACACTGTTTTTTGGAGAGGGTCTTGAAGTGTGTGCTTGATCTTGACACATATCCTGACCACTCCCCCTTTGTTTTCCTCACTGTGATGTTGCTTGTCGTGCTGAAGAAGACCATACAGGTTGAAAACAAACTGTGTTTGTTTTTGTAATTTGTTTATTCAATTTGTTCATTTGGTGGCACAGTGCTTCTGTCTTTGCTCATGTTTGATTTCTGCCCACAGTCGCAATTCCACACTTTGAAACCAGTTAAAACACAAAAGTGTCTGATGGTGTTTGTGTAAGATAGATCAGGTCAGTGGCTGCTGTGGCATCATCTAAGTGACTTTCTTTGTCCTTTCTTTCTTTCTGCGTTCGCAGGCTGATACTCCTGCTGACACTCCCTGTTTTAGACGGGCAAGGATTTATCCCCATCTACCCAACAAAGGGCGTGGAGTCTTGTGTGAATGAATTACTTTTTTATCGTGCCATTAATGCAAACCATACTTCAACTTTTGGGAAATCGAAGTGACTCAAATGTGTGTGTTCACTGTGTCGCTCCATCTGGCCAGTGGCAAGACGATGACCTGATATGGATGACAGTATTATTTGATCTGCTGCTAGTGCCAGAACTGGCTCAGTAATTACCGGATGTAGTGTGGTGAACAGAGGAGTCAAAGTGACTTGCGTTGAGTCTTAATAATGACCACCTGGAGGACTCAAAAGAATTTCTTTCTCTCGCGCTGCTGTCTCTCATAGCTGCTAAGTGTGTGGCTTTCAGTGTCGTATGCTACAATTGTGGTTGACAAAATGTGCTACACTTTGTGACACAATACTAAAAAGCCAAAACAAGCAAACATTGTTTCTTAGATTTAACGCTAGCTCATCAGGTCATGCACAAAGTGGAGATGTGCGACTGACCTAAAAGTGTTACTGAGGAGTCTGATTTGTTCATAGCATACATGTGCCATGCTTAAAGATGGAAAGCTACAACTGATATGTCAAAATGCTACATTCTGTGCTTTTTGAGATTTGGTAGCTCTGCTTGCTTGCTCTCTCATCGCTTTCTCTCCTCTCTCTCTCTCTCTGCTCTCTGTGAATATGAATTCATCTGTGGTGGTAGACTGCTCTCTATCTCTGTCTGTCCATCTGTCTGTCTGTCTCTCTCTGCTTTTCTGTCTCTCTTTGTCTCTGTCTCTTTTACATCGTTCTGGCAAGTATGCATCCATCTGTTAGTAGACTGCTCTCTCTCTCTCTCTCTCTCAATCTCTCCCCCCCATCTCTCTCTCTCATCTCTCTCTCTCTCATCTCTCACTGTCTGACTGTCCATCTGTCTGTCTGTCTCTGTCTCTCAGTCTGTCTCTCTCTTTTGTGTACTTGTTTGTCTCTCCCACATGTGTATAGCACTGATTGTTGTTTGTGTGTTCAGATCAGGATCCTAGGTCATGTCACATGGAAAAAGATCTACACTTTTTGTCCACACCCCGGTTCTGTAGAAGGCAATAATACTGGTTAGTCAGTTTTCTTTCTTTCTTCTGCGTACGCAGGCTGATACTCCTGCGGACACTGCCTGTATAAACAGGCAGTGGAGTTTTTTGTGTGTATGGACCGGTTTTTTTTTTTTTATCCCGCCATTAAGGCAGCCAGTACCATACTCCATCTTCAGGGAGGTGCATGCTATATGTAACATGTCATCCATACCAACACCAACCAAACTGGCCCTTCTCTTCCGAAAGAATGGGGATTTTATGAAGGGATTTTAATGTGTGTGCAAGATGATGTGGTGTGCATTCAGGCTCGGAAACCTCAGTTTATATAGTCTCATTTGAAGGACTGTATGGGGAATTGGAGTCAAAACCAATGTTAACTCTGAGGGAAAAATCCCCCTGTACTGAAATTCAAAACCCGCAACCCCAGGATCACGAGTCCGGCGCTCTTCAACTGAGCTATTCCGGCCCGTCAATCAGTTTATTTTGTGTGTGTGTGTGTGTGTTGTGTGTGTGTGTGTGTGTGTGTGTGTGTGTGTGTGCGCTTGCAGCGCGTGTGGCGTGGGTGGATGTGTTGTGTGTGTGCGTGATGTGTTGTGTGTGTGCGTGTGCGGAGGTGTGTGTGTGTGTGTGTGTGTGTGTGTGTGTGTGTTAGAAAGATAATTGTCTTGATGTAACAAAAATTGTTTCCCAGTGTAGTTGTGTATTTACCAAAATGAGTAGTGGCTGACAAGTTTTTCATGGTGGTATATACATGTAGTACGGCATATCATTATTATTACTTATTGGACAACTTGCTCCTGTTTGTTTCAAAAACAAGAGCTTGTTCGAATCATTGTGATAGAAAGCCAGAACTAATTGAACACACAGAGGCTGAGAGACTAAGCAGTGATTTTGGTCACTGTGGAGTATCATAAGAGGAACCTTCATAAGCATCATCAGAACCGGAACAATGAAAAACTGTTACAGATGTGCAGTGACCTCTCCGTGGTGGTTTTCCCTACGATAACCCAATATTGATTATCCCTGTAGACTGACAGTGCTGAAACTGCAGCTGTAAAATCCTGTATGTGAGTGTGAATGGGATAGGACCAAGTGATATTGAAGCAGAAGTTTGAAGTTGAAGCGCATATTTGTTCACAGATGCTTTTATCCTCAAAACAGGGTGGGGGGTGGGGCAGATTCACAGGTGTAGAGTGTACCAAGGCTTGGAGCTGGGACCTCCTGTTGAATCTCTTCTTACCAGGACACTGCGCAACCCCCCAAGTGCTGCCAGGGGAAAGAAAGCAGCTCGCAGCTGCTCCTGTATGTTCATCTCATTGGGTCATGTTCCTCAGCTGCTCCTGTTCATCTACACCTTCCTCAGCTGCCCCTGTTCATCTACACCTTCCTCAGCTGCCCCTGTTTCGTCTACACCTTCCTCAGCTGCCCCTGTTCATCTACACCTTCCTCAGCTGCTCCTGTTCATCTACACCTTCCTCAGCTGCCCCTGTTGTCTACACCTTCCCCACCCCCTACCCCTTCCTCAGCTGCCCCTGTTCATCTACACCTTCCTCAGCTGCCCCTGTTCATCTACTAACCTTCCTCAGCTGCCCCCTGTTCATCTACACCTTCCTCAGCTGCCCCTGTTCATCTACACCTTCCTCAGACCTGCCCCTGCCCCTGTTCATCTACACCTTCCTCAGCTGCCCCTCCCAACTGTATCATCTACACCTTCCTCAGCTGCTCCTGTTCATCTACAACCTTCCTCAGCTGCTCCTGTTCATCTACACGACAACACAGAGGGGTTGAGAGCGTGGATCGGGAGGGGAATAGATGCTGGCCAGTCTTTACAGAGTGTGGGCTCACCATAGCATCAGCATGGATAGGAGAGGCAGTTGACTGTTTCCAAAACTGCTGCCCGACCATCTTGAAGGTTAACCTGAATATCAAACTCGAAAAACAGAAACGCCATTTCACGCCGATCCATTCCTAACTCTTACTGGTTTGATAAAACCAAATCTTGTCAGTGGGTGAACCTGAGTTCTAGGTTAGGAACAAAGAGAGGATGGGTCGGGGGGTGGGGGTGGGGGGGGGGGGGGTCTGTGTTCAGTTTAGCATGTGATATGTGCAGATGGTGTATAATGTGTGCAGGTGGCGTGTAATGTGTGCAGGTGGTGTAGGATGTGTGCAGTTGGTGGTGTGGGATGTGTGCAGGTGGTGTGGGATGTGTGCTGGTGGTGTGTGGGATGTGTGCAGGTGGGTGTGGGATATGTGCAGGTGGTGTATAATGTGTACAGGTGATGTGGGATGTGTGCAGGTGGTATAGGATGTGTGCAGGTGGTGTGGGATATGTGCAGGTGGTGTATAATGTGTACAGGTGATGTGGGATGTGTGCACGTGGTATGGAATGTGTGTCAGGTGGTGTGGGATGTGTGCAGGTGGTGTGGTGGTGTGTAATGTATGCAAGTGGGTGTGGAATGTGTGCAGGTAGTGTTGGATGTGTATAGGTAGTGTGAGATGTGTACAGGCGCGGTGTGGGATGAGTCAAGTGGTGTGTGGTGTGTTCATCTGGTGTGGGATATGCTGTTCTGTTATTTTTTATGCAGGGTACTCTATAATATGTTCAGGTGGTATATGATGTAACCAGACGGTGTGTAATGTCTTCAGGTGGGCTATGATCCATTCGGGGTGATGTGTTTATGTCTCAGGTGGTGTATCGTGAGGTCACAACAGGCAGCACCAAGGAATAAGCCAGAGCCTGGTTCTGCTACACTCTTTACTGCAGACCCAGAGCAGAGTGTGAAGTCATTTCCGGGGGGGGGGGGGGCGGGGGGGGGGGGGGGGGGGGGGAGATTGTCTTTCTGGGGGGGAGGGTGGTGTGAGGAGGGGGGCTGGCTGGGGAACTTTTTTGGTTGGTGGGGGGGGTTTTTTTTTGGGTTTGTTTGTTTTTGTTTTGTTTGTTTTTAAAACCATCTTTAACCCCTTGGACTGCTGGGGAGTTATTGCCCACATCTGATTTCTTGACTGCTAAAGCTAAAGCGAAAACTGAATTTCTTTTCAAACTGTTCTTCCCAATTTGAGAACAGTTTTCACAGACAACAAAAAGCAAAACCAGTCTGCAAGTTGTGTAGACAGAAGTGAAGTTTTGGAAAAAAAAAAAACTAATGTTCTTCCTCTATTTTGCTTGACTTCTGTACGGCCACTAAGTGCTAAAAAAAAAAAATTCTTTTGCAATGTCCCCCCCTGTGCACCCCCACTCCCCCCTCCCCTACCGACCACCCCCAGAAAAAAACCCCCTCCCGCCCCCCTGCGAGGCACCCCCACCCCCTCCCCCACCCCCCCCCCACCCCCTCCCCCCCCCCCCCCACCCCCTCCTTTCTACCCCAGGCCTTTACTTGTGATGTCCACCTGTCAACCACTTTTCCTCCCCACGCCAGTTCAAGATGAATGTTTACTGATCATGACAGTTGACGGGCAACAGACTTTGCTTCATGGCAGGAAAAACGATACTGACTTTACTCAGTTTTAGACACCAAATTATATGGCTTTCCATCAGTTGCGGACAGAACATGACACTAGTTTTCACTCAGTTTGGACAGAGAAATACTTTTAATTTCCTTGCATTTTTGGACGGGGAATCGGAACGATTTCACTCAGTTCTGGAGAGGGAACGACACTTGTTTTCACTTAAATTTGGTCAGAAAATGATGCTGCTTTTCATTCAGCTATGGACAGGGAATGGTACTGATTTCATTTTTATTCTCTAGACGGGAATAACACTGATTACAATGAGTTTTAGACAGGGAATAACACTGGTTACAATGAGTTTTAGACAGGGAATAACACTGGTTACAATGAGTTTTAGACAGGGAATCAGACTGATTCCACCCAGGTGTTGGACTGCAAATTGCTACCATAGTCGTGTAAACTTATGTGCTGACTCCTTATTCGTCGTTGTTGGTCAGCAAATCTTTATTCTTCTCAAAAAAATGAAAATGATTTCACGTAGTTTTTGACAGAGTCATACTGACTGAAGCAGTAATTTTTTTTTTTTATTTTGGGGCGGAGAATCACAAGAGAGTTTCACTGTATGCTTGTCAGAGGAGATTTTCTCTGTAGAGCCAGTATTTGTGCCGACTCCTACAGCCCAAGTCCTTATGAGCTTTTAAAACTGAGGTCTCACTGCAAACGCATATGTTCAACAGTAAAGAGAAAATACAAAAGAAGTTTGCATGAATGTTCAATGCCCTTTCATATTTTGTAGAATAGCAGGTCATCATGCGGCGGTTGGAATGAATGACACACATATTTACCCCTCCCCCCCCCCCCCCGAAAAGAACCAGAAAAAAACGTGTGTGCCTAGACATCTTTCCTGAAGAAGGAACGTTGCAAACTTAAACCCCTTAAATCCTACATACAGCGATCCTCAAATGTTCATGCTGCCTTAACCCCTTAAATTGTACATATAGCAATTCTCAAATTTTCAGCCAAGGGAGGAATGAAGTAGCCCTGCAAATTGCTACCATAGTTGTGTAAACTTATGTGCTGACTTCTTTTTTTTCATCGTAGTTGGTCAGCAAATCTTTATTCTTCTCAAAAAGAGGTCAGTCCTTTGAAGACTGAACATGGCTACCTACAGGCAAACTCTCTGGGTTTATGAAGTGTATCCAGTGACCTGGCTTTTTTACTTGTCAGGATGTATATTTACCTCGAGAGTGTTGAAGGTGTGTGTAGAAGTTGATCGAGGAACTTGGCAGTGTCCAGCTGGAAAATGCTGACGAACAACCTTGTCTGTGTGTGTGGTTGTGGACAGATGAACTTCAGCTGTGTCCAGCCTTATGTGTGTGTGTGGCTGTGGACAGATGAACTTCAGCTGTGTCCAGCCTTATCTCTGTGTATGTGGCTGTGGACAGATGAACTTCAGCTGTGTCCAGCCTTATCTCTGTGTATGTGGCTGTGGACAGATGAACTTCAGCTGTGTCAACCTTATCTCTGTGCATGTGGCTGTGGACAGATGAACTTCAGCTGTGTCCAACCTTATCTCTGTGCATGTGGCTGCTGTGGACAGATGAACTTCAGCTGTGTCCAACCTTATCTCTGTGCATGTGGCTGTGGACAGATGAACTTCAGCTGTGTCCAACCTTATCTCTGTGCATGTGGCTGTGGACAGATGAACTTCAGCTGTGTCCAACTTTATACTCTGTGTGTGTGGCTGTGGACAGATGAACTTCAGTTTGTATCCAACCTTATCTCTGTGTCCAACTTTATCTGTGTGTGTGGCTGTGGGACAGATGAACTTCAGTTGTATCCAACCTTATCTCTGTGTGTGGCTGTGGACAAATGAACTTCAGCTGTGTCCAAACTTATCTCTGTGTGTGGGACTGTGGACAGATGAACTTCAGTTGTGTCAAACCTTATCTGTGTATGTGGCTGTGGACAGATGAACTTCAGCTGTGTCAAAACTTATGTGTGTGTGTGTGTGTGATGTGTGGACAGATGAACTTCAGTTGTGTCCAACCTTAGTGGCTGTGGACAGATGAACTTTAGCTGTGTCCAACCTTATCTGTATATGTGGCTGTGGACAGATGAACTTCAGCTGTGTCCTCTGACGCTGCCCACAGAGGGACCCGCCCCCAGCAGAAAAGCCAACCCCAGGAAGGGGGTCAGTAAGATGGCCTTCTCCGCCAACAACAAATATTTCTACTCCGTCAATGGTGAGGAAGGCATGTGTGTGTGTGTATTTGGATTTCTGCATTAACAGTTCATTTGTGTACTCTGCCAACAGCAAAGCGGGCATGTGTATAGTATGTGCGCCCTTGGCTTACAAACAAAAGTTTTCAATCCTGTTGATGGTTTTTAACTTGTCAATGTTTTTTCCCACTTGACAATTCTAGGATTGTGGAAGGCGTCTACATGTGTATGACATGTATCATAAAATGGTTTATTTTGGAGATGGTGTTCTACCTGTTTCTTAGGAGGGTGGGATTATTGATCAAATCCATCAGCAGAAACTGTCGTGGAAGTCCAGCTTAAAAATACTTGAACTAGAATTGTGCGTGCGGAAAGAGTCGTGTATGTGTATTTTCCTGTAAATTGTATTATTATTTTTTATTATTATAATGAATACTTATATAGCGCCTATTCTCGGCTACAGACCAAACTCTTAGCACTTTACGATCCACACTTGTTTACACAACGGGCTGCCTGCCTGGATAGTACCAACTGAAGAGCTGCCAGCTGGCGCTTCATTCAGTCATTTCCCGTGTCATCCAATCAGTATTGTTTGATGTCATTCACTCAATTTCCTTACTTCCATCATTCTTTCCATTTCTCATGCAGGGTGCATGCTATTGTAACGTGCCATCCATACCAACGGCCAAACTGGCCTTCTCTTCCAAAAGTTGGTAATGGGATTTTACGTGTGTACAAGATGTTAAACGTACATTCACACATGGAGCCTTGGTTTATTGTCTCATTTGAAGGACGGTATGGAAATGGAGTCAGAACCAATGTACTAAACTCCGAGGGGGAAAATTCCCCCTGTACCGAAATGGCCCAGCGGAGATTTGAACCAGCAAACCCAGGATCACCAAGATTACGAGTCTGGCGCTCTATACCAACTGAGCTATTGTGGCCCCCCATGTGTATCTGTGTGTTTTGATGAAGCCTCACGGCCTGTGTGTTGTGTTGGTGTGTGCAGATAACATGCCAAAGGTGGTGTGGGTGTGTGGAACGTGTCACATCTGGAGCTGTGCGCCATTCTGATCCAGGACTTGGCCATAACTTGTAAGCCATACCACGCCCGTGCTCCAACTCTCTCCTGTTTTCCTTCTGCCTCTGGCCGATGTCTTTCTCCTCTTTGTGCTTTGCTTCACTTTACTCACACCTAGTTGTATAGAACATGCGCTCCCTTAGTAGCACTGCTCCCACGTTGCTCATTTAGGCTCGCTCATACACCACACCCAAGTTCATTCTGTGACATTCCCAGCATTCCTAGCACCAGGAGTCTACAGGAAGTGTCAGGAACAGGCTGTAGAGCAGCAAGCTACCAGAGGAGACATCACACTGTTGCTGAGGCGTCTGATGGTGTTCACAGATCTGCCTAGGCCACAGAAGACTCCTCAGTAGTTGAACCCCTATTTGCAGTATTACAATGAGTTTTCAGTAGTGTGACTATGAGTGTAGCAGCATTTCCACAAATGAACTCCTCAGGTCTTGATTTTCCTTTCACATGGGTGAGTATCTCTGTGACCCTTCACTGTATACAGCACATGATATGAAAGTTCAGTTTTATCACCGTATCAGTTGATTTAAACCATAAAAGGCTGAATGAATGTTGGAAGTAGCATTTGCCACAACCATCCACATAGTGGAAAAAAAAAAAATTATGGTCAAAAGTGATCAGAAACACATTAAATAAACAACACACAAAAATGATTTTGCTGCCATTGTCATTCTTTCTGTGAGTGGACATGTTTGTTTAAGCCACAGAAGGGCTCTTGCTTCCTGATCTTGCCTTAGAATGTGACTGTTTGCCAGGCACTGCTCAACCACAGAGAGCAGCTGAGTTCTTATGTAAGAATGGAATATCTATGGCTGTGTGTTGAACACCAACATGCAGTACATATATTTTCATGTACATGTAAGCATGAAGCATATATATGTATATTTGCACCACAACTGTAATTTCTGTGCACAGATCTGCACACTGTCAACAACCTTCACACACACATATATATAATGATACCAGACACACAACATATATACAGAACAACGTACTCAGTGTACCCTCAAACCATACTTTGCATCCATGCATGTACACACACATGCACACTTTTCTTCTCACATTTTAAAAACCATACTTTGCATCCATACATGTAAACATACACGCATGCACCATTTTTGAAAAACATATTTTGAAAAACCATACTTTACATTCATGCATGTACGCACACACACATGTGCTACTTTTCTTAACACATTTATACATTAATGCCATTGTTGGTTGTCATAAACAGTTTTTGTTTTTGTTTTTTTGCAGGTGTGGCATGGGACCCCCAGAAGCCGAGGCTGGCACTGTGCACCGGCACCAACAAATTGTACATGTGGTCCCCTGAGGGCTGTCTGTGTGTGGACGTACCTGCTGAAGGTACTGCTCTGTGTGGCTATGTGTGTGGACGTACCTGCTGAAGGTACTCCTCTGTGTGGCTATGTGTGTGGACGTACCTGCTGAAGGTACTGCTCTGCATGGCTATGTGTGTGGACATACCTGCTGAAGGTACTGCTCTGTGTGGTTATGTGTGTGGACGTGCCTGCTGAAGGTACTGCTCTGTGTGTGGACGTACCTGTTGAAGGTACTGCTCTGTGTGGCTATATGTGTTGTTGAAGGTACCTGTTGAAGGTACTGCTCTGTGTGGCTATGTGTGTGGACGTGCCTGCTGAAGGTACTGCTCTCTGTGTGTGTGTGGACGTACTGTTGAAGGTACTACTGCTCTGTGTGTGTGGCTATGTGTGTGGACGTACCTGTTGAAGGTACTGCTCTGTGTGGCTATGTGTGTGGACGTGCCTGCTGAAGGTGGCTCTGTGTGCTATCTGTGTGGATATGTGTGAAGGTACTTACCTGTGTGAACGTGGTGGCTCTGTGTGGCTATCTCTGTGTGGACATGCCTGCTGAAGGTACTGCTCTGTGAGGCCCTGTTGAAGGTACTGCTATTGGTGGCTATGTGTGTGGAAGTGCCTGTTGAAGGTGGCTGCTATGTGTGTGNACACCACAACACCACACCCACCACACACACACACACACACACAAAACACACACACCACACACACACACAACACACACCACACACACACCACACCAACCACACCACACCACAACCACACCAAACCAAACCACACCACACCACACCACACCCAGACCACACACACAGGCGTGAAGGGTTTTCCCACATCACTCTGACCCCCACCGCTGGCACCCCCTTCACCGCCAGGCCCTGTGTGTCAAGTGGGGTGTGACAGGGCCACGTAGAACGCGCACCAGTCAAACGACCTGTCGTGATTCGTGGCTGAGGAGGAGGGAGGGGGAGGGGGAGAGAGAGAGAGAGAGGAGAGAGAGAGAGAGAGGAGAGAGAGAGAGAGAGAAGAAGAAGAGGAGGAAGAAGAGAGAACTCGGTTTCTTAGGGGAGATAGAGGGATACACACACACACACACACACACACACACACGCGCGCGCGCGCGCGCGCGCGCGCGCGCACAGCACAGCACAGAGAGAGAGAGAGAGAGAAAGAGAGAGAGAGAGAAGAGAGAGGAGAAAACTCAGATTCTGAGTAGAGAGTGTGTGTGTGTGGGGTGGGGGGGGGGGGGGGGGGGGGGGGGGGGGAATGGCAAAACTCAGTTTCTGAAGAGGGGGGCGGGGGGCAAAATGAAATTCTGAGGATGATCATTAAGCTTCTATAACCTTGTAGCTTTTATAACCTTGTAGCTTTTATAACCTTGTCGTGTTGCCCTGTACAGGGGGGCTAGACGACCGAAAAGGAAGGAGGAAATCATCATGTCATGTTGAAAGAAACAACACAGCATCACAGCAAACTCCATTACTATGGCGACGTACATGAAATCACATAATGTGAAAAAAAAAGCAAACAGCCTACACACACACACACACGCACGCACACACACACACACACACACACACACACACACACACACATGCACGTACGCACGCACGCACGCGCGCACACACACACACACACACACACACACACACACACACACACACACACACACATACATACATACATACATACATACATACATACATACACACACATATATGTAGATAATAAATGTAGAGTGAAAAGAAAATGATCAACAAATCATTCTAAAGATTCCAGAAGGGAAGAAAGGAAGGATGGCTGAAGACAAAAGGAGAGAGAGAGAGAGAGAGGGAGAGAGAGAGAGAGAGAGAGAGAGAGAGAGAGAGACAGACAGACAGAAGAAGGTGGGGGAGGGGGGCAAACAAAAACAGACTAAGAATACAGAAGGGTGAGGAGACAATCAGAAGAGACTCAAGGGAAATTTCTATGATCAGCGATAGCTGTATAAATTAGAAGCTTTATTTATTGAACGTAGTGTAACTACTTATAAGTTGAAGATATGATGGTAGATCATTCCAGAACGTTCCACCCCTGTATGTAAGACTACACTGTAAAAAAAAGTGCGATGAGGGAATTGCTATGGTCAATTCATGTGAATATCTGTGAATGTTTACTGGGAAATGGTCAAATCATGACAGGATGTACGTTTTCCCAAAACTTTTTTTTTTTTTTTTTTTTGGTTATGCATCACCATCGGTTTACTACTTTCTGCTTGGAATGTTAAGGGCAGTGTGTCAACTGTTCTTTAATCATCAGCGTTAAAGAAACAGTGGATTACAGAAGTACTTTGATGACATTTTTTTTTTTTTTTTGCAATGTAACGAAATGTTTTCAAATATCTACAGTTGCAGAATGCTGAAAAAAATGAAGCATAGTTGATTAGTAATGAAGTCTGTGTACAAAAGAATTGTTTGATGAAGAAAGTTGCATTATACACAGACTGAAAGATTTTTTTGAGACTCAAAGAAACGGAACGGCTGAAAACCGTCAATGTTTGTGGAAATGGTTTGACATAATGTTTCGCTTTGGACTCTTTATTTTTTTTCTAGAAACAATTGAGTCTAGCTTTGTGTTGGTGAAGTCATTATCTTTCGTGATGTGCTTGTTTGTTGCTTCTAGCTTGATAATTTAGAATTGTAAATCATTCAGTTTCGAAATTATTGTATTTTTTTTCTTTAATATTGACATGAAATGAAATTTTTTTTTTTTTTTTTTTGTTTTTTTTTTTTTGTTTTTGTTTTGTTTGTTTGTTCAAATGTGTATGATTTCGACAAAAGATTGAAAGGCAGTTTTTGTTTTGTTTTTGTTTTTTGTTTTTGTTCTTTAAACCAGCATTGATCATTTGTCAGAGAGCCGAACCGCTGCTCAAATTTGGAAAACTTTCCTCTTGAGCTCAGTCAGTCTGGAGGGAGGGCCCACAGTGGCTGCCTGAACTGCTGTCTGGTTCTTGTCCCCCACCACACCCCACCCCCACCCCCACCCCCACCTCCCACCCCCACGGGAATTCCTGCCTTTTGGTGGCTCGTGACCCGTGTTTCGTTGCCAGGATTGTCAGAAACTACCGGAAGAGAGGAGAAGGGAGATGGTGGTTCGGTATGTGTGTGTGTGTGGGTGGGGGGGGGGGGGGGGGGGGGGTGATGTTCCCACTTCTCCCCTGCCGATCCAACTTTCCAGGTGCCGAGAAGTCGTCGTGACAGCAGGGAGGGGGTGGGGGGTGGTGAGGATGTCCTCTCTGGAGGGGGGGGGGGTTGTGGGGGGTACTGACGGGATAGGAGGGGAAAAGGGGGGTCTTGGCAAGAGAAGTGAGCAACAGTGGTACCACACCCACGTCCTTCGCAGCGGGACGGGTGGCAAGGTCTCCAGTGAACTGCTGGAATTTATTCATAACGGACCTTTACACAGAGCTTTTCGTCGGCGTTGTCCTTCATGAGACTGGTCATGGTTCTTCAGATGATTTGACATTCCTCGGAATCCCTCAGTGGACAGCCAGCTGTCTGATGCAGCCAAGCTACTGCTGGCTTCCATGTGAAGTAAGGAGCGATCGTAACGGATTTCACGGCCTGGTCACAGGAACACGATTTCTACCTCTGGCAATAAGACGAAGAGATGGTATGGGTGCACGCAATGGAGATCGAAGATCGAAGAAGGGCGGGGTTATTTTGATGATAGTCACTGAATTAAATTGATACATAAGTGACATGTATTTCTGTAGTAAACCAAAAAAAAAAGGGACAGTTTGTTCGTGTTGCAAGTTCAAGTTTGCAATATCCGCAGTTGACTCCCCTGAGGGAAGATACTCTTTTTGACAAAAAAAAAAATGCTCAACGATAGATTCAAAAAAGTTTCTTTCCGTTGATTGATTACCTTCTCTTTCGAGGGAAACGTGGACACAGCTTTCAAGTTTCTTAAAAGAAACTATCTTTTGGATTGTGTCGAGACCTGGCTTTAATATTTTGCCCTCTCGGTTTCTACCATAAACATAAACAAAATTACAACAACAAAAAGAGAACGTACACGCACGCACGCACACACGCGCATGCACACACACACACATACACACACACACGCGCGCGTGCGCGCGCGCGCGCACACACACACACACACACACACACACACACACACACAGGGAGAGAAAGGGGTGGGGAGGGGAGAGAGAGAGAGAGAGCGACAGAGAGAGAGAGAGACAGAGACAGAGACAGACGGACAGAGAGAAAGTTACCGTTCGTGCCAAGGAGACAGATGACCGCTTAACCCATCCATCCAGGTCCTGCTGCTGCTCACGGGTCTGTTCTACCATTCAGTGAGCCGTCCAGGTCAGAGACCTTGTGACCCCACACCAGAGGGGTATCACCAGAGTGAGGGTGGTAGCACCATACCAAGTACCTGCGTGGCCTGTGTATCACATCGTAAAGGGCGATGGAAGAGAAGCAAAACAGCAGGCAGTTTTACAGTAGTTGCTCAGTGACAAAAAAAAATCGACGTGACCAGCAGCAGTGTCGCCGATGCGCGGGGATGAACGAATCGGTCGACTGAGAGAGAGGGACGAGAGAGAGAGAGAGAGAGAGAGAGAGAGAGAGAGAGAGAGAGAGAGAGAGAGAGAGAGAGAGAGAGAGACCGACCGACCGACCGACCGACCGACAGACAGACAGACAGACAGAGACAAAGATAGAGAGAGAAGGACAAAGACACAGAGAGAAGGACAAAGACAAAGAGAACTCAGATAATCGACATTTAAAGAACAGCGACCACTTTCGTGCGAGGAAACGCATTTCTTATACAACACGATTACAATCAAAGAAAATAATAGAAAGAATGATTATGATGCATTATTTTTTTTTTAAGTGGAGCACATAACTTTTTTTTTTCTTAATAGAAAAAAAAGGATACAAAAAACCTTCATCTCGGCCAGAAGAGTCCTCTGCAAAGGAAACTTCGATGTCACCAAATCAGACGGAAGAGGACCTGTCCGTAGACTATGTAAGTCAACACCGTTTCTGATTCACAGAGTTGTTGCATCACCAATGAAATCTTGGTCCCATCATGAAGGCAGAGACTGGAAAACAATGTGTACATGGCAGTTCTTTTTTTTTTTTTTTTTTTTTTTTTTGCATGTATACATTCCGGTTTCAGTTCCAAGTTTTCACCAGCTGGTGACGTTGAATTGATGTACGTTTTCATCCTCAGTTATGATATACTCATAGACGTTGAGCCACCAGTTACGTTAGATTTATGTACGTTGTCACCAGCAGTTACGTTAAATTTATGTGCGTTGTCACCATCAGTGATGTGAAATTGATGTACGTTCTCATTAGCATCGCCGTGAAACTCACATACACTATCACCAGCAATAAAGCCAAATCAATGTGGTGTGTTCTGATCTAAGAGCATACAAAGCACGTTTTGAGATGGAATTAAATTTCATCTTTTAGTACATGGAAACTTACTGTACATGACGTAAAGAGAGAGAGATTGGGAGAGAGAGGGGGGGGGGGGGGGGAGAGAGAGAGAGAGACGGACGAACGGACGGACAGATAGAGACATAGACAGAGAGAGACAGACAGACAGAAAGAGAGAGACAGAGAGAGACAGAGAAAGACAGACACAAAGAAAGACACAGAGAGAGGGGCAGAGACAGACAGACAGTCAGACAGACAGAGGGAAACAGAGACAAACAGACAGAAGGGTGTATAACTTGTTCTTGACGCTTCTAAGCATTCAGCAGACAGCAGACACCAGGAACGGTGCCAGGGATTCCTGTAGAAGGAAGGTGCAGGGAGGGAGGGGTGGGGTGGTGCTAGGAGTGTTGGGTTGGCAGGGGAGCGGAATGGGTGGCAAGATGAGAGCAGGAGAGGGTGGGGAGGGGGAGTATGGGAGCGGGGAGAGGTGGAGTTGGACGATTGTTAATATTTAACCATGTCGTTGGCAAGCTGGGAGCTGGGAGTTGTTGTAGCCGGGAGGGGGGTGGGGGAGTAACGTGAGAGTGTGTGGGAGTTGTTTAGCAGTGCGTGCGTGTGTGGGGGGAGGGGGTGGGGGAGTAACGTACCCTTGAGAGTCAAAGAAAATAACAGAAAGCATTGGCTGGAACACAATGACGAAGCGCTTAGCAGGAAGGGGAGAGAGAGAGGAGAGAGGGGGGGAGAGGAGAGAGAGAGAGGGAAGGAGTGAGGAGAGAGCAAGAGAATGAGAGAGAGGGGAGGGAGAGATGAAAGGGGTGGCGGAGAGACGGAGCGAGGGAGGAAGGCAGAGAGGGGGGGAGGGAGAGGGAGAAAGAGTGGGAGGGAGGGAAAGAGGCAGGTATACAGAGAGAGAGAACGAAAAAAAGACAGCGACAGACAAACAGACAGAGGAAAAGAGAGAGACGAAGAGACAGAGACATAGAAAAGAGACAGACAGAAATAGCGAGAAAGAGAGGGGGGTATAGAAAGGGAAGAAGATTGACGCAGGAGCAGAGCAAGAAACAGCGCAACTAGCCAGACAGGTAGGCACAGAGAGAGAGAGAGAGAGAGAGAGAGAGAGATTTTAATGCCTTATATAAATAAATAGCTAACTTTTTAACGGTGCTTTCATTGGTGATGCCATTACAACGTTAACTTGAACAGACAAGGATAGTTAAAATACTTTTGCGGAATGAATTGTTCTCTAAGATCTCTTAACATTGGGCAAGCCAGCACAAAATGAACTTCGTCTTCTTTTACATTTCGACACAATGGACAGATCAGATTTCTTTCGCATAGCTGTCTATAGCGATAGTAATGACTAGCAATATCAGACACACCGAAATCGAAATCTAGTCATAATGTGTTTGAAATGCTTGTCTATTTTCATAGTAATGTAAACTGGTATACAGCGCAAATGACTATAGGTTCTGTAAATTCAAATCTCTCACTATTTTGTACGTGTGTGTTCCAATTTTGCCAACTGCAATCAATCAATCTTTCTCGGAACATCTTCATAAAAGCATTCATATCACCAACACCTTGGTTGAGCCATACAAAACCAAATCCGTATTCATAGTTTCATTCTAACATTTGTTACCCAGTTCTTCTTACCTCTATTGTCCAATTCTAAACAGCATTCTATACGCTTTGCGTGGTAACCTGTGATCTTGCATCTGTGATATTTTTAACCAATATCGAATACATTTTACAACAGAATTCAAATGAATAGGATATCTAGCTGTTTCACCGTATACTAAATCATTTGGTGTCTGCAACGACACCCCAAGAAATTTCTTTAGAGCAAACAAAATGGATTTTTTCACAATGTACAACAGCAGCATCTAGACCCCATATTTCAGCTCCATATTGCACCATCGGCTGAACTTGACAATCAAACAGTTTCAAAAACAAGGTAAGGGAATCGTTATGGAGTAATGATAATTTCTTTAGTATGCACAGCAATGCATGTTTTTTTTTACTGACTAAATCTTTGCAGGTATAGACGAAACTCAAGCGTGTGGAGAAGTATACCCAAGTATTTATATGCATTAACAACAGGCATTATAGATCCATTGTATGTCCATCTTTCTCTCTCGCTGCAAGATACCCTCCCTTTCTGAATACAATTATGTTGCTTTTTGCTTTATTAACTTTTAGTTGTAATGTAGCAGTAACTCTTTGCAGGGTGTTTAATTGAGTTTGTAATCCAATTGCTGTCTCTGAGACCAAGACCACGTCATCAGCTAAAAGCAGAATAAAGATTTCCGAAAGTTCATTCATAAAATGTGCACCGTGCCTTCCAGAATGTATAACTTCTTGTGTTAATTCATTTATGAATAACGAGAACAAAACTGGGCTACAAACATCGCCCTGTTTCACACACAGAAGTACAGTTTATATAATCTGTTATAGCAGCACCAGTTCGCACCCGTGCCTTTACACAGTCATACATACTTACTATACATTTATACAGCTTTCCATGAATACCATTTTTAAAGCAAGATGGGCCACAATATAGTTCTATTAACAGAATCAAACGCCTTCTCGAAATCAATAAATGCGACATACAGTTTACGATTTAAGCAAAACTGTTTCTGTATGAATGCCATCAAAGTAAATATATGATCGATAGTAGAGTAGTTTTTCTTGAATCCAGCTTGATATTCTCCAGTAATGTTATTTTCTTCCACCCACTCTTGCAGTCTCATGTTAATAACAGCACTGTATAATTTGCTGCACACATTACATAACGAGATTCCTCTGTAATTATTCGGATTGTTTGCATCGCCTTTTTTATATAAGGAATGACTATAGATTCTGACCAACATTTGGGATATATCCCTTTATCAAATAAAGAATTGAAAAAATTAACCAAAAAATCCAAAAAACACTTTTGACTGGCAAGCAGTTTTTATTATTTCACCAATAATTCCATCTGGGCCAGCAGCTTTACGAGGTTTTACTTACTTCTCAAGGCCATTAAAATTTCTTCTCTGGAAATCGGACGATTTTGATTGTCATCATAATCGTTGTCATTTAGGTAACTGTCACGACCATATCATTTTGGGAATCAAATTTTCCTTCCAGTAGATCTCTGAAATGATGGAACCACATTTCTGAACTAATATCATTCACAGGTTGTTTTCGTTTTCTAGAAATTTTGTGAATGCGATCCCAAAAATCTTTTGGCTGTTTACAGACTGAAGTAATTCCTCCAACAGATCATCATTGAACTTTCTCCTTTCTCTTTAAAAGATGTTTATATTCCCTCCTGGCCTTACAGTAGGACTCCCGAGAAGGTGTGGACAAAGAACGCCGGAATTTCTTCAGTAAATTTCGAGCTTTTCTTTTGTTAACTCGGCATTCGGTATCATACCAGTCCTCTTCTTGTTCATATATGCCGAGAGTAAACTGCTTTTTCATACTCTCTGCCGCCTCTTTCACACAACAATTAAAAACATCTAATGCCTCGTCTACATTAATATCTATCAGACTAATTGCCCCTTGCATACGCTCTTGCATTTCATTAGAAAAAATCGCACTTTTAAAACAGATCAATGTGATCTTCATTCCAGACAAATTTCTCAATCGTACAGCGCCTGTTGTTTACTTGTGCACAGTTCTGGTTATGACATGAGACGGTGAGGTTCAGTTCCACAGGCATATGATCAGACTCAATTTTCTCAGATACGCACACATCTCACACCAATCAGAAATGATCGAAAACATGTCAAAGGACATCAAAAAATAATCGTTAACGCTACTACCATTATCACATATGTATGTGTAGCGACCTTGAAGGTCGCCCTTACACACGCCGTTTAAAATGCACAGTTTCAGAGCAATACACAGATTGAGAAGTAGTTTCCCATAATTATTTAGCACAGTATCTTCAGAGTTTCAAACATGAATTGGTCCACTTTTATGTTGATCATCATACACAGATATGTCTTCTTCAAAATCACAAGAAAAGTTTGACACTCTGCTATTCAGGTCACCGC
>JADBJO010000060.1:890000-895000 GCA_016801955.1 Conus betulinus
CGCACACTCACACTCACTCACTCACTCACTCACTCACTCACTCACTCACTCACTCACGCACGCACGCACGCACGCACGCACGCACGCATGCAAGCGCACGCGTGCGTGCGTATGTGTGTATGTTGAAGGAATTTTATTTTGCAGCGTCTGAGAAAAATGTCGTGACCCCCACCTCCACCCCGCAGCTGTTCCTTTCCCTTGTAAATAAAAACTCCTGTATACTCATCCAAAAAAGACATTACCCAACATCAGAATTCCTCTTGTTATCGGCACAAGTTATGGCTTAGCCGTGCGAACGTAAACACGAACACAACAGTTTTACACACAGGACATTGTTTCGCGGACATGATGGAAAACAAAAGAAAACAAACAAAAAAAAAAAAAAAGGGGGGGGGGGGGGGGACATGCACACGTTCATAGTGGGGGGGGAGGAGGGAGGTGGGGGCTGAAGAAGACAATTTTCAGACTCCATTTGAGCACCTGAGTCTAGGGACATGGAGAATACCAAAAGGCAGTTCTTGTTTAAATGCAACAACAAACATTAACAACAACAACAAAACAACAACACAACAACAACGCAAAAAGTAGATTTAACAGCCACTATGCTCAAAGGTCGAGCAGTAGAAACGTAGTGAATTAACACTTTTGTTAAAAGTTCACTTGACAAGAAAGTAAATGCGAAGTCTGTTCTTGCAAACTAGAAACAACAAGTTTAAACAGAGTTAGGAGACCAACTATTTTTTTCTTTTTTTTTTTTTTTTTCCTTTTTTTTTTTTATAAACATGGGAGAAGGCTGGTAAAACTTTAGTTCGTGAAGAAATAACAACAACAACAATGACAATAGTAATAATGATAATGTTGATAATAAAAATTGTAATAATAATGTTGATGATAAAAACAGCAACAACAACAACAATGATGATGATGATGAGAAGAAGAAGAAGAATATGATAGTAATGATAATTATTATAATAATAATCATAATAATAAATAGATAAATAAATCAAGGAATGAAATAAAGAATCAGGGAGAGAAAATGCACATCTTTCCCACTGTTGACACTAACGAAACACCATACGGTTTCTCAGTGGCGGCATAACAAGGGGAGTTAAACAACTTTGATGACGTGAGCCCGTCTTCAGGGCGAAGGCGAGAAGAGCCGTCGAAGAGCCGCAGTTCAGCTCAAGCCAGCGTTCCGTCCCAGAAGTTATGAAGTGAGACGGATGGTGCTTGGCTCTCGGCATGATGGAATCATGGGGAAAGGGAGAGAACTCTCAGACATCTTCTTACCGGAACCGCGACAGAGCGGTTAAGATGGCGGCGAAGAAGCAGTGGGGAAAGGGAAAGAGGTGGTCAAGGCGGGGGCGTTGGTGAGCTGCAAATTGAATTGGAGGGGTGGCTAGCAGTGATGAATAGCCCCGCTTGATGGTCCCCGTGGATATGGACTCTGGCTTTCTCCGCCACCGCCTCTCTGTCTGTCTGTTGTTTGTCTGTCTGTCTGTCTGTCTGTCTCTCTCTCTCTCTCTGTCAGTCTCTCTCTCTCTCTCTCTCTCTCTCTCTCTGTGTGTGTGTGTGTGTCTCTCTGTCTCTCTCTTGTCTCTCTCTCTCTCTCAGTCTCTCTCTCTGTCTGTCTGTCTGTCTCTCTCTCTCTCTCTCTCTCTCTCTCTCTCTCTCTCTCTCTCTCCCCCCCCCCCCCCCCCTCTCTCTCTCTCTCTCTCTCTCTCTCTTTCTCATTCATTCCAGAACAGGCCACAAAGGCTTCCGTCGCCATGGCTCTTATAACACAGATAGATAATGACAGAATGAGAAATTGGGGGGGGGGGGGGGGGGGGAGGGGGGGATCTTCTCTTGTCTTACAGCGAAGTACCAATCGATCACTGCGGCTAAAACCCAGGACGGGATTGTTGGTGCGGAACGTGCGAATTACGTTGGCGTTTGCGCAACAGCATGTTTGTCACGAGCGCTTAAAACGTTCTGTGATGGCCTTCAGAGACTCTTCGGAAACATAAAAAAAGAAGATGGCGACGATCGAAGCTGGATTCCGTTTGTCACGTTTGCGTGTTTATTTCGGACTTGGTTTGGGACCTGTGTCACTTCCTACATGTCATCATCTGACACATTGCTTCAAGATGCGTACCGGGATTACTGGTCATGTTGGCATCGGAGGGAATGAAATGGCTGATCGTTTGGCCAAGAATGACACAACAGGGAAACTAACATTTCTGTCCCTGTCAGCTGTCGATACACCAGCAATTTAGAGGTCCCTCCCCCTGATCTGGACAGTCAGTGGTCTTTTTTTTTTTTTTTGGTGTCCAAAGATCAAAGTGAATGAATTTATTAGAAAATACCAGAAATTATTTGAAAATGTCAAATACGCAAGTTGATGTATCTCAAACTTATTCGGCGTGAACAGCTAACAGCAAAAGACTTATCTCACATCGGGAATTTCCCTAAACGGGTGAACGGTAGTCCCTTAAACCTTCATTCATAATCGCCATCTGTTCCACCCGTCCTCCTCCCCCCCCCCCCCCCCCCCCCCCCCCCCCCCTTGTCACCTCTCCCACTCATAACAATCATATCTCTTGGGGGCAGTCTTGGTCATGGAGTGTTGTCCAACACTCGCTGACATTGCCCTGGGTGATCTCGTCAGGTGGGAAGCTGTGTGTGGCGTCTGCACCTCTACCTCGTCGGCTTCTCCTTTCCACAGCACGTCACAACGACGACGTCAGCAGTCAGCAGAACCAACAAGCCGCATGTGGATCTCCAAGAAGACATGCAGACTACAGTAAGGAAAAGACAAGCTCAGACTCTTCAAGACTCTCCTCCAAGAACAAAGACATGGAGACAAGGCAGACGAAGACAATGGTGGGACTGTCACGCGAACTGATTGTGCTCAGACCTGTTTTGGGAATGTTTGGAATATCTCGACCAACTATCGGAATTTTGTGCTCAAAATGGGGATGTTAGGGATTTACTTGAATAACTGTGGGATGTTAATCAATCAACCCTGTAGCTGACTAATGACTAAGATTTCTATGTACCGTTATTGTTAGATGCACATATCTCAATTAGGCAACACACCAACGTATACATTCTAAGGTGATACCCCGGAACATGCAACCAGGTGAAGAAGAAGAAGAGAGAGGCAGAGATAGTATATCATTCACTCAAACAGAATTACGAGGTTGCAAGAGAGCTAGTGTGAGGTTGATAGGATAGTGTGAGATTTTAGAGAAACTTCTTCATACACTTTCAGAGACATACCAGACAGATGATAAGACGAGGCAGAATATGATATACCATTCTTTCAACAAACAGGCACATAGAATTTGCACATGTATTCATTTTGACTACAAATCTAAAAGATGTTTCAAAGCATTCTAACTTTCAACCAGACTTTCCCTATCTAAATTAATAAAAGCAGATGCACGAAAACGTAGAAGTCACATAGCTTAACATCATGATCACTATGATCAGGCCGAAGGCTTAGAGGCCCAGCAACTCCCTGACTGAACCAGGATGCGAGGGAGCAGAGTCTTTTTTAGTTCCAGTTTGCCCCCCGAATTACATAGCTTGTGACCGGACTTAAGATGAATAACCTTCCTGATTAACGGAATCACATGTTGTGGCATTGCTGACTTGGAGGCCTGTTGACCCATGGACACATTGATTGTGTTCACACGTGTTGTGGAAGAACTGTTGGCTGAGCAGTGCTGTGTAAGCCTCTCTCTCTCTCTCTGTGTGTGTGTGTGTGTGTGTGTGTGTGTGTGTGTGTGTGTGTGTGAGAAGAACATGTCCACTGTGAATACCACTTTGTGATAGGACAGCGAACTTTGCTGAGTGGACTGGAAGGAGGTTTGCGACAACCCAGCGTTTGCCGAAAACCGTCAGAAGCAAAAACAGAAACGGAAACAGCTGGTGCGCCGTTCGTCTCGGCAATGCTGCCCACAGCGCTGGAAACGTCTGGAACCAAGCGAACGGGGAATGATCCTTGGTCGGACGGATCGATTTGGAAGTTAAAAGAACCGTGCGCTTCAGTTGATAGTAATGACACCGCTCTCTCTCTCTCTCTCTCTCTCTCTCTCTCTCTCTCTCTCTCTCTCTCTCTCTCTCTCTCTCTCTCTCTCTCTCTCTCTCTCGATTTCTCTCTTCTCTCTCGAACATTTATTCCGATTTTTTTTCTCCAGTTGAAGCGTGCGCGTGCGCAAGCGTTGATGACGCCACTGGGTGTTTTTTTGTTTGTTTTTTTTTTGTTTGTTTGTTTGTTTTTTTTTGTTAAAAGCATCATTATCTTGCCTTGAATATGCCTGATTAGGGCAAGAGGGAGCTCGATTTCGATTCGGTGCGTCTTTTTTTTTTTTTTTTTTTTTTTTATCTTTACCGGCTGGTTTAGATAAGGAGCACTGAAGGTGTTCCATATTCCAACATCCGACAAGGAAGTTACATTTGCACCCTGGTCTCTTTCTGGGTTGGTTTTGTCGATGTGTCCGTGTGTGAACAGGACTACGCCAAAAACTACCAAACATCACGGTTTTAACGAAAGCTGGGTGGAAAAAAAAACGAAATATGACACAAATACCAGTCCATTATTTTTTCCTTGATGAAAGAACGGACCCTGCTTTATTATTTTTTTTTTTTTTTTTTTTTTACATTTTGTTCATCATTTTAGATTAGACAGTCAATTTCCTTTCTTTGAATTCCTCAAGAATCAAAACCTGGATCTCAAGGAGGAGGAGCAAAAGGTTGTTTAACCGTGGCTGAGTCTTTCGCTCTCCCTAGTGCCCTGTTATTTCTATGTGTACTTTACCTTTTTTAAAATGAAGGGGACGAGACTCAGGAGAGCATCCTGATGCACGTGTGTGTGTGTGTGTGTGTGTGGGGGGGGGGGGGGGGGGTCGTTCGTGCGCGCGCGCGTGCGTGTGTTTTTGTGTGTGATATTTGTTTTGAGCGCGTATGTCGGTCTGTTCGTGCTCATGTGTGTGTCTGTCGGTCTGTGTACA
>JADBJO010000060.1:900000-925000 GCA_016801955.1 Conus betulinus
GTGCTATTAACGGTGAGAGGGGCGGGGGTGAGAGATTCAGAGAGAGAGAGAGAGAGAGAGAGAGAGAGAGAGAGAGAGAGAGAGAGAGAGAGAGAGAGAGAGAGGACAAACACAATATTAGAAAAACGAAACTCCTTTCTGATCTCCTCTGGGGACAACATTCATCTTGTGTTGTGCCGAAGACGAGGTGAATTATGGGCAGGATCCAGTTGATTGCAGACGGAAACTGTAACAAAGAGCAAACACTAAATTACTGCGCCGCCAAAACGAAGGAACAAACAAAGTACAAAACAAACTCAACGCGTTTTGATCGATTGGGTCTTCTCCAGGCAAAAGCCAAACATACAAAGAATGAGAAGATCGAATAGGTCGAAACGCGTCGTGTTTGTTTGTTTGTTTGTTAACGTGTTGTTCCTTCGTTTATCGGCGCAGTAATTCTGTTTTTCCTCAGGTAGCGGGAACGAACGGAAACAACAGACGAGGTTGTCACAATCATATGTGTCGGGCCACGCGATTCGACGACTTCTACTAACGTGCTTGCGACCGGTCAAAATTGATAGCGCCATTAAGTTGCTGAAACCGTACATACTGTGACATGCGCGATGTCGACAATGAGCAGGATGACGTCAGCGAAGTAAACTGGGTGGAAAAAACCTTAGTGTTTATATCCTGCAGGGCACGCACATTAAAGGAACAAGGAAGTAAAGCCGTGAAGACAGACGGGGGAAGGGGGGGGGGGGGGGGGGGGGGGGGGGGCTGGACGTGTAGGGCTGATGCCCGTGTTAGACTGCCAGACTCTTGTCTTTCAGACCTCATTCTTGCTCTCTGTTCCGTGAAATAGGCATGTGTTTTCCCTTCATCCTTCCAACCTTCCAGCCATCTCTGTCTGTCGGTCGGTCGGTCGGTCTCTCTCTCTCTCTCTCTCTCTCTCTCTCTCTCTCTCTCTCTCTCTCTCTCTCTCTCTCTCTCTCTCCCCCTCCCCACTGTGATCATGGACTCGTTCTCAAGCTTTACCAGCTGAAAACTTTTAAGTAATACAATCAAACACGCGAAGTTAAAGATCCAAACAGTGCGAAAGTACCAGTCTTGACCTCCCTGAGAAGACGAATGGTGACCCAAACCACCCACATCAATAACTCGCATATCGAAAGAGAGCTTGAATGAGGAGGAGAAGTGTAAATGTTCTATAGGAACAGGGAATCAATATTCAATGAGGCGAAGAAGAGTAGTTTTGGTTTTTTTTTTTTTTTAATTAAAAAGGAGGGGGAGAGCCGGGGGAATGCAATATACAATGAGGCAGAGAAGTGTGAATATTCTATAGAAATACGGGAGGCAGCTTTCGCTCCCATAATGAAAGACCGACATGCCCCAGATTCCAGCTGATGCTGCTCACAGCACCAAGTCGCCCGACACTAATTGGGAAGCACTGAACTAACAAGGAAACATCCCGAACGTCAAAGCTTACAAAAAAATAAATAAATAAATAAAATAAATTTTAAAAAAAAACCCGGGCTGACACAAGCGCACGGCACCAACCACTGAAGACGTGAGACGTGAACAAACATCAAGACTGACGGATGCCTTACGAACTTCACCGAACAGAACATGCACTACAACTGAAGCAAGTACAGGTCAGCATGTGCACCAGACGAATGAGTACCGCGATGAAGCCGCATCAGTTTGGAGTTAATGGGTATGTCAGTTTTTCACTAGGGGAGCAAAACTTACCTCCCCTTTCACCTGTCAGCACAGCGCTTACCGTGCGGACCTCACCGGCCAAAAAAATCACCCGTGGAACGCTTGGGGTGTGAGACCAGGCTGATTAATGTTAAAGAATGTAGGCCATGAATCGACAAATCAGACGTTTTGCTGCCTATCATTCTGTCTGTGGGCCTGTCGCGGGATGTGGCTGCACACCAAAAAATGAATGCGCCAAGGCCTTGTTTAAAGGAGAGAGGTATTAATAGATAGGCACAGTCAGATTGTTTTGAGAATTCTTTAATTGCGTCTGAACGTTGATTTACATTCTTTTCTTTCACATGCCCATCACGTTACATGCCAGGTGGTGTCAAGCAGCCGGATCAAAATGAAAGGAACGGGACTAGTTGGTGTGTGTGTGTGTGTGTGGGGGGGGGGGGGGGGGGGGGGGAGACTACCTTGCGCAAAGATAGGGACGTCAGCTAAAAGGAAGGTCATGTATTTGAAAACTGTGATTGACGTCATCGGCGGGGAAAAAAGTGGAATGATTGGTGAAGTGTTGTCCTATTGATCAATTATCATTTTGATATCAAATGCCGACTCAAACTTATGCTAGGCTTAAAAACGCTTACAATGATTATACAGTGTGGCATGGAGCCTGTGCGTGCCAGATGGACTACGGTTTACGGGCAAGAGAAGCTGCTCGCTCTGTGTCTACTACCCGCGACATCCGGGGTGGATCAAGAAGAGAGAAGGGCAGGAAAGTGCGGGGGAAAGGGGGGAGGGGTGGGGCGGAAGTGGGGATGGGGAAGGGGCGGGGATGTGAGGGAGGGATAGGGGGAGGATTGCTGGGACATGGGAAGGGAGGGGTTTATAGGGGTTTCCAAACACCCACACAACCTCCATACGCACGCGCACTCACACGCAGGAATGCAGGCGCACGCGCGCAAGCGTGCGCGAACGCACTCACAGAAACACACACACACACACACACACACACACACACACACACACACATTCTCTCTCTCTCTCTCTCTCTCTCTCTCTCTCTCTCCTCTCTCTCTCTCTCTCTCTCACACACACACACACACACACACACACACACACACACACACACACACACACACACGATGATTGCAATTTACGTAGTTGTCAACGAACGGACACGACGCTGTCAAATCCCCCCCCTCCCCCACCCCCTCGCACCATTATCCTACCCCCCCACTTACACGCCCTCTTCCCACTCTGACCTCAGCATGCACACAGAGGAGCACGAGTCCGCCACGTTCTGGATTCCAGCGAATCTAATTGTCAGCCTGCTGGGCGCCTAAGACAAAGGAGGAGATCAAGACAGAGCCGGGGAGAGGGGGTGGTGGTGGTGGTGACGGATAGAAGACAAAGGATACACGGGGGAAAGAAGGTTACACAGAGAAACAGGAAAGTCGTAGGGGAGTAAACAGAGAGGGGGGCGACGGGAAGAGGTGGGATGTGTGTGTGTGTGTGGGGGGGGGGGGGGGTGAGGGTAAGGAGGGCAGGGACGAGAAGGAGGTGGGGGTGGGTGGAGAAAATGGACAGCCAAGGCAGCAACAAGAGAAAGACGTCGAACGAGACAACACTGCGAAAAGAAAGGGGGGGGGGGGGGGGGGGGGGGGGGGGGGGGGGGGGGGGTGTTCCGGGGGTCGGGAGGAAAGTCAATATAAGAGAATGATGGTCGAAGTCCTCGAGCTTCCGTCTTCCACCCCACCCCCACTGACGTCATTTCCTGTCCTTTCCGACGCAGACTCACTTCACTGATTGACGCTGCAGGAGTCCGCGCTCTCCCTGGCTGTTGACCTGGCACCGGTGCCGTAGCCCAGCCCGCCATCGCCACCCCTATGAGAAGTGACACCCCCGGATGTTTCTGATGGGTCCCCGAAGTTTGCTCCATTTGTCTCCCATACAGTTCCCTGCGCAGATCTCTCTCTCTCTCTCTCTCTCTCTCTCTCTCTCTCTCTCTCTCTCTCTGAGAGGTGCAGGTATATCATGTTGACATTCGTCCCTGAAGGAGATTGGGAACAGCTGTAGATTATCCACCCCAGAATAAACAGTGGTATGATTAAAGATGATACAGTGGGTGGGGGAGGGGAACTGGCGATGGGGGAGGGGGGGGGGTAACAGATCTGATCTGTCATGAAGGCCAGTGCTATGAGGACGAGCAGATGGGACCAGATTGAATCTGCTGTACCCTGCCTGGTCGCTCCGGCTGTAAACAACATGACCTCGAGCTCCTGATTTGCTCTCTCTCTCTCTCTCTCTCTCTCTCTCTCTCTCTCTCTCTCTCTCTCTCTCTCTCTCTCTCTCTCTCTCTCTCTCCACATGGAACAGCCGTCTTCCCACAGAAGTTATCCTGTATACACACACTGTGGGAGAGGATCGTTCGAAATGCTTAGCATAACGTAGGCCCGTTCTCCCTCTCCCTCCCTCCTTCTCCCTCCGGTCTGACTAACGGGCCCTCTGACAATAAGGCATCCCCATCCCCCCTCTCCCATAATCCCGCCCCCTCCATCTAACGCGGTGACAGCCCTGACATGGCCCTTCGTGGTCGGCTGGGCTATAAGCATCATTACTTACTTACTTACTTACTTACTTACTTACCCCCTCCATCTACACACCCCTTACCTCCCCTGACCTACTCTCATCCTCTACACCCCCCTCTTAATCTCTGTTGCATCGTAGCTTTTCTGTGAGTGAGAACGTTTAACTTCGGTGTAAAAGTACAAAGACCTCCCATCAACATCGCTGTTCCTCACTTCGCGCCCATTTGACGAATCCATCCTTCCTTTCACCGAATCGCAAGGTTATGAAACTCACTTCTCGCACTTGTTCTGCGGTTGGGGGGGGGGGGTCGATCTTCTTCGGGGACCAGAATAAGAGAGGCGGGGGACGGGGAATGTTGAGGGGGTTGTGACGATCCGCCGCTGGGAGACAAGGGCAGAGCAGCATTGATGACTGTTCGCTTGTAATTACGGGTCCTGCTGGGTCATCATTAAGGTGGGCATGACAGACACACGGACTGACAGACAGACAGACAGACGAACAAACTGTATCGATGGATGGGTCGGCGGGTTCATAATAGCACACTGACGCAGAGCAAGACCAAGAAGAGCGTGTGGAATAGATGGGATAAACCACTCAGGGGTGTAGGAGAGACTTGTGAAGATAATAGTCAGATGAAACCGGCGTGTATATGCATCGGCGGTATGTGTGTGTGTGTGTGTGTGTGTGTGTGTGTGTGTGTGTGTGTGTGTGTGTGTGTGTCCGTGTGTGTGTGTGTGTGCGCGCGCGCGCGCGCGCGCGTGTGTGTGTGTGTGTGTTGTGTGTGTGTGTGTGTGTGTGTGTGTGTGTGTGTGTGTGCGTGCGTGCGTGTGTGTGTGTGAGTGAGTGGGTGAGAGAGAGAGAGAGAGTGTGTGTGTGTGTGTGTGTGTGTGTGTGTGTGTGTGTGTGTGTGTGTGTGTGTGTTTTCCAGAAAGGGTAACATGGTTAATGTATGATGTGTTTTGTGACTGACATTGTATCTAAAGATACGATGAAAAGAAAAAGGAGGAAAACATGACAACGGCTGTGGGGGCTAGCGGGAAAGGAAACCCAAAGGAAAACAAGACCAAAGGCTACCAACAACAGTTAAAATGGAAAAAAAAGAGGGGGGGGGGGGGGGGAGTGGATGGAGGGGGGGGGGAACGGTGGGGGGGGGGGGGGGAATCGGAGAGGGGGGGGATGTGGTGTTCTCCTTAGCTTTGGTGTGGGGGGTGTGGGTGTGGGTAGGGGTGATAGGTGTGTGGGGGGGCAGGGGCGCAAAAGGTGATCGGGGCGTGCCAGGACGTCGATTGATCCTGAGCTTGATGAGTGTCGAAGTGGGGACCGCAGGGTATTGTTTTCCCCTTTCGAGGGGGGGGGGGGGGGGGGTGGGGGGGGGTCCGTCGCCTGTGTGTGTCGTGGTTGGTGTTTTGTGTTGCTTTGTTTTTTGTCCATCCCGTTTCCCCCGTGGGTAACTGAGATGAACTCACACCTGAGGTGGGGGGGGGGGGGGGGGGTGGGGGGTGGGGGAGATTTGGATCTTCCTCAAAAGATGAAACACTATACGTGTGTGAGCTTAGCTTTGCTTCGGTTCTGTGACTGGTAGTTGGGGCAGGGGCGCAAAAAACATGGCATACGTTCTTTTCGCAATGGGTAGATAAAGGAAAAGGCAATCCCACTACCCCCCTTCCCTCCCCCGTTACACACACACACACACACACCCACACACACACACACACACCACACACACACACACACACACACGACATCCAGTCTTCCTGGTAGCTTCGGAAGATCGTGAAAGTTCCAGTTTCCTTGTCCTAGTCACTCGTTCCTCACTCATTCCAGCTGAACTGTTACAAGAACACCGCATTGGAGAAATCGCGAGCAGAAACACTTCACATCACAAAGGGAAATAACAAGAACCTCATTAAATTTCACCACTGACAGAGAGGAAAATGACTCAGACAAACGGAAATAACAGCAACTCCCCCCCCCCCCCCCCCCCCCAACCCCCCCCCTCCCCCCCCCCCGCCCCCTCCCTAATTGAATTCCACCACCGGTGAAAGAAAACGCCACTCAGACCAGTGTAAAGTTCGGCCGTTGCTTTCATACCAGGAACTCTTCTTTAAGAAAGTCGTGCTTTCCCATGAAGACCCGGATGAAGCGCCATGTTGACCGGCTTTGTAGCGCGGGCCTTTTCTCTGCATTGGAGTCACGCAGGCAGAACTGAAATGGCTTCAAGACTTCTCTCAAGAGTACAAGTTTTTTGTTTGTTTGTTTGTTTGTGTTCTTTTAAACGGGGAACATTCTCTGTAAGCATTTCGTGTTCTAGTTCATATGGAAGAAAAATCCAAACAAGGCCAGGAATTTAAAACAGCCAGCAATGAACAAGAGACAGAACAGCGTTATCCCGCAATGAAAATGGGAAGACAACTGTAATGTAGACATTGTTTGTTTGTTTTTCTGTAGAATCAACACGTAAATCTCACCAGTGATCCATCGGCGGAAGCAGGCAGTCTTTCCCTGTAGTTTCAAAGTTCATGATTAAGCGTTTTTTGTTCTTGACGCCGTAACTAGTAGTTCTAAAGTTCATGATTAAGTATTTTTCGTTCTTGAGGCTGTAAATAGTAGTTTTAAAGTTCACGATTAAGTGGGGTTATTTTCTTGACGCTTTGACTGCAGAGGGCACCTAAGACGGAGTAGAAGTTGGGTAGAATGATAATTAGAACTGACGGTGAAGAAACAGTATATCTCAAAGACAAAAATTTGAACTAAAAGGATGATTTTTTTTTTTCTTTTAAATGCAATACAACGCACTCGGCTCTAAGCAAGGACTGCTTGAACTGATCATCAAACAGCACAGGAGCAAATCACCTCAAATATTCTGTCGTTCACACCCCCCCCCCCCCCCTTTCCTGCCTCTTCTTCCTCATCCGCCCCCTATCTCTTTCCGCTCTCAGCTTCTTCTATATACGTGCACATCAAAGAAGGGAGAGAAGCGGTGGGTAAAGGGTGAGGAGTTTGAGAGCTTGAGGACTCTCTCTCTCTCTCTCTCTCTTCTCTCTCTCTCTCTCTCTCTCTCTCTCTCTCCTCTCTCTCTCTCCCTCTCTCCCTCTCCCCTCCCTCCCTCCCTCTCTCTCTCTCTCCCCTCCCCCTCCCCCTCTCTCTCTCTCTCTCTCCCTCCCTCCCTCCTCCCTCTCTCTCTCTCTCTCTCTCTCTCCCTCCCTCTCTCTCTCTCTCTCTCTCTCTCTCTCTCTCTCTCTCTCTCTCTCTCCCTGATTCTCTTTTTTTTTTTTTCAAAAAGAACGAACCTTCAACCTTTTTTTTTCGAAACGCAAATCAGATTAGACAACATGGCATCTACCTCGAGTGCACCACCACATCAGCCAAAACCGGCAGCCTTTGAGAGAAGCCACGCCAACCCGTCAGTTCGGAGTCCCGGCTTAAACCCCCGGCTTCAGTCATTCCGTTCCGGGGTTCCATCCCATCAGGACCATTCGTGTCAATGTGAATCTTTTAGAAGGGTTTTCCTTCTTAATTTCGTTTTGAAGGGTGTTTGTGTGTTGTGTGTGTTTTGTGTTTGTGTGTGTGTGTGTGTGTGTGTGTAGAATTTCGTCTGTTGCCGATGCTTTACTGTATTACGGTTTACATTACTGAAGTCAGGGTCTGTGGAACGAGCAAAAAAAACATTCCACACCCATTCTGCTGCGTCCAGTTTTAGGAGATAAGAGGTTGTTCGTTCTTCGCCTTTGTTGTCTTGAATGTTGTTTGTTTTTGTCTTGCCCGCCTGAAGAAGACCAAAGAGGTCGAAACGCGTCGTGTTTTGTCTTGCAATTTGTCCCTTTCGTTCGGAGGAACAGTAAATCTTCTTTTTAAGTGTTTTGTTTGTTTTGTAATTGTTTTTTGTTTGTTTGTTTGTTTATTTGTTTGTTTGTCGTTGTTGTTGTTGTTTTGGGGGGTTGGGGGGTATTTTTTTTGTTTTTTTTTTCCTTTTTTTCAGTGTCTGCCTGCAGTCTCCTGGCTGTGAAAAATAAAGATTGAGCAATCATAAATTGCCACATCCTTGTCGTTGTTTGTCCCAAGTTTGATTGTGCATTCGCTACGTGTTCCAGTGCGCACTGGTGATAGTTTGGCATTGGAAAATAGGTAGAGGTACTGACCGCGTCGATTTTTTGTGCGGCTGCCTGCCTGCTGCTGCCTGCCTGCCTGCCTCTCTCTCTCTCTCTCTCTCTCTCTCTCTCTCTCTCTAACTTACACTTACTCTCTCTCCATATGTGTGTGTGTGTGTGTGTGTGTGTGTGTTTGTGTTTGTGTGTGTGTGTGAGTGCGTTCCTGTTTTGTTTTTACTTATCAACGTTTGGTTGCAAAGTGAAACGACTGCAGGCGGAAATCTAAACAAATCTTAAATAAAAGTCAGCGAACCGCCCAGAGAAACGTGGACAAACGAGTCACAAGACAACACACAACGCGTTTCGACCTCTTAGGTCTTCCTCAGGTGAAACAAAAACGAACAAAATAACGAAAATGCACTTACTTTGATCGCTTCAGATTGCTTCTGAGTTCAGCGCAAGGAAGAAGGCCTTCTGAAGCGATCAAAGCTAAGTGCATTTTTTCGTTATTTTGTTCGTTTTTGTTTCACCTGAGGAAGACCTAAGAGGTCGAAACGCGTTGTGTGTGTCTTGTCTTGTGACTCGTTTGTCCACGTTTCTCTGGGCGGTTCGCTGACTTTTATTTAAGATTTATCAACGTTTGATTATCTGTCAGTCTGTTCCAAACTTCAGATCATTTTGACAGATTAATCTGTGTAATTGTTTCATCATGTCTGGCTGCATTGTATGGTTTACACACACACACACACACACACACACACACACACACACACACACACACACACACACACACACTGTGAATGAAACAAAACGTTTGTCTTTTTTTTTTTTTTTTTTTTTTTTTTTTTGCGAATTCTGGTCTCCCTTGAGATATGCATGATCTTGCGGGCACAAATAGAATAGATGAGAGTGGTTTCCCTTGTCCTCGACACATTGTGCACATCCCGGAGCTGTGAAGCAAGGAGGTCCGAATCTGCCGGATAAACAAGCTGGATCTGAAGGATTCAGTCCGGTGTTGCCTGGCCATTCGTCCTCGCTTTCCACTGTTCCGGTGGCACATAAACATAACGCGTCAGACCAATGCGGCAATTTTCGTGTTCTGTTTATTGTCCTAATATTGGTTCCTTTTCTTTCTGTTTTCTCTCTTTTTTTAAAAACCTTTTTTCATCTCTCTCTCTCTCTCTCTCTCTCTCTCTCTCTCTCACACACACACACACACACACACACACACACACACACACACACACACGTACATACACATACATACATGCACACACGCACACATACACACACACGCGCGCGCACACACACACACACACACACACACACACACCACACACACACACACACACACACACACACACACACACACACACACTTTATTTCCTTTTCCTGATTTGAAAACATGCATGCGCGCGCACACGTACACACACACACACACACACACACACACACACACACACACACACACACACATATATATACACATATACACACACACACACACACGTGCGCGCGCACGCAAGCGCGCGTGCGCACGTAGAAATTAACTGTGCCAGATCACATATGCCGCCTCACTTTATTGACGCATGTCATTCTTAATAGTCCAGTAAGATGAATAAAGAAAAAAAAAAAAAATCGGCTCGAGTACAAATTATGTCCCTTGTCAGCTTTACGGAGGTTTTCGCCAGTAATAAAACGCAAAGTCTAAAAAAATCATCATGGAGGTGACAGGAGTTCGTATCTCTCTGAATACAGACCCTTTTTTCTAACGTCAAAGCATTCTAACTGCCCAAGAATCAGATTCTCCAAATGCCCGACATAGGCGGGCAAACTCTTTATTTGTGGCTGCATTTGTGATCAGAAGACAAAATTGTGCACCATTTCTTGTTTTGTGTATGTGGCAGGTTTCTTTTTCTTGGAAGAATCATGTGTAAATCTTCGTCCAGCAAGGTTCCATCGTCAAGACTGTGCACACATTGCTGACCGAGACTATGTTCTTCTCTGGCATGAGGTGATAACAATCCACGGTTTGATGATGTCACAAGAAAGGGGAAACCTGCTTATTAAAGATGATGAAGCTACTGCATTTCTGCGCATGTGAGAGACCATTCATATCAGTAGATTGATGAATCTGGCCTCAACAGGCCACAAACCACAAATTCAAATGGGCATCATACACTACTTGGCATAGAATGAAATGAGTCATGATTAGAATAAAAATCAAAGAGAATATAGCTCACACTGACCAACCTCCACCAATCGTTCTGATGTTACCCACAACCTGAAAATTTGATGAAATACTCCATTACCTTACATCAGCTCTCAGAACGTAAGAGTTCACGCGCCACTCCTATTTTTGCGCCAGCACGAGGTGGCCCAGATAATCCCACTTCATTAACTTTAATCTCTCTGTGTGGAAGCGCTTGCCATATCTTTTGATGGTTATATGAACAAAAAAGGGAAGGAACTTTCGGGACTTCCGGAAACAAATAATCGAATCGTAGCAGTCTGGAAATACTCGAATTGTTTATTCAAGTCCTTGGTGGGTTTCATTTTGAGTGTGCTACCACGGTGTGTCCAGCGATAAAGGTCAGAGTTCGAGGATATGGCAAAGGTCAAGTAATAACAACCCAGATTGAATAGGTGAAAATTGTCTTGTTTCTGTTAAAAAAAAAAAAAATTTATGAAAAAGACGATTTTATCCTGGAATTTTGGGTCACTAAAATAGTTCAATGCCATATGTCAGCAAGGATAGCAGAATTACGCATGGCTTGTGGACTTCTCGTGTATCTACGCCATTGCTAGAACACAAAACTTTGGGGAGTGACAAGTCTAACAGACGACAGAAAAGAAGAAGAAGCGTCTTGTGGATCATGCTGTAATATAAAAAAAAAAAACCCAGAAGCGGACACTAGATCTGTCTCCGAGTCAGGCACAGTGTGGGTCAAGGGCTGGACTGTGTGATGAACATGTTTTGGTACTGGCTGATCTGACAAAAGCCAGGTGCAGTTTTGAGTGTGACAGATGATATAACATAGCGTTTGGGGCCTAGACTGTAACCGTAGACTCGAACCAAACTGTTCCACTCCGTATAGTCCGGGCAAGGACAGGGAATAGCCAGGGGGGCGGCGAACTGTGGACTGTGTCCGCGCTGATGGTGCAGTCTGGAGTCTGCTTTACATCTGTGCTGTTCAGAGAAGGTCGGTGGTTGAACCTGTCGGACGTGGTCAGTGGGTACAGCTCTCTCCGCCACGTCTGCTTAATGTGTTGAAAACCAACCCAACAATCGTTGCCGTGTCACGTGCGCTCGTGGGTCACGGTAACTTGTTTCTCGTTCGCTCGTTAGAGGCCTGTAATGAGGTAGATGGCTTGTTGGTGTGACCTTCGCAGCTGAGGAACTCGGGATTGGGGAGCTGTTTGTCTGTCTTTGTGTGGGAGCTGTTTGTCTGTCTTTGTGTGGGAGCTGTTTGTCTTTGTGTGCTGTCGGTGACTGTGGGGGGTAAATGGAGTGTCTGCCAGGCTAATGAGTGACGTTGTCTGGCACCTTCAAGTGCCGCTATTGTGGCTGTCCGCCTCCCATCCGTCTGTTAGCCGTGTGCTGTCTCTGTTTGGTCGGCTTGGTGGCTGGCTGGCTGGCTGGCTGGCTCTCTCTCTCTCTCTCCCTCTCTCTCTCTCTCTCTCTCTCTCTCTCTCTCTCTCGTTCTCCAACCCCCCCCCCCCCTCTCTCTCTCTCTCTATCTGATACGTGTACACGCGCGTATGCAAGTGTGTGTGTGTTTTTGTGTTGCCTGTGTTTGTGCAAGAGAGAGACGGGGGGGGGGGGGGGGGGTGTTGTCAGTTTTTGTCTGTATATTATTCATTAGGACTGTTGATTTTTTTTTCCCATGTGTGTATGTGTGAGAGAGAGAGAGAGAGAGAGAGAGAGAGAGTAGAGTAAAGTTTTGTGGCCCTGGCTCCTCGATTAATTCAGCTCGTAGTATCTGCATCGTGCTTCAGATATTTTACAGAATTATTCTACGTGACATTTACCAGATGACATGTATGCACGTGACAAAAACACGGAACAGGTCCAGAAGTTTTTTGATGGCCCTAACACCTTCTACCAAGTCCAAGAAACTCCCCAAAGGTCCCAGAAATTGTTAATTAGAATATTCCACACGTATGATTGGCTGTGGGACCTTCTGGCTCGCTCGACCTGTTTACAACATGGCATGCATTTGAAGTGGCTAGGCAACGCCGTGATTTTCGAACCTTGGATTCCAGACTGTATAAATAACGAGGGCCAGGACTGCTTGAAAGACAGTGATGTTGCTGGCGTTGAAGGTGAGGTCTCTGTTTAAGGGCGGCTGTAATGGTCATGTGTCTGTCCTGTCTTGTCTGTCTGTCTGTCCTGTCTGTCTGTCTGTCTGTCTGTCTGTCTTACAGTCCCTCGAATGAGACTATAAACCGAGGTTCCGTGTGTTAACGCATGCATAACATCTTGCACACACGTAAAATCCCATCATCAACTTTCGGAAGAGATGGCCAGTTTGGCCGTTGGTATTGGCGACACGTTACACATAGCATGCACCCTGCATGAGAAGTGGAAAGATGAAGGAAGTAAGGAAATTGAGTGAGCTATACTGAATGATATTGACTTGACGACGCGGGAAACGACTGAATGAAGCGCCAGCTGGCAGCTCTTCAGTCGGCACTACCCAGGTAGGCAGCCCGTTGTGTAAACGAGTGTGGATTGTAAAGCGCTTAGCGCTTGGTCTCTAGCCGAGGATAGGCGCTATATTAAGTATTCATAATAATGATAATGTGAAGACTGACTGTATGTATCCTCTGCTGGGTTGGATAGGAAATACCTCACACTTGTTGCCAAGGCCTTTTCTTTGTCATTTCATGAACCACCGAGAGATTAGAATCCGCTGGGGTCATTCACCTCGGTCAGCGTTCGACATCCACTGAAATGCTAGCAAAGGTTTTCCTAGCCGTCCATCCTGTTTTCACCGGATCTGTCAGGAAAGATTCTTGTTTACTCGCTCTGTTCTTCGCCTTTTTCGGGTCGAAAACAAATCTAATCCTTTGGTCGTTTACCGACTTTCCTTACAAGAGCAATGAATACATAACGTGTGTGTGGTGTGTTTGTGTGTGCGCGCGCGCGGCGTGCGTGCGTGCGTGCGTGTGTGTGTGTGTGAGCGTGCATGCGTGCGTGCGTCCATGCGTTTTGGAGAGAGAGAGAGAGAGAGAAAGAGAGAGAGAGAGAGAAACAGAGATGAAGAACCACACTCACGCGGCGCCCTTTGATCCTTCTTATGAGCCTGAACGGACAAAGGCGAGCCAGACACAGAGAAAACGACAGTGAGACGGGTGACATTTCAGACAGACACTTTGTTTTCAAACAGGCATGTGATGGCGTCTCAGCAGGCTGGCCGGCACTAATTGTTGTCGTCGTCGTCAAGTTGTTGTAGAATGATACTGGGGAATCGTTTGACTAAACGAGCTACCATGTTAATGTTGTCGTCGTCGTCAAGTTGTTGTAGAATGATACTGGGGGATCGTTTTTGGACTAAACGAGCTACCATGTTAAGTGTTGTAGAATACGTTTTGGATGGTTGCCTTAAGGTACGTTCACAGTGAACGTTTGGTATCCGTGAGGTGACTGCAAGTAGAAATGGACACAAATTTAGGAGAGAAATTATAAAATCATTCAACGTTCATTTTGCGCCCGATTTGAGAAATTCAGTGACTGCTCGTTCTTCCCTTTTTCATTGCCCTGAATGTTGTCTGAGGAAACACCAAAGAGGTCGAAACGCGTCGCGCTTTGTTTTGCAATTTGTTTGTCCCTTCCGTCCTACGGAATGATCGGTTTCTCCTCTCCTCACACCTAAGAGCGCGCCATTTTGTTTTCTTATACCACAGCTACAGTTCGATTGGAGGACGGTCCACGAACCACCGAGGGGGCAAAAATTTACATCCGGGCGTTGCGTTGTCAGAAATGAATGGTCGTCAATCGCGAACGAATGGTCAGACGACTGGAAGCCGGTGTGTGTTTCTGATTTGCTGGTAGTGACCCAATGTGGGTCAGTGTGTGGTGTGTGTGTGTGTGTGTGTGTGTGTGTGTGTGCGGGGGGGGGGGGGGGGGGGGGCTCTGTTTCCTACGGAGGCAAAGTTATTTCTGCTTCGGCTTACCTTGTTATCGGTCCCAGACTGTCCCCGTCGTTGAACTTTCGATTTTTTTTTTTTCAGCTTCATTTTCAACACGCCACATTCTTGTCTATATTTTGGAGCGCTTCAAACGAATATAAATGTACATAAATTCTGTCAACCATCCCGCTTTGGGCGGACTTTGTTATGGTCGAATGCATCTTATTCCGCATGATGTAAAAAAAAAAAAAAAAAAAAAAAAAAGAAAAAAAAAAAAAAAAACATTCTGCCTGTGAGAAAAAAAAAGTTGATTTATTCGTTTGTTCGTTCGCACATCTGCCGTCCGTAGCCAAAGAGCTGTTTGGTAACTTACTTCCGGTCCAGCCTCTTCCGCCGCCTTCATGTCAAAATGACCTGCAGACCGCTTAACCCTGAGGCAGAAAAGAAGAAAAAGAATTCAGAACAGAAGTGCAGATTTCGGTTTTGCTTTCTGCCGTCATGATGGGAGTGCTCCTGATCCCAGTCAGCAGTTCGGCCTGTGGAAGTGTTCAGCCCTTGTCAGGAAGACCCATACAGATTTTCTTCGCACCTTGGATCAAGACACAACAGAGGCACTGATGATTCTTCAGTGCAAAAATGAGCCGAGTCTTCAGATGAAGTTAAGTGACAGTGTGCTTCAAAAAAAAAATGTAAAAGAGCAACAATGTATCGGCAGAGACAGTGATTCCATGAAAGCACTTGGCAACAGGAAAGAAACTGAAGTGCCTGGAATGTCACTGGTTTTGTGTTGGGGTGCGCGATAGTGTATGTGTCTTCCTCTCGACTGGCAGACGTTCCTCTCAGTTTTCAGAAATGTTCCTTTCATGTCTCTTCGGCGGTTGGCGGCTCTGAACATAGTGTTCCTTGGGGTCCAAACATCAGGTGTGTGCGTGACACTGGTGGTCTCAGCGTTTGAGGATTTAGCCTTCATGAATGTGTCGTGATTTTCGGTCCACTTCAGCTTCTATCTCTGCTCCGCTCCCGCCTTCTTTCCTCGCAGCCAGCAGCGTGAACCGCCGTGACATTTAATTCAGTATGACTGTGTGTCTACATGACAGCGCAGCGAACCGCCGTGACATGTAATTCAATATGACTGTGTGTCTACATGACAGCGCCGCCGTGACCTTTAATTCAATATGACTGTGTGTCTACATGACAGCGCCGCCATGACATTTAATTCAATATGACTGTGTGTCTACATGACAGCACCGCCATGACATTTAATTCAATATGACTGTGTGTCTACATGACAGCGCCGTGAACCGCCATGATATTTAATTCAATATGACTGTGTGTCTACATGACAGCACCGCCGTGACCTTTAATTCAGTATGACTGTGTGTCTACGTGACAGCACCGCCGTGACATTTAATTCAATATGACTGTGTGTCTACGTGACAGCGCCGCCATGACATTTAATTCAATATGACTGTGTGTCTACGTGACAGCACCGCCATGACATTTAATTCAATATGACTGTTTGTCTACGTGACAGCGCCGCCATGACATTTAATTCCAATATGACTGTTTGTCTACGTGACAGATTGTGATATTTGCTCTGATAATCTGATATCTGGCGGGTTTTGTGTGTTTGTTGTTATTGTTTACTTTGTTTGTTCGCTTTGGGAGGGGGGGGGGGTTTAACGTGGTTACATGCTAGATCATATGATTCAGTCTCTTTGTATTTGATGTTTAAATAAGCATGTAAATCATGAAACAAAGCAGTTTGCTTTTTTTGTATATACGTCTCCCTCCCCTCTGCACCTCCCACGCACGCCCTGTCAACCGATCGCCTCTCCTTTAATGTCAGTAAACAATTTTCTGGTCGAGCACTTTCGATATCAGTTGACGGAGGAAACACGATAAGAGGCGAAGGACGATGCATAGTGAGGGGGAGGGGAGGGGGCGGAGTGAGAAGGAAGCAAGGAAGGGAGGACGAGGTAGAGTCTGACGCACAGCACAAAGGCCAGAGGGTGACAATGGTCGGTCTACTGTCTGGAAGTTTCCGGAGAGGCCAGCCGTCCGTGAGCGCTGCGGTGGACCTGGGCGTTTTGCTGCCGAGGAGGAGTTTACCTCCTGCTCTTGAAATTCCGGGTCTAGACAGGCACCGTCCCGGGTAATTGATTGTTGCAGGAGAGGGGACAGAGACAGGGGGAAGAAGAAGGGGGTGGAGAGAGAGGGAGGGAACAGGAGAGAGAGAGAGAGAGAGAGAGAGAGAGAGAATGTATACGTACGCATATACATGTACGTATGCGCGCGCGCTTAAATGTGTGTGTGTGTGTGTGTGTGTGTGTGTGTGTGTGCGTGCGTGCGTGCGTGCGCATGTGTGTGCGCGCGCGCTTAAACGTGTGTGTGTGTGTGTGTATCCGTGCGTGTGTGTGTGCGTGTGTTGACCAGTCCATACACAGACACCTCCTTGATGAAGTTGAGACTGATACAACAATCAGTGCGTGAATATGAAGAGACAGACAGAGAGGTGGGGGTGGGGGGGGGGGGACTGGAGAGGGGTAGGGGAGAGGGAGAGGGGGAGAGGGAAGGAGAGGAAAACTGAAGGGGGCAAGGGACAGAGAGAGAGTGAAGAAGAAGAAGACTTAGAGAGGGAGAGGAGATGGAAAGGAAGAAAAAGAGAGGGAGGGGGGACAGATGGCAGAGAAAAGGGGTGAGGATAGATGGAGAGGAGAAAACTGAAGGAGAGAGACAGAGACAAAGTGAAAGAGAGAGTGAGGGAGACAGACATACACGACACACACACACACACACACACACACAGACACAGACAGACGGACCGAAAACGACCGTCTTCATGGAGAAACGCTGATGAATTCAGCGGAGCCATGATGTGAACTTCGCCCTGAAGACCATCCAGCGAAACCTGTAGCGGAATGATCGAGAACTGTCCACAACCAGGTCGGAAGGCTTCACACCCCCCCCCCCCCCTCTCTCTCTCTCTCTCTCTCTCTCTCTCTCTCTTCTCTCTCTCTCTCTCTCCTCTCTCCCCCCTCCCCCCCCCCCCCCCCCCCCAATGACTGCCCCTCGACTTCGGACGTTGACCGCCGCATCCTTCAGGCATCCCGTGGAAAACGTCGTTCTTTGTCGTCTTTCTACTACGTTCCCATACCAGGCGAGAAAATCCTGCTTCGTCTTTAAAGCAAATCCGCCATCTCAGTCTCCGCCTCTCCCTCACCCCCCCACCCCACCCCACCCCACCCCCACACCCGTCGCCCCTTCGTTGGACCCTCGAGATGGTCTTGGAGCTCTCTGCTGCTACCGGTCAAGTTGAAGAACTGATCGCCGCCAGCAGCGCCGTGGCTCGGTGGTTAGCGTCGCGCGATTCCCGGCTGGGGGAGTTCGTGGATTCGACTCTCGTCAGAGCCGTTAATTTATAGTCTTTTTTTTTTCCTTCCCGACCGGCTCTAACCCAGAATTACCCTCACAGAGTTACACTCACACCGGCTCCGATCAAGGGGGGGGGGGGGGGGGGGGGGGGGGGGCAGGACGTAGGCGCCGCGTATGTTATTGGATCAGAACAGGTGAACTCCAAGCAAGAGACTCGGCAGCAGTGCAGTGTCTCCTCCGGTGGGTTGCCTCCTGTCGTCGGCTTAACATTGACTGTTCCCTGTGGTTTTGCTTGTGCTGGGGCCCTGGAGGGACGGTGCAGGGTGAGGCTGTGGACGGGGAGACGGGGGGTCATGCCACTGATGTCACACAGCTCAGACGCAAAAAGAAAAGAACGAGGGTGTGTGTGTGTGTGTGTGTGTGGTGTGTGTGTGTGTGTGTGTGTGTGTGTGTGTGTGAGAGAGAGAGAGAGAGATAGAGAGAGAGAGTTTTTTTGTGAGGGCTTGTCACTATGGCATTGTCGCTACATGAAGAGATCGCAATAGCTGTTTGGATGAAGCAAATGGTGATAGTTGGAAAGGCGTTCGGGAGAGCTCAGACACACCCACCAACGTTTAACAGATCCGGGATCCGCTTTTTGGACCAGATCCACACCAGAATTTCATGTTTTATTCTCTGGGCCACATTTTATCCTTCCACCAACTATGTGTGTGTATGTGCACGCGCGCGCGCGCACGCGCGTGCATGCGTGCCCGTGCGTGAGTAGGTGTGTGTGTGTGTGTGTGCGTGCGCGAGCCATTGTGTGTGTGCGCGTGTGTGTGTGTGTGTGCGCGCGCGCGCTTGTAAATAGGCATTTCTCGGGCATTACAAGCAGCAGACATTAATAAAATGCACAGAACAACAGCTCCAAGGTGGAGAAACATGAAAATTCGATAAAACTACTTAGCACCTTGTCCTTATTTATTTCCTTTTGCGCGCACGCGCGCGCGCGCGCGCGCGCGCGTGTGTGTGTGTGTGTGTGTGTGTGTTTTGTTTTGGTTTGGGTTCCCTTAACACTGCAGTTCGTTTATCATCTCCAGACTTGATGAAACGTTTTATTACGCGACCCGGTAATTTGATCCACAACTTGTAAATATGATATATGCTGACGCCAGTAAACTCTCAGCTATAATAAGCCAACGCAATCTAGGACAGGCTCTCCAATTCAGACAAAATATAAGCAAAACAAAAAAAAACAAAAAACAAAAAAAAAGCACACCGGACGGAACGATAGCAAAACACATCGGGTATCTGCAATCAACGGCAGCCTGTTAAGATGATCATCGACACCAAAGCACCTGCACTTCTTGGAAAGGCGCATTGAGACAATTGAATTTGGCCAGTCACAGCCGGTTAAAAAGTTCAGTTGTGACGCAAGCTCTTTTAAAGAGAACCTGAAAAACAGAGGGGAGGGAGGGAAACGAGGGTAGAAATAAAGGCAGAGGAAAAAAAGAGTGTTTTTTTTTTTCTTAAATAGATCGAAGACATGTGATAAACTGGGGGATGGGGGGGGGGGGGGGAGATGTGCTGCATGAACTAAATACAACTGAGATTTGCAAGAAACAAACAAAAAAGGGAGGATAAGTGTGTGTGTGTGTGTGCGTGTGTTTGTGTGTGTGTGTGTGTGTGTGTGTGTGTGTGTGTGTGTGTGTGTGTGTGTGTGTGTGTGTGATGAGAGAGGGAGAAAGAGAGAGAGAGAGAGCACGGAACAAAATTGTCAGGTCTTCGGATCATCAGTTCTTGCCGCTCTCACCACCCCACAAAACGCATCCTCATTTGAATCGGCGTCAGCCGAAATGAAACTGATGTAAAACGCCACAGAATCCCTCTATGCAGGCAGAACCACCATAGTCAAACATGGCGATCAGTGGCCCGTGCTTGGAAAACTACTGTGGTGCCTGTGGCCTAGCACTATCTTTACAGCGTGCGTGTTCACTACTGCTCCTCTGCTACGTTACTACTACACTGCCAGCTGCAGACACCACCCATTCACGCCTAGAGCACTATCACAGAAAACTTGTGAAGAGAAACGGAAAGGGGGGGGGGGGGGTAATTTGCAACTTTTGCGAATTGGCGAGATCGTTTTAGAGTCGAGTCCCTTGAATTTCTGTTTTAGTTAAGACCAAAAGGATCAAAACGAAAAGAAAAGAAAAGAAAAAGAAAGAAAAAAAAAATAAGCCTGAAGAGTGTCTGTATGTGTGGATGTTTGAGGTTAAAAATCGATTTGTCCAAACTAGTGGTGAGAGTCAAAACAAAGTCTGTGGCACTATCGTTTTGGGGAAAAAAAGCTAGGTGTGTGTGTGTTTCGCTTGCTAGGGTAGCAGATTAAATGTGTAGGCTGGATTTCTCTCTGCATAAACGTGGGTGATTGCAGCGTATATGGAAAACGCTACGTAACATTCAGAGCCTACGCTGCCGGTAGTGCTTTTAGCATGTTAGTATTTCAGAGCGTGTTTACCGCGATGCACGCGCACATTTAGAGCAACAGGCGTACGTGTACCAATCGCCAGAAAGATTACGGCACTCTACTGGTGCCACAGTCTAACAAATGAAACTGATAAAAGACGAAAATCAAAGGGAAGCAACCTAGTCAGCTTCTTTTTCTTTCAAAGCCTACTTTATCTTCGACACACACCAGATCAATGTTATCTTTAGCGGCAGAAGGTTCGAGAGGAAATCTACTCTAATCATGTCGATGTCTGCTGCTTTCATTTTCCTAATGCAGCCATGAACAGTAAACGTGTTACGATTGGTGCACAAAATGATCGGCGTTCGCACGTTCGAAGATGAAGACGCGTTAAATCGGAAATGATTGTCACAATCAACTGGTCTTGCTCATTAACAAACCCAGACACATTGTATCAAATGCCCAAACACTAAAATCCCAAAAGTTTGTCCATTTGAGAGAGAGAACATACAGACTATGCATGGTGTGTAAGAGACTGGTTGCAAAAAAAAGGGAGAGAAAAAAAAAAAAAAAGAAAAAAAAAAAAAACTGGTCTTGCTCCTAGCAGTCGACTTAACAGGGTCATACGGTGGTTTTGTTTTCTTTTGAACCATAATGTGATCGTCTTCGTAGCGTCTGAAGCTAGTGGAAGTAATGGTAGATGACGGGTTTAGCGTCGCAGCGGCTGTTTTCTGGCGCTGATGACGACTGAGTTTGTCACTTACTCACAGCAGTTAACACTTGTTTACGTCATGATTTTTTTTCTTCGCCATGGAATGGGTAATTATGACTTTCTGGAGCTGATATTTTTTTCCATGCTCTTCAACCTTTGTGTCAGATAGTTTTGAAAGCATAGTGTCTGCGAGCGCAAGTTGAATTAGGAGAATCAAGATGGTCTGTCTTGATCGCTCTACGTATGGAACGAGCCGGTGACAATACAAAAGCAGTGCGTTTCGACACAATACTTATTTGTGTCGGGGTTTTCGCCTCTCCAGCATTCAATGTCAAAATCAGGGTGGTAGTGGGACGAAAGACTGTACGCCCTCCGTAGGGCATGCTATCTTTGGTGGGACAGATGCAGCGGTGGACACGGGGGGGGGGGGGGGGGGGGGGGGGGGGGGGGCGGGGGGGGAGCGAAGAAAATGTTGACTGACTCGGATCTCTGGCTGTACGCCGCTGGGAGGAATGAAAAGGCAGCCAACATTATCAGTCGCCACTAGTTAAAAGAAAACATCATCACCACAGCAGCAGCAGCCACAGCAGCAGCAGCAACGACGACAACAACAACAGAAGGAAAGCCAGACGCCATGAAGCGCTTCCGTAAAATTATCCATCCACGAAAGATCAGAGAACGCTGTGATGCCAGTTGTGAAAGTGAGCCTCGAAAAATGAGAAGGTGAAGAGGATTACAACAACAAGATATAAGAAAGAAAGAAGAGAAGACGAGGAAAGAAAAAAAAAAAAAAAAGAAAGAAAGCACGAAAGCATAAAAAGAAAGAAAAAAAAAAAGGACCAAAAAAAAATTTCCAGGTCATTGTCGGTGTTTGATGTCAAAGGGAAAAGTGTTCCACGAATTTACATTCAAACGAGGCAAAGGAGAGATAAGTGGGGAATGAACTGTTAGGTCTCTGGTAGCCGGGCTACCCACAACTCCCTCCTTATTTCATTGCTTCCAAGCCATCATCAGTTTAAGTGGGAGGGGGAATATACTTACAGTGACACCGGGACAAGCCGGTTTAAAAAAAAAAAAAAAAAAAAAAAAGCGGTGATAACTCTCATAATTCATTATTTCTCACGCTGACTACGGCCATAAAGTATTTTTTTTTTTTTTTTTTTTTGTCTTTTTTTATATCATTTAGCCGATGTCTTGGCACGATCACAAGCCCGTTCAACACACAACAAATCGTTAAGTTACTTCTTTCGCGTCGTCATGACTGGATCGTTGTCTGACTGGATAATGACGGCTCGTGTCACGTACCCGCTGAAATTATCACTTATTTACTTGTGAAAAATTGCCTCTCTCTCTCTCTCTCTCTCTCTCTCTCTCTCTCTCTCTCTCTCTCTCTCGGCAGTCGTGACTCGTTGGAGCTGATGTTCTTCCGTAAGGTTTATCCTTCGTGTCAGAAGTCGAGGGAAAGTGAAGCGATTGCGCAGCGTGGAATTGAAAGAAAAGAATGGAAGTTGTCTTTCCTGACCGCCCAACGTGTGGAGCTGATCAGTCACAAACGCCGAAAGGGCGAGTTTCGACCCAGGGGTCTTCGTCGTGTCCGGGCTGTGACCTCTCCAGCGCCGAGCGGCGAAGGAGAGTTTTGGAGGAGGGGGGTGCAGGGATGGGCCAAACAAAGGGCGGGGGAAGGGAGGGGGGGGGGGGGGGGGGAAGTCGACCAAAGGGAGTGATGGCTTAGATCTCCGGCTCCTCCGCTGGCACTAATGAGAAGACAACGAACCGGTCCCATCGCTTTGCCCGCCAGTCTGTCTAGGTATTATTGCCCTCTGGCTCTGTCTCTCCTGTCCATCCTCTTGCCTGCTTACTCTCTTGTCTGGCCGTGTGTCTGTCTGTCTGTCTGTCTGTCTCTCGGTCCTCTCTCTCTCTCTCTCTCTCTCTCTCTCTCTCTCTCTCTCTCTCTCTCCCTCTCCCTGACTGTCTCTCTTCCTCCCTCCCTCTCTCTCTCCCTCCCTCACTCCCTCTCTCTCTGTGTCTCCCTCTGTCTTTCACACACGCACACACTGAACGCGCTCGCGCGCGTTCATACCTGCGTACTTACGCATACGAACACATTATCGGCATAACATCACAACTGACACAGATGACCGGAGTCCATACCCCCCTCTCTCTCTCTCTCTCTCTCTCTCTCTCTCTCTCTCTCTCTCTCTCTCTCTCTTTGCGCACCATCTGCCCATCTTCCCCTCCCCGATCATAAAGTTTACGTTGTCATCACGCCGCTTCATTGTTGTTGGCGAGACAATTCCAGGGAGTTTGGAGAAGAAAAAACATGACATTATGTTCTCTTTGATACCCAGCCGCTCTTTCCAAATCTATACTGGCCTCTTTCTTGAAATCGCACTCTTGTTTCCCAGAGCGACGAAGGATTAGCATGCATTTCAGACAACAACAAACAAGAAGAGACAAAAACAAAACAAAATGAAAACATACAAGAAAAGAAAGACAAGAACGGGAGGAGGGAAGGGGGGGGGGGGGGGTGGAGTGTGCAGATATTAGCATCAGCCCCTGTTTACTGATTGTTAAGTTCGCATTCGATCTTTTTAAGAGAGTGTTGTTTCAAAACGAGATGACTGAGGGCGGAAAATGAAGCATGTTTTGCTGCAACACCCTTTTTGCGCCGAATATGAGAAGATAAGTGGTCGCTCGTTCTTCGTTTCCATTGTCCTAAATGTTGTTTGTTTTTGCCCGAAGAAGACCCAAGAGTTCGAAACACATTGTGCTTTGTTCTGTAATCTGTCTGTATCGTCTGCCGGAACTAACGCCGTTTGTTTCGATTTTTTTTTTTTTTTTTTTTTTTTTTGGGGGGGGGGGGGGGGGGGGGTGGTTACTTTTTTTTTGTTTTGTTTTGAGAGATTGGAGGTAAACAGCTCTCTTACTTCCAAGGCTGGAACCACCACACACACACACACACACACACACACACACACACACACACACACACACACACACACACACGCACACACACACACGCACGCACGCACGCACGCACGCATGCACACACACGCGCGCGCGCGAGCACACACACACACACACACACACACACACACACACACACACACACGCACACACACACACGCGCACACACACACACACACACACACACACACACACACACACACACACACACACACACACACACACACACGCACGCCCTAACTCACACTGTCTCTCTCCTTGCCCTCCTTTTTTGTCCTTCTTTCTTTCTTTCTTTTTCCACTTTTTTTTTTTTTTAAGGCACAAAAGAGGTCTCGAATAGGGTTCTGTTTCTGCGACAGGTAAACTCTCCAGAAATTTTAACTCTCCGTGGCGTCAGCACCGCTTTTTTTTTTTTTTTTTCCATTACAGGGGCGGTCAGGTAAACCCACAGAACTGGATCTGCTGCCAGAGAAAATCGCTTTGGAAAGAAATCGTCTGACTTTTGATGGGCAGGTGGGTGTAGTGTAGCACTCAAAAACCTCGCCATAATGTTCTTCCAGAATGTCAGGTGTGTGAGGCTTGCAAGAGTGCTACAGAGGTGTGTTACCGAGACTGGAAGAAATCCACTATATATATATACCCATGTCGTTTTTTTTTTTTTTTCTTTCTATGTCTGAAAGCCCTGTTCCTGCGTGGTCAGGGCAGTGTTCAAGTGTCAAAGGGGCCCGTTGTCAATGTTTAGAGCGTTTGTCTGCTGAGCTAGCGGTCGTGAGTTCGAACCGCCCGTGGGGTTGATTTTTTTTTTCTCCCCGGCTTGAACCCCGCCGCCCCCCCCCCCCTCTCTCTCTCTCTCTCTCTGTCTGTCTGTCTGTCTGTGTCCACTCAGCTGTAAAAAGGTACATGCTTCAGTTCAGGGGAAAAAAAAAGGCGGCAGAGGCTGGGGATGGAATGGGCGCCGCCTTCCATTATGCAGTACACGGTAGTCTCTAACATTTCACTGCC